>JAKSZU010000027.1:4001197-4373697 GCA_026018925.1 Tupaia tana | reverse complement strand
CGGGTTCTCCTCTGTGATTCTTAAAAATCCACTCCAAAGGAACTTTGACATTACCTAAAGACCCATTTGCGATTTAAAAAAAAAAAAAAAAAAAAAAATCAGGAATTGGATCCTGCCTCATTTCCTTGTTAGCATTTTCTTCTACTTAAGAAAAATCCTTTAAAAAGAATTCCTCTTGCGGAATTGTACTCTTCCCTCTGATGCTCATTTTTCTATGAAAAAAAAAAAACCAATCCTGCCAACTTTTTATTACACATGATAGTTAAATTGGTAAATAATCCTAGGTTTCACTTCTAGTCAACAGTGTGAGCAAAACCTATGACCAAGACGGATTTTAAAATGCGTAAATGTGAGAAGATAATAGCCTGGTGGTTCCATTTACTCTCCCTAACAGTGAAAAGTAAAATGTCAAAAAGTCAATCAGAACGTTGTCAGCCGATGCTTATAGAAGGTCACTCTTCGGAATCCTGGAGAAAGAGAAATTCACAGTCAGCAAATTCTCCGGAGCAGCAGCCCACTGCATGCTGTGCCTGTGACAAAGCGCTAATCGAGTGGGGCCATTCTGTGTCACCAGCTCTGGACACTTTTCTAGCAGAGACATTGTCATTGTGATCCATCCATACACGGCTCACTCTATAAAGACGTACATGAATTCAAAATCGTAGTGATAGTAATATCATCCTAGTGGAAATATTCTACATCTTCCATCAGTAGAAGCACTGCATTTAATTTGGAGTCCAAGCTTCTGTGACAATGTCGGGTTGCCCTTAAGAATCCCATTCCTCTGGGCTCTGTCATCCCTGGTAATGGACCTGACTATATTCAAGGCCTTGAAAATCATCCATGGTCAATTGCTTCACCTTTGGTGGGTCTTGGAGGTGGTACTTCAAACTCAGAGTGCTTAATAATCCATTTACTCATTTGTTCATTAATTCACTCAACAAACGTTGGTTGTCTCTTATATGAAAGAAACCATAATAAGTACTACACATCCTGCGGTGAGCAAGCAGACCCAAATTCTGGTTCTGGTGGCATGTACACTGCAGTGGACTTGGGCCACAGTGTCACGGCCAAAGGTTGGCTCTGCCAGTCTCAGCTTCTTCATCGATAAAACAGTGAGGCTGTAAGAAGTTCTCAATCCAAGGCATCACCCTGCGTCACCCTAGAGGGTGTCTGGAAATGTGTTGGAAGGTTATTGCTATGATAATGGCTAGGAAGACAGGCCGCGTAGCAGTCAAGCACAGCACGCGGAGAGGTTGTCCTGACATGAGAAGATTCTGGTTTCATGCCCAGAAACCTCCCTGAATATGCTGGGCAGGCATGTCCCTAGGATCAGCACTGGTGGAGGATAAGGGTGGCTCCTTGCATCAGGACTCCATTGAGGGTGTCTCTCTCTTTCTCTCTCTCACCTCACTCCCTCATGGAAGAAACACATAAATAAACTTGAAAAAAATAATAACAATACCTGAGGGATGATATTTAGCCTTTAGTGACAGAGGTCGGGAATATTAAACATCTTTAGGACAGGACAGTCTCTCAATAGGAAGTTCAGTTCCACCCAAGTGCAAATGAAATTCCCTTTGACAACCCTAGATGCTTTTTAAGGTTCTTTCAAGCGCTAAGTAATGTCATATAAATTTGGAAGAATTGGCTGCCATTCTCTTCTTACGAGAAAACAAGTAGGTGCTTGATAGCTCAGAAGACGCATCTGAGGAAGAGGATTCCTGAGAACTCGTTTCTCTTGGATCTTCTAACTGAAAGTATAAACCTAGAGCCTTGTGAAAATGCAAATGCAAGCCAAAGACACATTGTCTCATTCCAAGAACAGATTCCCATCAGAAAAGCGTCTGGATTTTCTTTCCTACAAAGAATGCAATAAGAATTTCTCACAACCTTGAAGGAACTGAGAGCATTCATGCCAAATGAGGTCTCTTTCACACTACAGACATGAGGAAGGTAAAGTAACCTGGAATCTGATTCCATCCGGAACAGAATTTTGTGGTTTCATTTACCAAATTGATCTTAGAACCACTCTTGAACTCTTCCTGAACCGCGATAGATAATGTCAGTGTTTTCTTAGTATGAATCTATTCGTGGCAGGTAACATCTACTAATAGTTCTATGATGCTCTAGCATGTACTCCCTTCTTAAGCTGGTCTTCTTTTGAGATTTTGTTCCATCACTTAAGGAAAAAAGTATTAAGTGTAATCAGTTGAGGAGAAAGGCTGAAATTTTGCATTTCTAATTAATCCCCAGGTGATGGTAATGCTGCTGGTGTTGGTCCTGGTGCTGGTCTCCTGAGACTCAATTTAAGAGCCACAAGTGGGACCAGAAAATGGCATAATGATTATGTCACTGGACTCACACATGGCCGACCACAGTTCGGTCTTGGATCCAGTAGCTCAAAACTCACAGCAGGTGCATGAGTGTGCTTGCCCAGAATCCTGAGAGGAGAATGGAGGAGAGGAGATTGCAGCATGGCCATCCTCCACCACCACCTCCCCAGGGGTGATTTCTTGCTTTCTGTCTGTCTCTGTCTCTCTGGAGAGTACACATGCCCTATAGCAAAAACCTCTCTCAAGAAAGAAGGAAGGGAGGAAGGAAGGAAGGGAGGGAAGAAGGAAGGAAAGAAGGAACGAAGGAAAGGAAGGAAGGAAGGAAGGAAAGGAAGGAAGGAAGGAAGGAAGGAAGGAAGGAAGGAAGCCAGCCAGCCAGCCAGCCACAAGTTTACAGCCAACATGTGGCATGGAGGTTAAGAAAGCTGATTCTCACATGGTTGACTACATGGTTTCAGTTCTGGAGCTGGCTACTTGAAAGTCCTGCCTGGCACATGTACATGTGTGTGTGTGTTTGCCCAAAATCCTGAGAGAAGAAAGGAGGAAAAGAGATGATGGCATGGTTATGCCCTCTGAGGGAGTGATTTCTCACTTTCTCTTTCTCTCTCTCTATATATCTCTGTCTCTGGCAAGTGCACACACTATAGCAAAAAACTAAAAACAAAAATGCAAACAAACAAACAAACAAGTTTAAACAAGGATCTCATAAGTGCTCTCTGGGCTGAGCAAGTGTCAGCATTTTTCTCTAAGTATAAAATGTAGGAACCAGTTCCAGAGTCTGACCCTGTATTTGATGTCAAACTTTGGTACCACACTTTGATCAATATTGAAACTCACAGTTTTCACTCAGGGCAGTTGATGGTCACTAGGTACAAAAGAACCAACAACAACAAAAACATCCATCTGTGATGTCTATACCCAGCCTGAAGAAAAGACAAGTTTTAGGGGTGACAGTATTTCCTGGACTCTCCACTCTTTTAAAACAGTACTTCCCTGTCTGTTCCCTAATCCACTAGATCAGGAGGACTAATTTCGGCCTGGCACCGTGGAGTCAGGGGCAGCCAACGCCAAGGTCAGTACTTCCAATAGCTGACTGTTTCTGCTGATTTTGACAATGCTGAAGTTTTTCGCCAGGTCATATTGTACTTTAGGTTACTGTGAGCCAGATGCCATTGACCTAGGATTACTGAACTTCCCAAAGACAGGCTATACTGTGGTGTAGCCTCAGAAGACTTGGTATAAGCTCTTAGGTTAGAGTCTTAACTGCAGATAGAGTCAGTGATGGGAACACTCTGATATTACTTATCTGCAGAATGAAGAGAGGAAGACCTGTCTTAAGAATCATTGTGAGGACTTACTGGAATTGTATACTTAAAAGAACTCTGTAGACAAATACTGGACAAGGCAAGCTCTGAATATTAAATCCTATAGAATGATGAGCAGCAGGAAATAGTCATACTCTGTTTATACCTAGACATTTCGTGCAGCAGCCTAGAGAAGTTTGAATTTTCTGAATCAAACTTGTGGACAAGAAAAAAAATGTATTTCTTAAAATGTAGGTCAAATACCTCAATTTTTTTTTAGAGTTTTTGCTAGAGGGAATGTGCACACACCAAAGAGAGACAGAGAGACAGAAAATGAGAAATCACCACCCACCCACCCCCACCCCCCCCGGAGAGATGGCCATGCCATAATTCCTTCTCTTCCATTCTCCTCTTGAGATTTTGGGTATGCACGCACCTGGCATGGGTTTAAGCTGTCGTGTTTGGGACTTGAACCACAGTCGCATATATAGGAGTCAAGTGATATAACCATTATGCCATCTGCTGGTCCCTAAATATATCAATATTCTTATTAAGGCACTTCATCTGATTAAAGACTCAAATGATTTTCATATCTCTGGACATTCATATTAGTTTCCCTCATCTTCTCTTTAATACATATGTATGTATACACCCTGCCACATATCTACAATCCCTAAGGTATAGGTGGGTATCTGATGCTTGGTCTATATTCACTAATTGCTGTGTCATTTAAAGTATATATACCTAACATATGGTAGCTGGGAAATGCATTTATGTTTTACATTATGTGGTTTTTAAATTTGAAAAAAAAATAATGTTAGAGAACTCATGCTACCTGATTTTAAGATTTACTATAAAGCTACAGTAATCCAAGCAGTACAATATTGAAGACAGAATACACATAGTTCAAAGAAACAGGCTGGAGAGTCCAGAAATAGTCCCATAATATGAGGAGTCTTCAAAAAGTTTAGATAAAATGCATATTATAAAAAAAATCATGTGTGGACTTAAAATATTTCTGCAGCAAAGTAAACTTAATTCCATTTTCCACGAACTTTTGGAAGTTCTCTCAGATGGGCAACTGATTTTCAACAAAGAAAGTGAATACAGGGAAAATATAAATTTTCAATAAATAATGCAAATAATTAAGCTCATATAAAAGATGGCAACAAAAAAATCCTCCTTCTGTAATTGCATTATATAAACATTAACTCAAAATGAATGAGAGATCTAAATGAGAAGCTTAAAACTATAAAACCTCTAGAAGAAAATTGGGAGTAAATATGTGTGACCTTGCAAAAGGCAACAGCTTTTTAGATACAACACCAAAAGCATAATGCATAAAAAACATTAAAAACTGACTTCATCAAAGTCAATTATAAATTGAACTTCTTCAAACTAAGAATTCTGCTTTTTGAAAGATGTTAAGAAAATTAAGAGATAAGCTACGCGGGTTGTGGGGGTACAGGGATGTGGGTCAAAGCATACAAAATTTCAGTTAGACTGGAGAAATAAATTCAAGAGATCTATTGCACAATATGGTGACTATAGTTAACTGCAATGTATTGCATTCTTGAACTACTAAAAATAGACATTAAGAATTCTCACCACAAAGACATGATAAGTATGTGAGGTAATACATATGTTAATTAGTTTTATTTAGCCTTTCTGTAATGTGTACATATTTCAAAACAACATGTTGAACATGATAAATATATATATAACTTTTGTCAATTGAATTTTTTTTGACATTTAAGTTAAATAAGAAAGATAAGCTACAGATTGGAGAAAATATTTACATATTGTATATATTATTAAGGACTTCTATCCAGGATATATATATATATATATGTATATGTATATATATGTATATATATGTATATATATGTATATATTTATATATTTATATATATACACACACACACACATATACATATTTATATGTATATGTGTGTGTGTGTGTGTGTGTGTGTGTCTGTATATATTATTCAACTCTCAAAACTCAGTAAAAAGAAAACATTAGGCCTAGCCTCAGCGGCACAGTCGGTAGCATACTGAACTGTAGTTCAGGAACTGGATGGCCAAATATAGGCTCTGATCCTCAGCTCAGGTGACCTGAAATACGTAGGGGAGTGCCTAAGATCCTGATGTGCTGGTGGGCTGGAGGAAGGGAATCGCAGCATGACAAAACCTGTTAAGTGTGCTCTGTCTGTCTCTCCCTCTCTCTCTCATGCATGTGAATACATGGGCTACGATGAATTGAAAAAATAAATAAATAAAAGCTAAAATTTAAAAACAAAGAAAAGAAAAAGAAAACAGCAACCCAATGTAAGCACAACATCTGAATAGACCCTTCATCAAAAATGTACAGAGGGGGCCGGCAGGTGGCATGGTGTTTAAAGCACTGAGCTCCCACATGGCTGACTGTGGTTTGAGTTCCGGACCTGGCAGTTTGCTTTCTCACTTTTCCTTTCACTGTTTCTCTGTCTCTCTCAGATTAAAACTGGAAAATAATAATAAATAAAGTTAAATAAAATAAAGAAAAAAATATGCGGAGGACCGGCTTTGTGACATTGGGGCAATATACTGCTCCGAAGCTCCTGGATTCCACATGGTGACTGTGGGTCAAACGCCCAGCCTGGTCAGCCTGAAATCTGTGGGGTATACGCACAAGTGCCTAAGATTCAACGGCCTGGAGGGTTGGAGGAAGGGGATCCCAACATAACCAGATTCTCTCCCTCCCTCTCTCATTCACTCTCATGTGTGCACACACATACTCTATTGTGAATAAAGAAAAAGAACTTTTAATATAAAGATGACAAATGAACATACGAAAATATGCTCACCACCATTATTCATGGGGAAAATACACATTAACACCACAATGAGAAACCACTACACACTTACTACAAAGGTTAAATTAAAAACAAGGAACAGCTACACTACCAAGTCCTGGTGAGTGTGTGAAACTGCTGGAACTTTCATGCAGGACTGATGGAAATACAAAGTGGGAGACAGTCACTTCGTAGAAGAGTTTGACTGTGTCTTATAAACCTAGGCTTATTGTTCCACTGGTGATCACATTCTGAAGTATTTACCGAAGTGAAGTAAACTTTATATCCACACAAAAACGCGTCCACGAACATCTGTAGCAGCCATGCTCATAAGCGCTCCAAATTGGAAAAAAATGTCAAATGTCCTTCCACTCCATAGCGGATAAACTGTTAGGTAGCCTTACTATGGAACATGGCTTAATACCAAAAAGCAAACTACTGATAAGTCTCAAAGGCATTTTTTTAAATGTGAAAATAGTCCCATAGACCTGCTATATTTGAAAATACTGTATTATTCCATTTATGACAGTCGTGAATAGCCAAAACTGCAGAGATAAAAAAAATAAGTCAGCGATTACCCAGGAATGGGCATGAGAAAAAAGTTGTCTGTGACGTGACCACACATGGCAGGTATTTTTTATTGTTTGTTTTTTTAAGATTTTTGCATGCACTTACTGGAGAGAGACAGAGAGAGGGAAAGTGAGAAATCACTCCAGGAGAGATAGCCACATTGCAATTCCTTCTCCTCCAGTCTCCTCTCAGGATTTTGGGCATGCAAGCACACGCACCCAGAGTGATTTTCAAGCTGCCAGGTCTGGGACTTGAACCATGGTCGCATGTGGGAGTCCAGTGGCTTAATCACCAAGCCACCTGTTGGCCCCTAATATGGCAGGCTTTTTAAATGATAAAACCGTCTCATATCCCTATTGTGGTTATGGTTGCACGAGACTCATCCATTTGTCGAAACCTGTTACATTAAAAATTGTTCATTTTACTGTACATAAAATACACTTAGGTCAAAAAATGAAAAAATAAGTTTATCCTGCTATTTTCAAATGAAAGATTATCCTAATTATTGAATATAGTTTTGAAAATACACATTTTCTTTTTCACTTGGTTCTGGGGCAGTAACACTCAGTCAGTTATAGAAAGAGGCAGGGGCGTGGCACCAGATTAAGAACCGGTGTTACAGTAGTAATGATCCTCTCTCCTCGCAGTCGGCTCCTGGGACAGCCCTTGGTAAACCATACAACTCTAGAGTACATTAGCAGAAGTCAGTTCATTATCGACTTTCCTCATCCGATTCAGGGTCTGAAGTCAGAATCGGTTTTCCGCTGCCCACCAAGCAGGACAGTCCCTCCATAGGCCTGGGCTGTCTTGGAGCAGGGCTGAGGCCACAGCTGCCAAGCGCACAGAACTCTGGGTAAAACGGTAGTCAGGCACCCCGCCTAGATGCCCCGGGTGAGGGAGGTTTTAATGACATCTATTCCCTCTAAAGCTATTTCAGAGCTAAGAAATAGGGAACAGATGAAAATAATAATTATATTAATAATCTCTGACATTTATTGAGCATTTATATCCCCGTGCTTTTCGTGCATTATGTATTTAATCCTCATGGTTACTCACTGACGTGGATGTGACTATAATCCACGGCTCGTAGATAAGGAAAACAACCCACAGAGAAGTGAAGTAGGTTTCCCAGAAATCAGAGTTAATATATGGTGAAGCCAATATGTGAGCCTTGGCTCTGAATCCGCTTCTAAGGCATTACAGATGAGAAAGTCGGTTTTAGGTTTTCTCTGTATTTTTAAATTCTTTTCAAGTATTCTTGGAGGTGCCTGAAAAGCCAGTGCAGCCAGCTCCCACGGCTCCCGATCCTTATTATTAATGTCATATAGATACACAGGCGTACTTTCATTTCAAACAACTCCCTTGCCCTCCTCTTTGTTACTGCTCATCCCCCCCATGCACCAGCCAAACGGTGCCCAGGCTGTGTCTCTCACACTTGCATAATAATTCAAGCTCTCACAACCCCTCTATTTATCAAACCACAATGTTACTAAAAATACCTGCATGCTTAACTAAAGAGGGGGACTCCTGAGGTGGGGAGAGCCTGCCAATAGGTTTGGGAATGTGCAAAAAGAGCTGGTGGCAAGGCTTTTTAAAGTCACATTTTGGGGGCTTCCAGAATACACCAGGGCCACTGGGCCGTCCTGCAAGGGGATGCAGAACCTGAATGGTGGCCAACCGTGGCGAAATGGAACTGGGTTTCAGTTTTGCTTGACCAACATGTAGCACTTTGAAGCCGTGGGTATGGCAGGGAAAGAAAGAAAGAAAGGTGGGTGTCCCAGTGTTAGACACCTGCTGAAAGAAAGCTGCCGGGACCCTTCCGGAAGCCAGGTCATTTCCGCCGGAAGTGCTCAAAGGGCTTCCTCTTTCTCAGTGCTCTGAGGTTGCCAACGCAGACCCTGCATGCCCTCAGGGGGCCGCAGAGTTAACATGACTGGTTACCGGGCCTCCCTCACACATTCTGAGATGACAAGTGGTGAGGAAAGGTAGCAAAAAACAAAGCAGCTTTTTAGAGAAAAAGAAAAAAAAAAAAAAAAAAAACCCATCCTCAAAGTTTGCAAAATATCATTAGCACTGCTGAACTAATGAACCACAAGAATACGCCGTGCGTGGCTGTTATGCAGGCGGGCTCTGTCAAGATGCAGAACGGCGGGGCCTGCAGTGTGGTGCTGCCTCTTCCAGGTACAGCTTCAATGATTTTTATCTCGGCTTGGAACACAAAGTGTGTTCTGATACTAATACTGATAAAAGCGTAAAGGCTGGCGCCATCTGCCATGGCAACTATCAAGATGGCAGATGCTTTTCATCAGCTTTATCTGAACTTTGCATTAATGGGAATTCAGAGACTATGGGTGCGTTTTCAAAAATAAAAAAAAAAAGGGGGAGACATTAAAATGATAGCACTCCTCTGAATAGAACCAATTCATCACATATCAACATATTCTCTTCGCCGTTCTCACTCTTGGAAGAAAAATAAGAGGGAAAGCATCTTGCTGTGTTTTTGTTGTTTTGTTGTTTGGAGTGTTGGTTTGGGTTTTCCTGTGTGTGTGTGTGTGTGTGTGTGTGTGTGTGTGTGTGTGTGTATGCCACGCGTTTGTCCCACGCTGGATCTAGACAGCTCCCCTGGGAGACGACCTGAGGGAATTCTGTTTAGAAAGGGGGTGTCACCTCTGAACAGCTCCGACACTGCTGCAGCAAATGGGATTTAAATGAGCTGTCTCTGAGGGTAGGGCAATCAACAAAATAGTGTGTGAGTACTCAGAGCCTACCACAGGTAATAATGGAGACATTTTTCAAATTAGAGAAAAAAAGAAGAAGAAGAAGAAGAAATCCTGTTCTGAAAGGATTGCCTGGAACTGGGGTCTGTTATTTTCTAAGTTTACAGTTTACTGCAGGGAGGCCTCGCCATCATTCACTGGCCACAGTAAAACAGGACCATTTCCCTACATCCAGAAAAGATGCTAATTACACGCAACCCGTGAGCCTAACTGTGCTGGCTAAGAAAGCATACAGGCTGGGTAAATGCGAGATGGTGTTGACAGAGGACGGTGCTGTTCTGCTGCTATGCTGCATTATATAGCATTTCCCACAAGGCATTTTCCCTCTTCTTTTGCTTGTTAATTTATTTTATTTTATTTTATTTTATTTATCGATCTATAAATGTATTTTTGGAGACCCTTTACTTAGGCTTTTCCTATAAATTGATGAGATTTCCAATATATGAACTGTTTTATATTTATTTCAACTTGTTTTTATTTATATGCTCTATGTATTTATATGTGCCTGTATACACATACAACATACAAATAAAATATATATAAAATACAAGAATTCATATGTGTGCATACATCTAAATAAATACACACACAGACTGAGTATTTTTGCATACGTGCATATCCTCACATATAGCATAGTGATAAAATGAACAGGAGCATGTAAGTGAGAAAGGAACAGATACACAATGAACACATACACTTAAAGTCAAAACTCTTTATGACTACAAAATGACTACCAGGGATTGGGGAGGATCCTTTGAAAAGGTCACTTTTCACCCTGAAAAGGGAAAAAAGAGGAAAATCAAAACCAGAGAAGGTGAACAGAAAAAAAAAAATGGAAAGAGCAGCACCACTGAAGAGCCATGAGTTCTTTCATGAAACTTGAACTGACTCCTGACCCCCATCTGGCTTCAGGGCTCAAGAAGACATTGCAGAGAGCGTGCCCCGTTTGCCACGGGGTGGAATAATCTAACTTCAGCTACTCACACAAAGAGTGCTCTGTGACAGTCCTGGTCCTGAGCGTGACCAGGTTTGGGGCAGGCACCCCCAACATAATCACAGTAACACTTTCCTCCTGTACTTTCTCCATACGTCCAGATAGCATTCATTTTTCTTTCCTGTAAAATGTATTTCTTTTTTTTTTAAAAAAAAAAAAAAGAAGAAGAAGAGGTAAAGGGAAAAAAGCAGTGCACACACGATGTGGTTGTTCGCTGGGCTGCCAGCCATGGAATCTCACATGGTATTTAAGGATAGCGGTCTATGCCCCATGAAGACGCAACGAATTGAGCTTTGCCTTCATCTTTAGTCTCTCCAGTTGTCTATTTTTCAAACCAATATGAGTAAGGCGGGCTTTATTTTAAGAAACAAACAAAGGATTCTATTTTAAACACTTTCCTACATCTCTCCATGTCTCATTTAATAAGTTATAACGTCCCTTAGGCTGAAAAGTTACCCTCAGCTTGCTCCATAGATTTTTCAGGTTGAAGCAATATTTTAGTGGGTAAAAAAGTCAAACCCAATGTTACTCATAAGGAAAAATGAGTTTTAATGGATCTTTTTTATTATAATAAATGAATAAACAGTCATTTAATCCTCACAACCCAAATGAGTACTAAATAAGTGTGTGTTTATGAAAGGACCCATACATGCTTGGCACATGCCCTATAGCAAATATCTCTCTGAAAAAATAAGAAAAAATGTGCTTTAGGCAGAGGGAACTAGACATGCGAAGTCCCAGAAGCAGGAGAAGGCATGACAGGGTTCAGAAACTGAAAGCATGCAATACAGCTGGACGCCAGTAAGCAAAAGGCTAAGGAAGACGTGTTTTTGTTACTTTATTTGAAGGGAAACAGGAAATCATGGAAAGGGTTTTTAATTTGAAATTCACCTGTTTTTCATAATAATTTTAGATAAGCAAGTCATAAATTATATTTTCTGGTAATCTCCTAATTAAAGTAACTATAAATGGTGTATATTTGAAAAAGCAAATTTGAGGGGAGCCATGATGAGATGTTCCTGGAAGTAAAATGTGACTCCCTATTCAAACGTCTTTAATGGAATCAACCAAGCATGAATTTGTTAATTACCAAATACTAATCCCTAAAACAGTACTTTTCCATCTTGGCTGCCTTCTAGAAGACCCTCTAGAATAAGCCTTCTGAAGCCCAGTGCCCAATGAAAGCACGATTGCTTGGAGTGGAACTTAGTCATCTATGGTTTTCCAGCTCCCAGGTAACTCTAATGGGGACCTAAGGCTGCGAATCATAACTAAATGTTTTCAGAAGCAGCGATTCTCAGTGGGATGCTGAAGTGGGAAAACACATCTGAGGATAATCCAGGGATTTTTTTGGAACTACTCACCTAGATTCTGTCCATAATGGTAAATTAATGGGATTTAATGAGATTGTATTCTATTGAGGTATATAATAACTGCCATTTAATGTTCTGAGAGAAGCAGCGCCGTGGGGTACCTGGTGTTTAATGGGATCATATGATATATTTCAGATGTGCTCAAAGTACAGAAAAGGTGGGCATGATTTATCTAGAGTAGCACTGTTAAGCATTCTCTGCGATGATGAAGATGTTCTCTAGTCTTCCCTGTTCATCTGTGACAACGGAACATTTGACGTGTGACTGAAGTGACCGAGGAATTCATTTGTTTTTAAATTTTATTTATTTATTTTATGAGAATGAGAGACAGAGAGAGAGAGAGAAAGAGAGAGAGAGAGAGAGAAATCCTCAACAGGGTCTCATAACTCAAACCCCTTCTCTCGGCTTTCCCAGCCAGCCAAGATCATGAGCCCCCATGCACCCAGCACAAATAGAAGGACCAAGAAAGCAAGTCCATGATCTTCCTTATGGATCCAGCATTGCTTGATCCACTGCATTGGCCATGAGAAACTAATTTTTAAAGTTTCATTTCAATTTAAATAATTTTAGCTAAAATGGAAATAACCAACTATACTGAGTAGCTGATGTATTGGATAGCATAGATCTAGTGCCTTAAACTAAAATGGTGGTCTTAGTCATACCTCACAAATACCACAAATGCATGTATGCATCTAATGATTAAAAACTTTACATATAGGGTCCATCATTTTTCTATAAAATATTCTTTTTTCAAGTAACACCTGAGTAGATACTTTAGATGGTCTATTCCTAACATTAACCAGAAGTTCCCGCCCATTGGACAGTCTCATGTTATTAAACTACCTGGAAGCTTCAATACCATCTAGTAGGACTACAAACCCAGATGCCTAAGGAAGCCAGATAGGTAAAATAAATGAGTGAAGCATGTTATTTGCATATTAAATTCCGCGGAACTAGTATTCCTTTTCACAAAGTCTCTTTGCCGTTTTTCTTGAAATATGGGGCCTCTCTGTCTTCTCTTATCCCTTCTACTGGACCAACATTTCCTCATCTAGCCTTAAACCTTCATATCCAGAAGACAAGAGAAAACTCTGACGATTGTCAGGGGTCCTGAGATAGGAGCTGTCAGTAGCTGTAGCTAACGGAGGTCAGAAATGCATGAACAGAATAAAGTTTTCAGGCTGGAAGAGACTTTCGAACTTAGTAAATCCAAGGACCTTGGGAAAGCCACATAACCTCATCATGGTCCAGTTTTCCCTTCTAGGAAATGGGAATGGTTGTCTCTACCATACTCACGTGAGATCATAGGTCTAGCTAGTGCCAGTTCCAAAGCTAGAACCTTTATTTTTCGTTAAACCCTTAACAAGGTTTGTTGCAATGAGCCCACAGATGACATCTGTGGACATGCTTTGCAAACTAAACTTGTATACTAATATTAATTTTTATTTTTACTACTTATCTAAAATGCCACATACTTAAAGCACATTCTTCAGTAAAATAGAAAATAATTTCAGAATATTTATAACTTGGATGTCCCAAACTCTGCCAGCTTGTAGCTATCATATAAATATCCAACATCATTTAAAAATTATTTTTAGCTCCTGATAACAGAAACTGGATATAACCATAGCTTCATCAAAAGCAAAAATTATTATTTGCCCATGGAAATGGAAACCAGAGGTATATAGTCCAAGAATGCATGGAAGCTACCAACATATCATCAGCTCAATCAACAACTGAATAACCTCCAAAGGAAAGTTTGGATTTACCATCATAGAATGGAGAAGCTGTTGGGGACTTTTAGATGGCATTTTTTGTAATTTCAGAAGAGTCCTAAGGTCCTATCTCTGCCTCGCATGACATTATGGGAAAATTTGCTTTCTGGAAACAATTCTTCCAAATGATGCCTAAGAATAACAAAAAGGATTATAACATGGCCCATGAACAGCATAGCCACGATCTAACTATTTATATATTACATAATACAACACCATTGCTTCTAAATCTTTTATAAGATTTCTGATTTCCTAGTGATAGGTTTCTTAAAGTAGAAATGGAGGCCCTTGATAGGTATTGGCAAAATGTCCTTTGGAAAGGTTAAAGTCATTTTCATTCTCACTAGTAGAGAATGAGGGCTTTAATCACCATATAATCACCAGAATGGAGCATATTCTACTTAATTTTTTCCCCCACAGTCAGGGGTGAGGGGAAGGAAAAAATGTATAAGTGGCCCTGAAATGTTTCATTTTCTACTCTTTGCACTAAGACAGAGCAGCCATGAAATGCAGCTCAAACAGTGTGACCACTGATGAAAAAGGAGGTTGCTGGAGTAAGACCTACAGGAATGTAAGACCTACAGGTCATAGAAGCAACCCCATAAAGTGGCCATCATCAATAAGACAAGAAAATTAGACCAGCAGATGGTGTAATGGTTATGTTGTTGGACTCCCACATGGCTGACCACAGTTCGAGTACCGGACCTGGCGGCTTAAAACTCGTGCTGGTCACATGTGCGTGCATTCTCAAGATCCTGAGAGGAGATTGGAGAAGAAAGGACTGCAGCATGGTCACCCCCCCACCCCGGGGGTGATTTCTTGCTTTCTGCCTCCCTCTCTCCCTCCCTCTCCCTCTCTCTCTCTCTGTCTGTCTCTCCAGCAAGCACATGCACCCTATAGCAAAAATCTCTCTAAAAAAATTAAATAAAATAAGAAAAGAAAATCACTAAAATCGAAAATACTTATCAAGGAAAATCTGAATAATAAAAAGAGGGTATCAAATATGTTTGCTCTTAAAAATCTTGTCTAGCTCATTTTGATAGTCTCATCTCATTTGCAGTACACACACACACACACACACACACACACACACACACAGAGTCCCTTGGGTATCATTGGATAAAGAGTATATTACTTCTATCCATATATTTCTAGTAGATTCAGTTTTGCAACAAAAATCAACAATTTACTAGTTACTAGATACTAGAGACTACAAGTTATTAGAGTTTTTCTGCTTTTTGAAACCAATTGACAAATGAGGTGACTACAGTTGATAAAACTGTTCCAAATTCCCAGTTACTTTGGTACTTTGAGATGAATATTCACACCTAAAATGAAAATGACTGTGTCCACCATGGAGACACAGTTTTTAAACAGTTCATGTTTTCATTTTATTCTTATTGAATGACTATATTTGTCAGAAGCATAAGATTGCCACAATGATTTATGGTCAGGTGAAGTTCCTTAAGCAAAAGTTTGAAGTTGAACTTTCGTAATTTAAAGAGATGGAGAAATGAGATGTGAAAGATGTTGTGAAGGTATCAGAAACAAACGTTTGTGATTACTCGGGGTTAGGGGGTGGGGGTGGCAAGGATATGAAAGAGGGCCAAATCTAGCAGAGAGAGGTAGGTAGGTGACAAGAAGGTTGAAGTTAACTTTCGTAATTTAAAGAGATGGAGAAATGAGATGTGAAAGATGTTGTGAAGGTATCAGAAACAAACGTTTGTGATTACTCGGGGTTAGGGGGTGGGGGTGGCAAGGATATGAAAGAGGGCCAAATCTAGCAGAGAGAGGTAGGTAGGTGACAAGAAGGTTGAAGTTGAACTTTCGTAATTTAAAGAGATGGAGAAATGAGATGTGAAAGATGTTGGGAAGGTATCAGAAACAAACGTTTGTGATTACTCGGGGTTAGGGGGTGGGGGTGGCAAGGATATGAAAGAGGGCCAAATCTAGCAGAGAGGTAGGTAGGTGACAAGAAGGTAGAGAAATGGCATAATATCACTTCAAATAATTGAGCCCAAATAAAGTTGCTGGAAGCCTTCAAAGGCCACCATGGAAGGATTTATTTGATCAGAGTCATGAAGTGCCACTGGAGGATTAAATTACTGAGCACCACAATCCCAGGCCCTGGCATGAGAAATTATTTTGGTGTCCATGTGCAGAATGATTTGGAGTGGATAGAAATGGTATGTTGGATGCAGGAAAGAATGTTCTGGTAATCCAAGAAGCAAACCAAAAACTATGCACAGTAGAGACACAGGGAAGAATTGCAAACCTCAAGGTGGATCAGAAAAGGGCATAGAAAATACTGAAGCAGCTCACAGAACAGGCCCACTGGGGCCACGCTCATTTCTGGCAATGGCACCAACATGATGTTGGCCTTCTTTCAGCATAGCTGTTGCTTCATTGAAACCACAAAACCTTAGCAATTTACTTTCTATATCCCTTCATGAGTTTGTCAAAGTTTTCTCATGGATGTCCCCAAATACTTCTTGAGCCTACTTATATCTCCAGCAGGCAAGATTTCTTAGCACAAGCAGTTGCCTTTTGCAGGTGACTATTTGTGATCAAGGGCAGATAGAAAGAAGCTAAAGATTACCCTGAAGTTTGGAGCTTAATATGTCATGGGATAATAAAGAAGATGTAGGAAGAAAAAGCAGTGGGGGGAAATTCCAGCAGCTGAAGAATGGGAAATGGAATTACGGATTCATAGCCACAGAATGCAGGTCAACAACAATTACTGTGCTCTAATGGAGGGGGCTGGAGGGGACTCTCCATTTGGAATGCAGTGAGAGCAGTCCTACAAGACGGATCGCATTAATATGAAAAGAATATTATTGAAATCAAGAAGGTACAACAGAGGGCAACCAGAATGATACAAGGACACGAAGACCTTAATTATTTACAAAGGTTGAAAACACACTTGCTCTACTTTCCACTGTTTAAAAAAAAAAAAATGTAAGGAGAATTCACTAAGAATGTCCTCAATTCTGAGGTAGCAGACTAGAAGGAGATTTGTAAGGATTAATGCCAAAGAAAAAGAGATAAGAAAGCACATGTACTTAAGCCCAGAAAGAATATGGTAATACATAAGTTTTAGGAGGATTTCTTTACAAAAAGAGGGGTAAATTTACAGTGCACTCCACTCTGCAGGTTCAAATTGCTAATATACATCTAGTGTATGTGTGTGTGTGTGTGTGTGTGTGTGTGTGTGTGTATTTATACAAATACTATATATTTTAAGGAGATAAGCATTACAAAGGAAAATAATTACGGGGTGGCACAACTGCAGACTCAACTAGACTCACGGAGATTTCCTGTTCTAAAATTTCCTGTGTTCCACAGCCCTTCCATGTAATTTTCAATGTTTTGAGTGCCCACTGGCAATGTAGACAAAAACACTAAAACAGTCCCGAATGATATTCAAGTGAAACTTACAGGAAAGTAAATTTGATCTCAAGCTGTCAAAACACCACTTAAAATAGAGCTCACTGACATTCAGTCAAACTGCAGAACCACTGAAGAGTACCTTCTGAGAAAGAAACTAAAGAGGCATTGAAAACTACTCTTACTCTGACCACCAGATACCAAACCCATGCCAAACTCATCATGGATTCTGATCATTTTTGTCTATTAACCATATTGTTACATAAAGAGTATTTATTCAGTGCTGTGGTATAGTCTGAAATTTGCTTTGTAACATAAAACAGTCCTTGTCTCTGTTTTTAGTGATTACTAAGCTTTTCTTCTTCACAGCTGCATTTCTCGGGACTGAGGATTCTTCCTGGCACTTAATAGGTGTTTGAGAAATCAGGGACAGTAGCAGCTACCATTTTGGATAATTGACTTAGGCTCCTTGGCTGATAGATGCTGGTCTTCTCCTGTGTTGTCACATGGTCTGTGTTAGGTGGGGGTAGGGGGCCTGTTTCTCTGCATGTGAGTGTCTATGTTCTACTCACCTCTTTTTATAAGAACATCAATGATACTGGGTTAAGGTTCCTCTAATGACCACATTTTCTCTCTTTAAAGACCTTGTCTTCAAGTACAGTCACATTCTAAGTTCCTGGAGTTAGGACATTAGTGTATGAGTTTGGGAATAGCAGGGGGAGGGAGACACAATTCACCCCTCTGTCAGAGCTACGTAAGTAAACTCCGTGCTAAAGTCAGGAAGGCCAGACTACATTATTTGACTGAGCCTGCTACCTCTGGAAATGTGTTAACATAGACTGATGAAGATGTGATCTGAGAGTCAAGAAGGCACAGAATTCCTCCACCAAGCTTAGCAAAATAGGGAGAGCAAGGCTGAGAGAAACAAGAGAAAAGATAGACTGAGAGACATGAGTGAGTGTGGAACAGAGGAGGAGGAGGAGAAAAGGCCGATACTGTGACTGGAAACCAGAGATGTTGGTGGGGGAGAAGTTGCCAGTGATCCATTCTGTGTGGTGAGAATTCCAAGAGAATTGTAAGAACTGGAACTCGTCCAACATGTAACTTAATGGGTCTGCATTGCTAACTGTTGCAAGGAATCTCACTTATGACCAATAAAACTACCAGATACGCACAACTCCTTGGTGTAAGTAGCTGCCCTGACAATCCAAAGGAACAGGACAGTGCAAAATAGTGAAAAGACCAACCCCAGATGACAAGATGTGCAGGAGATCAGGAGTCCAGTAGGTAAAAGGAAATGAAGATGCAGTTGACCAGAAGGAACATGGGTCCCGAGAGACCAGTTGACCAGAAGGAACATGGGTCCCTAAAGACTCTGAGTAGATGTTGGCCTGAAGCTGTGAGACAAGTAAGTCCACAGCCTTCCTTAATGCGTGGGGTGAGGACCTGAGACGTTTTATTTAACTATTGAACAACCACAACATGAATGGTGGCAGGCTGGAGTACTTGGAAATGCCCTGGTGCCTGGATTTTAAGTCCTACCTTAATGAAATTTAGACTTTGACTTTTGTTTTTATAGACTGTGTTCTCTATCATCTTATTTCCATGAAGCATCTCATGTGACTTTTCAAAACAAGCATTATCTTATTTGAGCTTTAACAACAACACCAGCATATCTGAAGTAGATAAGTACTGCACCACTAGCGACTTTCCCATTTTATGAATAAGAAAGTTGAGCCTCAGGTGACTTTCCACACGCACACGCACACACACACACACACACACAGCTTTACATGCGTGAACTGGACTCCCATTGCTCAGATATGTGCTAGATTCTCTCACTATCCAATGTTTCCTCTTTTAAATTACTGTATTGTCCAACTCTAAATGCTGTATGAAGTAGAAAAATACACTCCAGAAATTGTCCAAGAAACACGTGTCAAAATGAAAAATAATTCTTTTTAAATCAGTTACATGTGTCTTATAAATGTTTAGTAGAGCTATGGTCTAAATTTGCCGAACTATGTCAGCACCTCAGATCTGTCCTTTTACATGGTGAATATTGCCCAAGGCAAAAATGTTGAAGATGAGAGACTGATTGGTTTAAAGTGTATCAAGCAGATAGGGAGTCTTAAATGTTTTCTTCCTCTATTACCATGAAAATCGAAACATATGAAATGGGAGAAACGAAACACTCATTCAATGATAGATAAAAGTTTTAGTAACTATAGCTCTCATTTTTTATTTTCCATTCACCACTCTCTTCCCAAAATAAATTGTCCCTAAATCTCCTCCCTAATTTAAGAATCTCACAAATTATGTGGAAGTAATGTAGGAAACTGTCTATATCTCTTTACTTATTGTTTGATTTCATTAGGTTTATTTTAACTTATAATTTACAAGTGGACACAAGAGTGATGTGCTGGGCCTTCAAGTGGCTTGGTGGTTAAAGGCACTGGACTCCCACGTGGCCAACCATAGTTCAAGTCCAGGACCTGGCAGCTTGCTTTCTCACATTCCCTTTCTCTCTCCTTCTCCCTGTCTCTCTCTGTTGAGTGCATCTGCCCTGTAGCAAATTAAAAACAATGATAATAATGAATAAAAGTAAATAAAAAATTCTTTTTAAAAAGAGTAATGTGGTAACACATTCAGAACAACCATAACTAAGAAAACACATGAAGTATCTATATACAACTTTCTTCATTGGCTAGTCACATTTTTAGTGATTTGGTTGAAGAGACATGGTCTAGGAAAATTCTAGGGGAAAAAGGCCACAGGTTTCATTATAGTAATATCCACACATCTCCAGAAGAAAAATATAAGACATTTCTGGAGGTTCCCCAAGTCACTGCAGTCTAGTTCTTGTCCTTCAACCTGTTGTCCACAACCAGCAGCATCAACCTCATACAGAAGCTTGAGAAAAATGCAGAGTCTTGGGCCCCATGTTAGACTTATTGGTTCAGAATCGGCAATTTAAGACATCCCCAGGTGATTCCTATGTACAGGAAAGCTGAAGAAATCCTGCTCTACATAATATCTAAATCCTGACAGAGCACCATCGTAAGCCCCAGCCCTGCAGAAATCTTGGTCAAATATAACAAATAGTAAGTGGATGAATATGAAAGATTTACTGCTGAGTGAAGCAAGCCAGGATATGAAAGAGAGGCACTGTATGTCCCTACTTAATATATACTGACTATTCATACTCTGTGGCAGAAATGGAAAGATTAGAGGATATAGAAGCGTGGAAAATGGTTACAGATACTGAATACAGTATAGGAAGAGGGTGGGAGAAAGGGGAGAGTGAGAGGAAAGGAATCAAAGAGAAAAAAAAAACAGAGAAGCAAGACATTTGAGAGACACAGTAATGGAAGATTGTCTGTTGATGATAACAAGTATGGTATCTTCAACTGGTCTGGTGGAAAGTGTGTTCATGTTGGGTAAATTCTTTTTGTGAGCTGTAGATATACAGTGATTGAATGTATAAAATAAATTAAAATAATAATAATTTTAAAACATAATAGACAGATACTTCTGTGAGAATGTCAGAGCCCAGACAGCCAACATCTGGGACCCAACCCAAAGCTAAGTGGAATCATGGCAATCCGAAATATAGCAAGTATGTCTTCTTTAAAAAAGAAGGAGTGCCACAGCAGGCTCTCAAATTATTCTTCAGGTTCCCCCACATAACTGAATGGGTCACCTGGCATTGTAGCCCGAAACCAGAGGAGAACTCAGAATGGCCACCATCTTCAATAAGTGAGAAAGAGCATGGAGGAGTGGATGGTTTCAAAACAGGGAGAGGGCTGAAAGGACGAGCAGAAATAGAGACAAGAGAGAAAGCAGTTTGGGTATTCTGAGCAGCCAAGGATGGATCATAGCCTTTTAGAAGAGAAGAGGAGCAAAGTTGGAGGAGGAACATGCTGTCTGAGGCTAAGGGACTCCCAGAGAGACACACCAGTCTCAAAAACATTAAGCCCCAAAGAATAAACGACTCTCTCTTGGCTCTCCTAGAGGAGATGCTTCAGCCTGTCATGAGTCACTAGCTAACACTGCAAACTCTGCCATTTCCTGCCAGCTTTTAGGGCCAGAGGACATGTTCTCAGGCCACGTGTCCCATCAGCATTTACAATTCAATTCCAAAGTGGCTTTGTGGGGGGAAACGAGCCAATTACCTGCTATACCTTGAAAGAATAATCTTTAGGTCTTTAACCTGTTAATGATGCACTGACAAATCCTGAATTTGCTGTTATTGGAAGAAATGATGCTGGGGCCAGAACCGAGATTGCAGATTGATTGATTTTTTTAATTTAATATTTGTTCGCAGGGAGGCTGTCTTCTTTATTGTGGTGACACCTGCTAGTGCCATTATAGTTACAGGCCTGTTGGAAAGGCTTTATGGTGAAGGCTTATTTCTATTATAAATACTGATTGGGGTGGGTGGTTAATATCCCAACAGCTTCTTGTTATACTAGGCTCAATTGAGGATGGCCCACATTGCTAAATCACACACATCATCTATGCACACAAAAAAAAAAAAATGTTATGCCAAAATCAACATCATTAATTAAGTTGTGGAGGAAATATTATCTAAGTCAATTCTTAAATTAATCACTAACTTCAGATCAAGACCATGAACAAACAAGTTGCTTAAAGCTAATGTTTGGAACCCAACTTAGTTATTAAAGCCCAATTATTCAATTATTTAATAACTACAACTAATATAAAGATATACATTATAAAAATATATACATTTAATTGCTATAAAACCATCTCAGACCAACAATTCACCACAGATTGTTGTGTATTTAAAGACCATGAAAGAATGTTATTATTACATAGTTCATTCTTTTCAGCCAAGAAATAATTCTTGTGAAAAATAATCATACTATTCATATTTAGACTTCCCAAACTCAAATACATACTGTGAAGTATTTATATATACTGTTACTTGATAGTAAGTGTAGATTCTACTTCTTCATACTAATACCTCAAAATGGGCTCTACTTTAGGAAAGTGAAGATTCCATCCTGCACATAGTCTGTTGGGAGTATAGGAACAAAGTAAGACACAATGATTCTAGTTCTTTTCTGTTCTCAGTCCCTTTGAAATTATGTGGCCTTGGGCTGTTAACTAACCACTCAATATTTTATGTTTGCCCATTAGTCAAACCAGTTATAGTAGTATCCACCATTGTGATTACTAAATGAGGCAATAATGGCCAATTCCAGGGTGAGACTAGAGAAAGTACAAAATGAACCTGGAATATCTTGTTTTTTCCAGAAAACATGGAAATATTTTTTTAAGAGAGATTTTTGCTATAGGGCATGTGTGCTCACCAGAGAAACAGAAAGACAGAAAGTGAGAAATCATCCCCAGGGGGAATGGCCACACCACAATCCCTTCTTCTCTGTTCTCCTCTTGGGATGTTCTGTTCGGCACTCACGCACACACACTCAGCATGAGTTTTAAGCCACCGGGTCTGAGACTCCAACAGTGATCGGCTATGTGCAAGTCCAACGATGTAACCATTTCGCCATCTGCTGGTCCCAGAAATAGTTTTTTTTAATGATGGAGATAGGGCCAGCAAGTAGTATGGTGGTTGGGATGCTAGACTCCCAGGTAGACAACCGTGGTTCAAATACTAAACCTGGTGGCTTGCTTTCCATTTTCCCTCTCACTCTCTCTCTCTAATGAGCACATGTGCCCTATAGCAAAAATTTAAATAATAATACTTACATTAGTAATTATTTTTAATTAAAGAAATATGATAAAGACAGAACAATAGTCCATATCAAATCCCCAAACCTCTGAATATGTTATCTTACATGGCAAAGGGGAATTAAAGTTGCAGCTAGAACTAAGGTTGCCAATTAGCTGACTTTAAAATAAGGAGTTCATCCTGGATCTTTGGACAGGCAGATTGAAAGTAGTCACAGGCTCCTTAACGTAGAAGAGAGAGAGTCAGAACAGAGATCAGAGGCAGACTGAGACCGAAGAAGATTTGAAGATGGGGTCCAAGCCAAGAAATGTGGGCAGCCTACAGAAGCTGGAAAAGGCAAGGAAATAGAATTTCTCTAGAGTCTCCAGAAAAACCATAGTCCTGAGACCAGATGATGTAATAGTTACAGCACTGGACTCCCAAGTAGTCGACCACATTTTGAGTCCCAGACCTGACAACTAAAAATTCACACTGGGCACGTGTGCGTACATGTCCAAGATCCCGAGAGGAGAATAGGGGAGAAGGGATTGTGACATAGCCATACCCCCCTGGGGGGTGATTTCTTGCTTTCTGTATCTCTGTCTCTCTGGAAAGCACATGCACCCTACAGCAAAAATCTCTAAAACAAAAAATCCACAAAACTCTCGCCGGGCACATATGCAGGTGTAGGTCAAGTCCAAGGCCCAGAAGCTTGAGAAACATGCTGGGCACATGCATATATGTGCCTTAAATATTAGGAGGAGGAAGAGATGGAGGAGAAGGGATTATGACATGACCATTCCCCATAAAGGATGCTTTCTCCTCTCCCTCTCTACATGTCTCTCTTTCTCTCTCAGGCAAGCTTATGTGCTCTCATGTTTAAAAAAAGAAAGAAAAAAAAAGAAGAAAGGAAGGAAGGAAGGAAGGAATAAATAAAAGACCCCTTTGAGAGTGCTGTCCCTCCCCCTCTCTCTTCTTCTTTCTCTCCTGTCTCTCTCATTCATGAAATAAAAAATAAATAACTTTATTTTTAAAGTTCATGATAGTTTCAAAAAATGAGCATGGAGGAAACAGAAGAGATTTAATTTTTAACAAATTCAAGGAAATTTCAGAATAACAAGGTATAAATTTGTATATAGAATGGTTTTATAGCATACCAAGAACAATAAATTAAATACAATTGTTATCAAGCCACAGTGAAATATGAAGATATCACATATAATGAAGCCCTAAAGGCTTTCTTTTTTTCTTCTTCTTCTTTTGCTATAGGACACATGCACTCACCAGAAAGACAGAGAGATAGAGAGATAGAAAGGGAGAAATCACCCCCAACGGGGATGGTCATGCCACAATTCCTTCTCCTCCATTCTCCTCTTGGGATCTTGGGCACGCATGCACACGCACCTGGTGTGAGTTTAAGCCACTGGGTCTGGGACTCAAACAGCAGTCTACTACATGGGTGTCCAGCAACATAGCCATTACACTAACTGCTGACCCACCCTAAAGGCTTTCTGAGGAAAAATATAGCAAAAGTCCTATTCAAAAGATTACAAAACTGCTGGCATCAGACTGTGTAGTGGTAGCATAGAAAGCTAGAAGATAATAAAGCAATGTTGTCAAAATCTCAGAGGAAAATAAGTTCCATATTAGAATTATATACCCAGCCAAACTATCAATCAAGTGTGGCATTGAATTGAGACATTTTAAGATATATAAATTCTCAAAGTCTTATCTCCCATGTACTCTTTCTCAGGAAGTTCATTACAATATCACCTAACAAGACAAGAAAATAAAAAGTAAAAGAGGAAAACAGAACCAGGAAACAGACAATCCCAAAAATGACAGTGAAAGGAGGTTTCAAATGACAGCTCTATAGCAACCTACAGAGCAACACATCCACACATGAAGGGTTCTAGTCGTCTCAAAGAAGAACAAAAAGTAAAAGCAACTAGTAGATTATTAAATGTTTGACTGAACCAAGAGTATACTGTCTTCAGAGTTTGAAAAATGCATTAGAGATAGTTACACAGAAAGCTGTTTTTAAAAAGTGAAACAATTATTAACTCCAAGAAAAATTAAAAGCACCATAAAAATGATTAGCTATGAATAATATGTATATAATCATATTATAGCAAACGCTGAAATTAAATTTTTCAAAAAGCTTTGAAACAGCGTTAACAAAAGGATGAGGAGATGAAAGAGCTGTCATAGGAAAGATAACTCCTCATCTCCTAAGATAGGAAGTCAGTAAATAATGTTTAAAACTACAAATTGAAGATATTAAATATAAGCTTTTATTTTAAAAACATGGAAGTAAATAACAAAAGAAACAGCCAAAATAGTTAAGTGGTTGCCTCTGAGTAAGCGCACTTCAAAGTGGCAGGAGAGGGTGGAGCAGGAAAATAATAAGTTTCATTATAAATCTTACAGTATAATTTGTTATTCCTCTTTTTTTTTACCTCTCCTTTTATCCCTTCTTCCAATTTTTATACTATGTGCAAGCGCCATTTTGATACTAAAAATTAAACATAAATGCCTTCAACAGAATTTGGCATATATATGTGTTCAATGAATATTTGATACTATGTTTATGCAGCTATGATCTCTGTTAAAGTCACAACACTAAAGTGCAAAATCAATCCATATTCTGCAGGAAAGTCCTAAGGTAAGTTCTTCTGTACCTCTTTTTTCCTTCAAAGAAAAAAAAAATGTTAGGTAAGTGCAACTCTAGATAAGATATGCATGAATTTTTAAGTGTTCTAAAAGTATTAGGAGTCAATTCTCCAAAAACACATCTGAATGATATCTTTATGTTTTAAGTATACTTATTTTTTTTCTTTTAGATTAAGGATAGGGGCACCATTGTTGGCAGAGTCTCATCATGCTGAAAACTTACACTCACCTCCAGCACTCCAGCCAGCCAGGACTGTGGGCATGCTAGTTAGCGTCTGTATGTCTTAGATCAACCCAGGATCTGAGCCTCTATTTTTCATGTGGCTCAACATTCAAGAGTAGTATGCTATGGCCTGCATCATTATGGGCAGGCCACATGATTTTTTAAAACTATGCTATGGTCTGAATGTTTGTGTCCCCCCACCAAAGTTCACACATTAAAATCTAATTCCCAAGTGACAGTATTAGAAGGTGGATGGGGACTTTGGAGGCCATTAAATCATGAGGGCCCTCTCCTCAGGAATGGGATCAGTGTCCTTAAAAAGGGACCATAGAGAGGTAGCTAGCCCCTTCTTCTGTGTGAGGATGCAGCAAGAAGGCACCATCTATGAATTAGAAAGTATCCTTCACCAGGCACCAAATCTGCTGGTACTTGATCTTGGATTTCCCAGCCTCCTAAACTGTGAGAAATAAGATAATGTCATTTATAAACCATCCAATTTATGATATTTTTGTTATAGTGGTCCAAGCAGACTAAAACAAACCAGACGAAAGCTTAGCTAAAGATGCTTCCCATTTTGTTGTTACCAGAATGTTTCAGATCTTACTCATTTCTTCATTTACTCATTCAAGATGAATGTACTCAATACTGTTCTGGCAAGTTACAAAAACAGACAAAATTCTCCACTTCTAAGAAATTTACAATCTACCCAGGAAGACAGGGATTTTGAAGACAGAGACAACAGGATGTGTTGACAGACTCAACATGAGGTGTAAAAAATAAGAAAAATGATTTCAAAGATTTTGGCCTAAGCCACTGGAAGTATCAGTTGTCATCAGCGATATAGGCAAAGCTGTGGAAAGATCAGGCTTTGCTGGGAAGATCAGAGTTCAGTTCTGGGTTTAAGATTGACATGCTGGGACCAGCAGTTAGTGTAATGGCTATGTCACTGGACTCCCATGTAGTAGACCGCGGTTGGAATCCTGGACCCGGCGGCTTACACTCATGCCAGGCGCGTGTGTGCATGTGTGCCCAAGATCCCGAGAGGAGAATGGAGGAGAAGGGATTGCAGCATGGCCATCCCTCCTGGGGGGTGATTTCTCGCTTTCTGTCTCTCTGTCTCTCTCTGTCTTTCTGGCGAGTGCACGCACCCTATAGCAAAACCTCTCCAAAAAAAGAAAAAAAAAATGGTTGACATGCCTTTTGTGAATTCAGAGTTGTTGAGTAGGCAGCTGATTGTACATATGAGCCCAAAGCTCAAAGAAATCTGCTCTAAAGATAAACATTTTTAACCATTTTCCTTGGGGTTCAATGTAGGACACAGAAACCACTCAAGGTATTTGAGGCAAAAGCTTACAAGTTTGTTAGAAGGGCTAGAACAACAAAATTCAGAAAACACCACTGAAGTTTTTTCTTGAAGTCACTCCATCATAGCAATAATCCTGAAGACAGGAAACTGCTACTACTCCCACCACTGCACGCCTCACACTCATGAAACTGGCAGAGTCATGAAGTGTGGAGCCCAGCTGCTGCAAACACGTTAGATTGCTGGGACTCGTATGCCAGACAGAGCTGCCTAGGATGTTTCCAGGGCCCTTTTGCCAGGGTCCTTCTCAGACGAGGACTTCTCGTCAGCAGAATCTAATTGCATGTCTTAATCCAAGTACAGATGAGTCTAGGAAATACAGTGTTTAGCTTTCAACCACCTAAAAATAGACAGGAACTTAAAAGGAGTAATATGGATGCCCATAGACAGTAGACACTATCTGGCATAAACGACATTTAAGGTTGTAATACTGGGCGAGGTCAGAAAGGACGTAGATAGAGGAGAATGAAATATTGAGCTTGGACCATTCTAGCATTAAAAAAATGAAGAGGTAGAAGGGAAATGACAAATGGCCTATGAGGTAGGTGGGACTCCTGGAAGCCAAATGACCACGATGCTTGAAAGAGGAGTGCGATGAGCAGCCCGGTATCTTCAGATGCTACCATGCATGTTTAATTTTTTTTAATAAAAATAATGTATAATTATTATTAAAGTATATGTGGAATAAAGGTCACTTGACATTCTGTTATTCAAGTAACAATAATCACGATTAACATGTGATGAGCCACTCTCTGTTATATATATGTATATACCATATTTCTCTGAACATACTTGCTGTGATCTACCTATCTAACCACAAATATGTATAAAATAATACTCTTTATCCTATTTTGCAATCTGCTTTAATCATCCAGTAATACGGTGGCATGGCCATATTTTCATGGTCAAAAGATGTTAAGTATTTATATCATCGTTTATTCAAGGATACATTGTGTGTGTGTGTGTGTGTGTGTGTGTGTGTGTGTGCATTTTTTAATTGCCAGAGGACACTTGCATTCACTAGAGAGAGACAGAGAGAAAGAGGTGGGTGGGGTGGAATGAAACCCCAATGGGGCATGGTTACACCACAATCCCTTCTTCATTTCTCCATCTTATAGAGATCCTGAACATACATGTACCTGTTTTTCAAATTCAAGCCGTAGTCTGCCCTATAGGGTCCAACTTCCTTAACCATTAGGCAATGGGGCAGGCCCAGTGTAAATACATATTTATTTAACCATTCCCCTACTGATAAACATTTAGAATGTTTCAGTATTTCTATAGTAGACACACTATCACCATGAGTATATATCAATATGATACATAATTTGTGATATTTTAAGCTTTCCACCAAGTGAAATATTTGAGGGTAGAGAGAATCCACTATATTCAGAAATGGTCACACAGGTGCAAAGTCTAAGAAAAGAAAATCATTTGGAATAAACTGATGATGTTATTATAAAACCTAGTCTCTGTTCATGGTATGCTGAAGTTGAATAAATAAAATATCTTATATAGTTCATATCAAGTTACATCAGTCAAGTTCGGTGACTATGCCAGCTCAGATGACCTTTAGAACTTATTATGTTATTATCAACCTATAATACTGCATTTTTAAACACTTATTAAGTCATTTTCCATAAGTTTCCTTAACATTATAATTTGATATTTTAATCAGTCATCAATGCTTGGTAGATATAAAATTGAAATATTTGAATAAAGTATAATGCCTATTGCTTGATTTTCAGTGTCCACCAACTCTGGGTTGGGTCTGGTAGGAGGCAAGAAGAAAATGAAAACTCATATTGTGGTTCACTCACTAATTTGGCCAGGTGGACTCAAAAAGCTTATAGACAGGTAGCGTGGTAGTTAAGGGCACTGGACTCCAACATGGCTGACTGCGGTTCAAGTCCTAGACCTGGTGGCTTGCTTTCTCAATCTCTCTCTCTCTCTCTGTCCATCTCTTGTCAAATTAAAATAAATAATGTTAAATAGTTCTTTAAAAATTTAAAAATAAAAGCTTATAGACATTCTTGCATTTTCTTTACCATCCTCCAACAAACTGTTTCACTAATAAAAAAGTGATTTGATATCTCTCCTTCTCTGTGTGTAATATTCATCACACTGTGTAGATAAGCATGAGTCTGAGTATAAGGTTGTGCCTTTCTACATAGACACCCACACAGCCACTAGATAAAGTGTACCGTATACAGAAAATGTAAGGTGTTATTGGCATGTAAAATAGATCCTAAAATTGTGAAGCAAATTATATCATAAACACACTAGGCACCAAATGGTAAACAAACATAAACAAATAAGCCTTAAATTGTTCATTTCTGTTCCCAAGAATATTCCATCTACATCTCAAAGCCTTCTTATTTCCTTCTGCCTTTCGTAGGCTGTCCTTTCTTGTCGACGTGTCTTGATGTATGCTGGCCACTTCAAACATTCTACAGCCACAGACATCTCAGAGAAACAATTCACCCCTCGACGAGACATTGGAACTTGGCTGGCTCTGGGCACCGTGGGCCATCTGTTTACACTACTCCTTGGGCATGCAGAGGGTTCTTTCCCTCTGCAGAGATGAGAGCCAGGGCTTTGTCACAAAGCTGTCCTTCTTGGGCCACTCCAAGCAAAGCAACAGCACTCTGAGGGACCTTCGAGTGCCCAGAATGTCACTGGGACTTTTCAGATCTGTCGGCTGTGAGGTGGGAGAATGGGGATCACATAGAAAGACAGAAACAGCTATCCCTCATGGGACCCTTAGGTTCCTTGGGAAAGAGAGGATGACACAGAGATTTGGGTGAAGTGGGCTTACTGGGCTGTGTTTTGGGGAGCAACCCGTGTGAGGAGGTGAAGGAAGCAGAACTGGGAAGTGGAGAGGTTGTGGCTTCTGCCCAGCCCACAGAGAACTCTGGAGCTAGGATGGCTCTCAGAGCAGTCGCTAATTGAGGCAAAGAGACTTGATGTATTTCCTTGCCAGAGGGTGCATGTTCTCACCAGGGAGGAACAGAGGGAGAGAGGAGGAGAAAGTACCCCTCGAGGGGGCATGGTCATGCTGCAATTCCCTCCTCCATGTCTCCATCTTTTTGGGATTTGGGACACAAACAAATGCCTGGTGTGTTTTTCAGTCACCAAGCCCAGGATTCAAACCATGGTAGGTCACATGGAATGCACCCCCTTTCCCACTAGGCTATGAGGCCAGCCTGGAATCTGGTCTTTGGGAGAGGGTCTAACCTGGACTGAGGGAGCGCTCTTTGGCTGAAGATAGGTTTCTAGCTGAGAACAAGCAATAGTCACATGCTCTAGAGAATGAGTTCCTATGTCCTGAAAGGAAATCTTGGCATTTCACCAAAGCATCTTCCACACTCTCCTCTTTGGGAATTTCCTGATGTCCTATAAAGGTGCCTCTATAATCCAAGTTCCAGCCTGAAGAAGCAACCATCATCTTTTGACATGGAAGAAGAGGATGGCAGTGTAGAGGAACCACCAAGGTTCAGTGACCCTCAAATGCAGAACCTCAGCAACCATGGACACAGTTATAAAGAAAACCAAGGAACCAGCAGGTGGCATTGTGGTTAGGGTGCTGGACTCCCACATGGCCAACTGTGGTTCAAATCCCAGATCTAGCGGCTTAAATCTCATGCTGGGTATATGTGCATGCATGCCCAAAATCCTGAGAGGAAAATGGAGAAGAGATTGTAACATGGCCATCCCCCTGGTGGGTGATTTCTCACTTTCTGTCTCTCTGTCTCTCTTTGTCTCTCCAGTGAATACATGCACTCGATAGAAAAATCTAAAGAAAAAAAGAAAAGACAAAAACCACTGCAGCACGTCTTAAAAGCCACACCAGACTAAGGGACATCTTGAATCTAGGTTGCGGGTCCTCAGGGACATAAAGGGGAACTTGTATCAGGAATGAGCAGCAGCATCTATACCTGAGATGTTCTGAAGTGGTCATGCAGATGTGCTGTACATATCCTTGAACCAGCCCCAGATAGCACAGGCAGTAGCCATGTCTTCAACAGCTTTGTTTCTACCTAGAAGTGCTCTCTGGCCCCAGAAATGACAGGCAGATGGGAAACACCAGGGAGTTCATGGCTCTGGGTAGATCTTTTTAAAAACAAAGAATGGAAATGAGTGAATAAATGCCCTAGCCACCTTGGCCCTTGGTGACATAATTCTGAATCATGTCTTCCACAGAGGTTCTTGGTTCCTTACAATGTCACCCTCTTATTAACATACTATTTACTGACTTTCCCTTCTTCTCTGACTTGTCCACTCCCTCCCTGGTTCCTAGGATCACCTCCAAATAAAAGACCTGTGCCCAAGTCTTTGTCTTCACTTCTGCTCTGGAGAAAACCCAACTTGAGAGGACAAAGATTATCTTCATCATTATTATAAAATCTCTCGCTGTAAGGTATAAATATATCTCTGTTGGGGAAGGTTGCTACTCTCTCCCTACCTTTTGCAAAAAATTCTAGAAAATAAATACTCTCTGACATCATCTCCTTTCTGGACATCATCTCCTTTTTTACATGTGAGAAATAACAGATGGAGAGATGGATGGATGGACGGATGGATGGACGGATGGACGGACGATGATGATAGATCGATATAGAGAGATGATAAAGTAGATAGATAAATGCGTTCTGATGTTTGTGTGACTATTTTTGCCCACATCCCAAGCTTGTGAAATTTCTCTTCAGAGAAAATTCTAGCAATGTCACATCTTTGATTCTGGCTGCCTGCCATCCACCTCCCGCCTTCTGTGTGGAGCATCTTGGATTCACTTTAAGGAAGCATCCCTGCCCACACTCAGCTCTGCAAACCCACTGGAGCTGACCTCATGAGCCCTACAGTTCCTCCAGAAGCTCGGCCGGCATCATCTTTTCCCCTCGTTTAACCCTGCCTCCACCCCTGGCTTCCTGCCACATGGAAAGTAAAACTCCAACTGTGTCTCTCACCTAAAAGTTTCTAGATGATCTGTACCCTATTACCCTTCCATGACCTCTCCTCACACCCGTTCCCCAGCTCAGTCCAGGTCTACCTTCAGACCTGCCAGCCTTAGTCCTGCCCCACACATGTGCAGTGGTACTTGACCTGAAAATTGTCTTTCTCAACTCTTTGTCTTCTGGTTCCTTCTTGTGCTTTAGTTCTTGGACCAAACGTCATCTACACAGAGATGGATTCCCTGAAGGCCCAACCTACGGCAGCCAATTCTTCAGTCACTGTCACATAACCCTGTCTTATTTTAATCAGAGCCTTCAGAAATTTAAAATGATCTTTTTGTTGATTTGTTCCTTTACTGGCTAATACCCCTATAAAATATAATTTTGGGCCAGCCAGTGGTGTGGTCATTAAGACTGACTGCATGGTTTGATTCTGGACCCAGTAGCTTGAAAAACATGCCAGGTATGTGTGAAAGTGTGCCCAAAATCCCTAAAGGAGAAATGGAAAAGAAAAAAAGGGATTGTAGTATAGCCACCCCCATGGAAAATGCTTCTCCCCTTCTCTCTCTCTCTCTCTCTCTCTCTCTCTCGTAAGCATGGTGTTCTCTAGAAAAAGATAGAACAAAAGTTTTAATTTTAATTCAAAAAGAACTCCAAGAAAGATTGATGGGTATGTATGGATGATATAATTTTTGCTCATTCAATTATCCTTAGCACTTAGAATGATAACTGGAACTTGGTAAGTACACGATAAAAATATCTAAAATAGTAAGTGAATGAATGAAACATTTCCTGAGTGTGTGTGTGTATAAAACAAAACACAAACTTTGAGAAAAAAAATAAAAAATAAACCTCTACTCCAAAAAAAAATTGACTATTGTTTTAAAAATTTTTTAAACTTTAAAATCTACAGGCAAAAGTATTAAGTAAATAGCAATTGTTAGGATGACGATAGGCTACCAGGTGTCAATTTTCCAGATTATCTAGGGAAGTGAAATCTAAGGGCCCTTCCAATTCCCAACTTCTTTGATACTACGCATCTCTTTATCCCATATTGAGTTATTTGTTGCTTCATAGTGTTATAATAATAACAGCATAGTTAATGATAGAAGGAAAATCTCAAGAAGCCAATAGCCGTCTTTCTTTGGTTGACAGAGGTCCTCTACATGGGGAATTGAAAGGCCACCGATTTCTGAGTCAAGCAAAAAAAGTCTATCTTACTTCAAGTCAACTCAACACAAAGTGCCATCCATGGTTACCCATGAAATATATGTTGATATATGCTACCAGGCAAGGAGGAGGGAGAAACAGGTGTGTCCGTGAAGATGTGTGACTGTGTTGTTTACCAGGACAAAAAGGAGTCAAGGCTGGAAGATTTAGCCCTTCCGAGCGACAATTTTGAGAGCATGCCATGATTTATTTGACAGGCAAGTGGAGGGCGGACTCCCCTCCTCTACAGAATCAGCTCCTTGATTATAAACACTCAATAACTTTCTGGTTGAAAATGCATTTTCCCCCTTGCCTATACATTTCTGATGCCTGCTTTATTATTTCCTATTAGGAAATGCTATTTAATTCAGTCCACAGCTTGGCGACCTTTGTGTGGCTTCCCCATTTAGGAAATTTACAAGTAAATCACCAAGAAGTATGTACACATACACTTATAAAATATACATGTGCTTGTAAATGAAAATGCACCGAACGGCCAAAAAAAAGCTACATGCATTGCAGAAACCAGGCATATGTGCATCAGAGGTGGGAGGCAGGTGTTTGGGAAATCTTCACACCATCCCAATATTTTTCTAATGGTCTCCATTTCCAATGCAAGGGAGAATTTGGAAAACATTAGCCACTGTGGTGTGCTCTGAGCAGTGACATGTAGCTGGCAACGTGGTGGGTGGGATCCCCCCTCCCCTTTTTTCCTCTAACAAAGAACTAGGGTGAGTTTATTAAAGCAGAAATGGCATTTTCATCCTGCAATGTTAACTGTGTGGCTGGGATCCCTGAGGTACAGAGGCAGTCAAAGCAAACAGCTGTGCCACCTACTTGCAACAGTTGTACGCCCACCACACGGCGCCGAGGGGAGGAGCAGGTCAAAGAGAGCCGTAAAGAGGATGGGGAACCTCGCTTAGCTTCTCCCCAGTAGCCCGAGGGAAAATCCAGCCCTTCGGAGGGTAGGTATTGTGTGTGTGGCTCAGAGCACTGAGCGTTCTCTTGCAACTTGTCTCCTATAAACCACCTACTGCATTTTTATATTCTACAGTCACATAGACCAAAACAGTGTTTAGCAAATTAACAGAACGCTAAATAAAAGGCATATCAACCAACCTAGCAGGCAGCTTGTTGATGATCCTGAGTGGGGGGTGGCAGTAACTGCTGTTGTGGTAGCAAGTGGTTGCTTCACCATCCAAGTCTCTTTGTGGGCTTTGGGAAGGATGGGATGTTCCGGCCAAGCTGTTATTAGGTTATCTTTGTGGAGCCTAAGGGCTGCCCCATGCTGCCTGTGTCAACAGAGGACAGAGCAGGAGAGCTCAGGCAGAAGGAAACGGAGCCCTGCTTTGCAAAGGGCTCTGCTCGCCTAGAACTCTACTGCTCTGTCAGTCTGTGAGAGTCAGGAGAGCATGCACTCCCCGTTCCCACCCCACCCCATGCCGACCTTCCTGTCCACCTCTTCTGTGCTTTAGAGGAGTCTGACCTTTCTCCCTGCCATAAAACTCTTTCCTGCCTTGGTTTTCAAGACACCATTCTCTCTCCCTTTCCTGTCAGCTCTTCCGGGACTCCTCTTTGTCCACATGGCTCTCAGTATCGGCGTTGTTCATCGTGTTTCTGTATTAGGTCATCTTCTCACTTGATTTGCTTTCCTTGGGCCATTCTCTTCTCACCATGAATTATTTTTCCACCTTTATGCTAATGGCCCCAAAGGTTAATGACTTAGTTACTCCTGACCTCTAGGCCCATATACACAACTGCTTAAAAACAACTTCTACTTTGTAGAGGCCCCAGAATTTCTGTGTAGAAGAGGTTTAAAAACAGTATGCAAGGGGGTGGAAGGGGAGGGCTTAGCTTGTCTTAAAACTACTTTTGCATACCACCTACATTGTTTTTACTACAATGATGTATGAAATCAGCCAACTAGAAGGCTCATTCGAATTATAGGAGAGCCACGACCTACTCCAAATCGTCCTTTTGCACCACCACTGGCATTCAGATGTCCCTATATACTCAAAACTCAATAGGGAACCAGCAGTTAGCGTAATGGCTATGTTGCTGGACTCCCGTGTAGTCGACCACGGTTCATGTCCTGGACCCGGTTGGCTTAAAACTCACGCCGGGCACGTGTGCGTGCGTGCCCAAGATCCCGAGAGGAGAATGGAGGAGAAGGGATTGCGGCGTGACCATCCCCTCTGGGGGGTGATTTCTCACTTTCTGTCTCTATGTCTCTCTCTGTCTGGCGAGCGCACGTGCCCTATAGCAAAAAACCTCTCAAAAAAAAAAAAAAAAAAAAAAAAAAACTCAATACAAACCCAATTAAAGCCCTCACCCCATATGCGCTATCTCAGAGAATGGTTGCCCCATCTGCCTGGCTATCCAAACTCCAAATTGGGTATCATTTTTAGTTCCTAAGTATCTCCCCCCACCACCAACTTTTACTTCTGGGTCATAAACTCTGCAATTAACCTCAGTCCTCCTTTTTGGGGCCCTGCCTTCTTAACCCGGCCTTCAATCTCTAGAGATGTAATTCTGTGTCTGTTCTCCCGGCAACAAACTGGGACCGGCCTCCAGAAAATTATCCTGAACCACAGTGAATCCTCCCATAAGATCTCGTATCATCACTGCCCAGATAATCCTGATGCTGTGTCCTGCCTGTTTGCTACATGTTCTTGGATACTGACGCAGTCCAGAGAAAGCCTCCTTCGGCCCCTGTCAAGTAGGTTACTGATCTCTCCCTTCAAGGGCCAGCTCTATTGATATGTGAATTCCAAATTGCTTCTTTCATGTTGGCTTGCACTGAAGTCTCAGCACGGTCCTCAACTCAGCCAGCTTCTCAGAATTAGGACAGTGTGCGTGAGTCAAGAAAGAGGTTATTCTGTCTCACAAAATTTAACACAGCGAAGGCTTAATTCTTGCTCATGTCAGAGCCCCATATGGGTCAGGCAGATTCCTGCATGGCAGTCGTTCAGATGGCAAATCAAGGGCCCAAGCTACTTCCACTCTGTAGCCCCATCATCTCAAATATGTATCCTCCGCCATTACCGAAGCAAGCATGATGAAGGCATGGAGAAGAGGCACCCTGCCTTACCTGCCTCAGACCAGAAGAGGCACAGCACTTCCTTCTTCACTCCATTACTAAGCATCAGCCCCTCGACCCCACCTATCTGTGTCAGAGCTGGGAAGTACAGAAGACATAGATATTTGATGAGCCCTAGTAATACTACTTCATAATTATTTCAGGAAGCTGAACATTCTTTCTAGAGTCTAAAGGAGATTAAAAACAGAAAAAGAAAAAGAAAGAAAAGTTGATATAAGAGTCATAGACATCTATATCTAATAAGAAAATTGGCAAGTAAAATAGAATTCTGATGTGAGAATACCTCCATGTGGGACTCCTGCTTGGAAGTTATTTAGAAGACTGAGTGACACATAGAGTCTGCTTCAGTAGATATTCCCTGATAATGAAATGGTGGCTTGTTTATGTTTAGGGTGAGACTGAGTAATTGATAGCTGTCTGACGAACTGGCAGAAGCCATACAGACATTCTGAAAAGTTCATTAAAAACACACACTCAAATACACCAAGATTACTTGTGACTCTATTCCCGCCTGCAATATAATTAAATAAAGCTTTATCTAACCATTTTACTTGTATGCATTAGGGACTTCAACCAGGGCTCTCTTCCTCCCAAGACTTTAATATGTCCTTATCTGTTTGGACTAATTGAGTTTGCCCATACAGTCACATGGGCAGGAGCTAAAGGAAGATGGAAAGTCCGATCTGATATGCCTACGGAATGGTACTAAGATTCCTAAAGATGTCTGAATGACCTCAGATCTTTGGGTCCTCAGATGTATAAATGGAGCTTGGAAAATCTCATGCCTTTATTCTAGGTGATCCTCATGTAACGAACGAACGAAAGGAAGGAAGGAAGGAAGGAAGGAAGGAAGGAAGGAAGGAAGGAAGGGAAAGGAGAGGAGAGGAGAGGAGAGGAGAGGAGAGGAGAGGAGAGGAGAGGAGAGGAGAGAAGAAAAATCTTTCAAATGTTCATAAAGGCCAGATGACCACAGGGCTAGTGGAATAGCTCAGATGGAACATGCACAATACCCTCTAGCTCTGCTAATTCTAGTCGCAAGCAGTGGCTCTCAAATGTAAGCATGCGTCAGAATCATCTGAAGCGCTTGTTAAAGCACACACTCCTGGCTGTTCCCCCAGAGTTCCTAACAAGTCCCCAGGGATAATGCTATTGTTGGTCTAAAGACCAAATTTGAGAACCATAGGTTAAGAAGCAGGTAGGCTGACAGTCCTGTCAGAACTTTGACCTTTTAAGATAAACTGGAAATCTGTGTGTGTGTGTGTGTGTATAGTGTGTGTGTGTGTGTGTGCAATAGGACACATGCACTCACCATAGAGTGAGAACAAAAGAGAGAAATTCCCCCCCAGGGGGATGGCCACATGACAATCCCTTCTCTTCCATTCTCTGCTTGGGATTTTGGCACACATACCCTAGCATGATTTTCAAGACACGTAGTCTGGGACTCAAACTGTGGTTGGCCATGTGGAAATCCAGCTCCTCAGCCACCATGCCACCTGCTGGCCTTGAAATATTCTAATTTTTAAAAATGGTGACAAGTTCAAAATTATTTTAAAAACATTTTATAAAGCAAAAAGATGTCATTAGGCTAGATTTCTTTCCTTTAATTTGCCTGCTCACAACTCCACTATAAGCTTTGAACAAGGAATACTATATACAGACACACATACACACCTCTGTATGGGAAAGCACCTAGCTTTCCATTTCCAATTTAGCAACCAACTTCAGGAGCACACATCAGCCAGGCAGAGAATCCAAACAACTTTGTTAATAGATGAACACAGATATAAAGGCCCTCTCGTATTTCCTGTGTTTCCAGCCAGTGATCCCATTTTGTTTCCTGTCACCTTAAAAGCTACATTTGTCTAGAAGTAGACCACAGTCCTTATAATTAAATTAGCGTTATATGCCCAAAGTAAGCCACATAAACCCTTTTAAATGTTGCCAAGGAATATGGGCTTGAAAGACACAGATTTTATTTGGATCAATGTTTAAAAGCATGAACCCTGAGCTCTTCCACCTAAACCGTGTGTGTAGATGTGTCTATAGCACTGATTCTGTGTGATGTGACAAACATTAATTGGGTACTTTTGATGTGCTAGATGTTGTGAGGAATTGGTGATGCAGAGATGACCAGCCCCAGTCGTTCTGTCCAGCTCTGAGCTCTATGGCATCTAGATTTAGCACGGTGAGAGGGCAAGGAGCAGAGAAGAGGAAAGTCAGAGGACACAACTCCGAACCTCATCTGTTGTAAGACACTGAAGTTCCCTTAGTTAGAAAAGTTTCCTCTGGAGAGTCAAACATGACCACTCATCTAGATGATGATTAAAGAAATCAAATATATTCTTTTTTGTTTTCTTCACTTAGATAGATCCAAATTCTCTTGACTGCTCAGCCTCCTTCAATATGATTTAAACTTTGAAGGCAAAATCATGCCAAATTACTATTTACAGTATGGAAAAACCCAAACAAAAATTCTAACTCTTCTAACCAAACTCTATCAAAACATAGTAGAATCAGTTTTATTCCATTTTGAAGAGAGAGAACACTAAATGGTGATAAGCACTTCTAGCGTGAACTGATTATGATATGTGTGGATATACTTGCACTGGGCTAGAGGTTCAAATAGGTACTGATTGATTAAAATATACAGTCTGGTTGTTTGCTTTAAGTATGGTATGAGATCACCCTAGCAAGAGTCTTTATATATTTTTTTAAAATTATTTTTTATTTAACTTTATTTATTTATTTATTTTAATTTGACCAGAGAGGGAGAGAGAGAGAAAGTGAGAGAGCAAGTTGCCAGGTCTGGGAGTCAAACTGTGGTCAGCCATGTGGGAGAGTCCAGCGCCCATAACCACCACACCACTTGCTGGCCCCCTAGAAAGTCTTATACCCCAGATTCTATCCTATGCCTAACTTTGGAGAAAAATTTTGCTGTAATAAATATCTAAGGACAAACTGTAACAAATATATGTTTTAACCAGTGACTTTTTTGTCTTGTCTTTCCTTCTTTTAGATTTTTTAGATCAAGTGTGTGCACACACTGGAGAGACACAGAGAGAGGGAAAGTGAGAAAGCATTCCCCCAAATGGAGTTGGCCATGCCACAGTCCTTTCTCCTCCACTCTCCTCTTGGGATTTTGGACACACACACACACACACACACACACACACACACACTGTGTTTTCAAGCTGTCAGGTCTGAGAATCAAACCACATGGTTGGCCCTGTGGAATCTAGTGCTCTAACCACTATGCAACCTGCTGGCCCCTGTCTTGTCTTTCTGGGTTTTTTCTCAATTTGAACAAAGTCATCACATCTTTAATCATATTATTCTTTCTCATCCATTAAAATACATAATTTCTATGTAATATTCGCTTTCATTTACTCTTTCCTCTCAGTACAACTACAGAGACACAAGGCAAAGGCAACTCTGGTAGGGTTATGGAGTTTACATTCCCAGCCAGGTGTCCTTATTACCTTGCTTTGGCATTTCTGCTCCCTTTTTTTAAACTGAGAAATCAGTCCTCTATTGAAGACACTCTTCCACTAAAATAACAGAAATACCAAGAGAAAGACCTTTAAAGCCAAGAGACACGTGAGTGAGTGGAAGGGGCAGAACTGGGTCAGCAATGGCAGAGAACATCAGAGCATACACGAACTGTTGGTCAGTTACTCTTCGATGTCTATTTCACAGAGACCAGCATCTTTGGGGGAGATGAAACCATCTCTCTCTGAAACCCTCCCTCTTGGAGTTGGGGCAGTATGGATTAGGAGTTGTGCCCCTCACTGAAGGAAGAACGGAAAGATAGAGAAGAACTACCTCGGCACACCCCAATTAGAGGCAGGAAGCTCCCCGATATTTAGAAGTGACATTACATGAGCCATTGTGACTATTCTGATTATGTCCAACTTGGAGGGGAAGGAAAAAAAAAAAAAAAAAAAAAACATCTATTGTTATCAGAGGATGTCCAGGGAGAAAAATCAAAATTGTAATGAATCTTTAACCTATTTAAAGTAATTAAAGATCTACTCCATATGTGAGAGCCTCGCCTCTGTCTCTTTACTCCCCTAATTAGTCCCTTCACTGCCTGGCGCTGGCTGTACCTTCGGCAGATTTCGCTCTTCTCCTCTGCCTTTTTGATCATTGCAATGCTCAGGATGCCTCCTAGAATTTGCTTATTCGAAATGATAAAAGGGTGTTGCTGTTGGCACGTCTCCAGTTGTCTCCTTGTTTCAAATCAATTCCTCCTTGCTTTCCTCCAACCCCCTATCGTAACTCCTCTGTTTGATGAATCAGCTCACATCTCCCTCCACACGGCTGTGAAACCTCCACCTTCTTAGAAGCAGGAGAATACACTTTGAGAGACACGACTGAAGACGTAAGCCAAGAGCTTAAACACATTCAGACGATACACATCAAATGACAGTTTCAAAATATCAAAATATAAAAGGCACCGAATCCCCTTTGACTCAGCTATTCCACTTCTAAGAATTGATTACACAGATATGATCACAATGTCCTCAGAGATGTACACTTACAAGACCTTGTAGTATATTGGTGATGTCCAAATCAGAAATGAGCACAGCGTTCATTCCTAAGATCTCTTCTGTTTTGTAATTGCCAAAAAGTAGGTGTGCTTTTCAGACAGAGAGAGAGAGAGAGAGGACAACCCCCAACCGGGCGTGGTCACACAATGATCCCTTGTCCTCCATTTCTTCATCTCCTTGGGAACAGGGGGATGTATGCACACAATCTGGCATGCTTTTCAATCACTGGGGCCAGGACTCAAACCCTGCTTGATCATGTGGCTTCCAACTCTGTTTGCCCAATGCTTAACCATTGCATTACAGAGCCTGGCCCATTGGGAAACTCTAGATGAACACTGCTACTATTCTGTGGAAAACTTCACAGTCATTAGGAAGACTGGAGCAGCTTTCAATAAAATGATTTAGAATGATCTCCAGGATATGTGCTTAAATGAAAAACAAACAAACAAACAAACAAACAAAAACAAGGAGTTGTACAGTATGTAAATAATAATATTTTTTAAATAAAAGAGGATATAGTCTACAATGTAACATCTCAGTAAGAATACAAAGGAAAATTGGTGAAAAGATTATCCCCTGGGAAATGGAACAAAGCGATAAAAGGCAGGGGCAAATGTGGAGAAAAGTAGGGGAGACCCCACCTTTTAAAGTATTTGAATATTTGAACTGTGTGTGAGTCACCTCCACAAAAACAAATCAATTAATATGTATGGCCCTCGGGGAACAGCATCATAACTAAGTCTTCTCCCACTGTGTGGGAGCTAATATTTTACTCCTGTATGTCTAATTCTCCGCACTGCACTAGGCAGTGTTCTGATAAAACCCTTCAAGTGACTGTAGCAGGTGAACACCATCTAAGGCTATCCTAAATACTAGCTTCTGATATCTTACGGATGCAAAGGGAGACTCTCAGTCTGAGTTCCCTGAAAAATCATACCCTGAGAATGAAGGCTGATATTTTATGTGGAAGGTAGAGTCCCAGAATAGGAAGAATAGGGAAAAGGAAGTGCGGCAAGAAGAATTGGAAACAATCCCAGGTAATCTATCTCTGTGTGGATCATGGCTTCAAGAGAAACCGTGATAAAGGTTTCCTTCAGCTGGTTGCCTGGCAGCTGAAGGAAATATCCAAGCAAACTTTGCAGAGAGACCATTCTCAAGAGTCCATCCGAGAGAAGAAAGGAAGGAGATTTTTCTGCTCACCTCTCTCTGGTCTCCACCTCTGTTGTTCAAAGTCTGTCCATAGTAAGTTAACACTCCTGCATTCTAGGAGCATCACCAGAGCCTTTTGGCAGCCACTCAAGAAGCCAGGTCTTATATGGCACATTGGCTAAGCTGAGAAGTGGCAGAGTAAGTTGGAGAGACTGAGCCAGCAGTCTTCGGCCTCAGGCAATAGGGCCAGCTGGAGTCAGAGGTCATCTGGTGGCTGTGGCAGCAGCTGAGAAGGAGCAAGTGTGTTGGAGTTCAGAAGGCAGGAAAAGCTGGAAGAAGCTGATGAGCAAGAAGTTCTTCCAGCCCCTTTCTTGCCTAAGGGAAGAAACTGACAATACCCCCAAAATGAAAGTACCCAGTGCTTTCAAAGAGGTATGTTCTGTATTGGTTAGCTTCCACTACTTAACAACCACTCTGAAATGGAGGAGCTTAAAACAAGAACTAGTTTATTACTGCTCACAAGGTTATGTGTTGGTGGGTGGCTAACTGGACAAGAATGTTTGCAGATGGAGAAAGCAGTCAGCCAGTGTTGGCTGTCAGCTAACAGGTCTCATTCTCCAGAGACTAGCGCTGGCTTCTGCACCTGGTGGTGGTTGTAAAGTTCTACAGGATAGCACAAAAGAGCAAGAGCCATGGTGTTCCCTTGTATCACATTTCCCAGGGCCCCACTGGTGAAAACAAGTTATATGGCCAAGATCTAATCTGAGGGCTGGTAAGATAGAATCTACTTCTTATGCATGTATGTATGTTTTAGAGAGATTTTTGCTATAGGGCATGTGAGCTCACCAAAGAGACTTCGAGACAGAAAACGAAAATACCACAATCCTTTCTCCTCTATTCTCCTCTCAAGATTTTTGGCACGCATGCATATATGCCTGGTGTGAGTTGTAAGCTACGAGGTCCGGGACTTGAATGGTGGTCAACTACATGGCAGTCCAGAGACATAACCATTATGCCATCTGCTGGTCCGAATCTACTTATGGATAGAAGTAGCAAAGTTATGTTGCAAAGGGTATTCATACAGGGATGGGAAGGATTTGTGGTCATTTTGCAACGTGCTACAATCTGTTCAGGACCCTAAGAACTAGGAGAGTTTTCTTCATCCTCAACTTCCCTAACCAGCAGTATAGACTATAATCTTCTGATCACCTTCAGCCCTGACAGGTCAATTTTCTATTTATCCAAACTATTTTGGATATTTTCACAGAGACAGGGATCCTAAAGATAGCAGGCAGCTCTCACCCTTCTTCACAAGACTTTAAAAATTCACAATTCAGTCATTCAACCAGATGTTCAGAACACATGACCTCATGTTGAACTCCTTAGCAATAAAGAGTCTACAGGATGATTATTTACATCAATATTATTACTTATGCTCATTCTTACTGATGGAATAACTAACACTCTGGCAATTTGCACAGGATTTTATGAGAGATCTATTGTAGTCAGACTAAAATGAATAAAATGCTGCTAAAACAGTGCTCCTCCTCACTTCATTAAGAAAAATGAGAACTCTTTCGGTGTATAATAACTAGACAAGGACCTCAAAGTTTACCATCACCGTGAGAAGATTGGGTAAGGTTGACACTCGAGAAGTCTTCCTTCTAAGCACTAATCTCTTTTCAGACCAGGTAAACTGCTCCCAAGAGCTTAAACCATGGACATCTTCCTGGTTGGAGCAGTCAGACAGCCCATAAGGGAGCTCACTAAATTGCAGAAGACAGAGCTTACTGTTAACCTCACTATTACTCTTAACTTTAAAAAATGGAATCATTTATTAAGCCATTATTTTAAACAATTATTTATTATTAATTGCTATAACTACAATGGTACAAAGTTCTGTTGCAATATCTCAAGACCTCTACTTGGAATAATTCGTTATCTAAATAAAGATTCATAACTAATGTAGTTTCTCACATCATTAGAATTTGGCTTTGAGCAAAAGAATTTGCTCAGGTCTCTAACCTTTAGTTATCTCATAGAGCTGTTTTCTCACAAAATGTGTTGACTAGATGGTTTGCATTAAAATCATCATGAACGAGAGTGTAAGCAAAGACATTGAGGGAAAAAATAGAGAAGAAAGACATTCACGGGGCACAGAAGTCAAGTATTATCTATTGATGATAACGTAGATAGTATCCCCAACTGGACTGGTGTGAAATGCATTCATATTGGAACATTCACTTTCCAAGCTAAGTGATGTATAGTGATTGACTCTATAAAAGAAATTAAAAGAAAAGAAAATATATGGGACCAGCAGTTGATGTAATGGCTATGTCACTGGACTCGAGTCCTGGACCCAGTAGCTTAAACTTATGTCAGGCGCGTGTGCGTGCATGTCCAAGATTCTGAGAGGAGAATGGAGGAGAAGGGATTGTAGCATGGCCATGCCCCCTGGGGGATGATTTCTCACTTTCTGTCTTTCTGTCTCTCTCTGTCTCTCTGGCGAGCGCACGTGCCCTATAGCAAAAACCTCTCAAAAAAAAAAAAAAAAAAAAAAAGGAAATATATATATACATATATATATATGTGTGTGTGTGTATATATATATATATATATATATATATATATATATATATTTAAAGAATCATCATGAAGAGTGCCAGTGATGTAGATTTATAGGCTCTTGCTCCAGACATTCTGAATAAGAATACATGGAAGATCCCAGGAGGAGAAGGATTGTAGCATGACCACCCACCTTGGGGAACAATTTCTCACTTTCCTCCTCACTATGTCTGTCTCTCACTCTCTCTTTCCAGTGAGTGTACATGCCCTATCTCTCTGGAAAAAAAAAGAATATGTGGCATGGGGCCAGCAGGTGGTGTGGTAGTTAAGGTGCTGGACTCCCACATGGCAGACTCAGTTCGAGTTCCAGACCTGGAGGCTTGCGCTCTCGCTCTCTCTCTCTCTCATGAGCACATGTACCCTATAGTAAATTAAAGATAATAGTAACAGAGTACAGCAGGTGGATAGCGGTTAAGGTGCTGGATTCCCACATGGTTGACCATACTTCGAGTCCCAGACCTGGTATCTTGAAACTCATGCCAGGAGCATGTGTATGCATGCCCAAAAACCCTAAAGGAGAATGAAGAAGGGATTGCAGCATGGCCATCTCCTCAGGGGTTGGGGGGATTTCTTTCTTTCTCTCCATCTCTCTGTCTCTCTGGTGAGCACATGCACCCTATAGCAAAATTCTCTTGCCACCAAAAAAAGAAGTAATAAATAGAATTAAATAATTTTTAAAAACTAAAAGGATATCTGAAATGAGGGAAAAGTATGCAATTTTAACAAGCTGAGAGGGTGGTTAAGATATTAAATGCACTGATTAGGGTTTGTAAATGCCATAGAGTACGTCAAGTGTTTAGGGAAGACTTACATCAAAAGTCCTTGCAATTGTCTTCTATATTGATTTTGGTTTCTTTTGCAAGATAGATCTTTAATTAGCTGCTAAAAAGTTATCAAGTTATTGAGGGGAAAAGCCTGTATGTATCTCCAAGTATCTCTGTCATTATTTGTCCTCAAAGTAAGAAGAAAAGAAGAAAATTATCACTTTGTTCTAAGAGATCACCAACGTATTTGACATGGTCTTCTTTTCAGCTGGTACCTTGGTTTCTAAATCTTCATATTTCTTATCTAGAAGAAATTGTCTACCTCCTTCTGGATCTTATTTTTGAGTAATCTTTGTTCAATAATCTCTGAATAACTGATTTATTGGGTTGTCAGGAAAGTCATGATGCAATTCTGCATAGAAAAACAGAAAAGTAGGTCATGACTTTTCCAACAACCTAATAATTTTCATGTGTATGTGTATGTGTGTGTGTGTGTGTAGTCACAAAGTCAGGGCTTTCAAATCCAGCTGTACATTATAAATACCTAGGGGTCTGACCTCATACTGACTGTCCTGAAGCTCAGGAATGAACATTCTTAAAGCTTCCTAGGTGATTCATAAACACATTCAGAATTGATACTCTACTATATAATTCCATCGTTTTCCAAAACCATAATGCTAAAAATTGCACGTGATGAGTTTATAACAAGATGATTTATGATGATTTTACCAGTAAGATATTCTGGCTCCAATACCCACTACAGAATCCAGACACAGAAAGTTGTATCAAACAGAGGATACATAGCCCAAGATTTCAAATGAATTCCTTATACATTTTTCAGAAGTTAAACTCACATTCTAACAGAAGTAAGAAATGAAAGGAAAATGTTTTCTAGGACTTAACCCTTAAAAATAACATTATCTTCTACCTTTTCAGGAAATCAAGTATGTTCAGGACTTATGTAATAAAACCACCTGTGGGCCAGCAGGTGGTGTGGTGGTTAAGGGTGTTAGACTCCCACATGGCTGACTGCAGTTCGAGTCCTGGACCAGGTGACTTGCTTTCTCACTTTCTCTCTCTCTCTCTCTCTCTCTCTCTCTCTCTCTCCCTCCCTCCCTCCCTCCCTCCCTCCCTCCCTCTCCTCTCTCTCTCTCTCACTCTGTCTCTCTTTGGTCAAATTAAAATAAGTAAATAAAGTTAATGAAAATCATTCTCTATAAAAATAAATAAAACCACTTGGATTAAAATTCCTAATCTCAAGTCAGCCAGTGGCATGGTGAATAACACAGCTGAATCTCACACACCAGCTGAGTTGTTTTGAGTCCCAGACCTGGCAGCCTGAGAAATTTGTCAGGCACATGTCGTTCATGCTCAAAATCCCAAAAAGAGAATGGAGCAGGGATTGCAGTGTGGCCATTCTGTCTGTGACTTTTCATTTTCCCCCTACCTCTCCATCTCTCTCATGAGCTCATATGCCTTACAGTAAAAACTAAACAAAACTAAATAAAAAAAATTCTATTCTCCCATTTACTTTTTCAACTAAACTGGGAAAGTATTTAAGCTCTCTCAGCCTATTTTTTTTTTATCAATAAAGTAAAATTTTAGCCTTAAAACCTGTTAGTAATCCTTTGGTTGCCAGGAACAGAAAACTCAATTCAACATAAATAATAAACAGAAAACTGTTGGTTGAATAATCTAAAAATAGCATAGCCTTTAATGGAAGTTTAATTCAACTGCTCAATGAAATCAACAAACTTTCCATTTCTTTGTCTTTATCAACTTCTTTAGCACTACTTTATTCAAGACTGATCCCCTTAAATGTTCTTGCTTTCACATTCATATTTAACATAAAGAGTAGTTCTCTCCAAGTGTTTCCACAGAACACCAGAATCTTCCAGAAAATTTCTCCTGAGATCTAATTGGGTTACATGATCATGCCTAAAGTAATCACTGCAGCCAGGGGAATGGGATTTGCTGACTGGCTCAGGTCTTTCAGGGCCCAGTCTGGGCACGTGGATAGGATCTTTTCCCCCCAAAGCATAGACAATATCCTTGGGAAAGAAATGGAAATATGGGTGCTATTATTAACAGGAAAAGAGAGTGAATGTGGGTGGCCTAAAACAAAGAGCACTCACTGCCCTTCTACCCAAGAATTTATAAGGATTACATAAAGTAATCCCGTAACACAACAATGGCTGGTACCTGGTAAACACTAGATAAAAGCGTGCCATGATTATTACCATTATTATTACTACTGTCAACATCAATCAATGGACCCAGTGCATGGTGATGTTATTAAAGCCTGAATATTACCCAGAGAATATGGGCATCTGCTTCTCATCTAGGAATGAAGAAAGGGATGTCATGCTTAAATCCCATTGAAGCATGCTTTCTTAACCACATGTGGTTGGAGTAAATCGTTCAGCATGACAAGGTATGAAAAACTCTAGAAGAAAACCTATGCTTGCCCTTGTTCATAAAACTACATTTCACCACTAGAAAGGATACCTTTATACCAATTTTAGACATACTATTATAGCCTGCCATCTGTCAATATTACATGCAATAACTACCATGAAAACTGGATTCGCACAACAGGGACGTCTGTTAACTTGTAAAGAGTGGCTCTGTCAGGAGATGTAACTGAAATTAATGAAGCTCTTGCAGAAAATCCAGGACTTGTCGACAGATCTTGTTAGGAAGATGGTTGGCTGATCAAGATGACACTGAGTAACCCTTCAGAACTAGATGAACTGAAGAGTGAAGAATCATGTGAGAAGTATGTAAAGTCGATGAAGAATGAAAGTAGAACCCTTAAATAAAGTAGAACCCTTAAATTAAACAAAAACGTTTAAGTATGTGAAGAACCGGTCCATTTTAGTCGAAACATTCACGTCTGCAATGCACTGCTTTTGTTACCTGTTCTTTTTCATTGTGTTTTTATGCCATACTGAGGAGGATGGAAGTATGAGTTGGTGGAGGGAGGGATGGAAGGAATTTGGACAAACTGGAATGATTCACATCCAAGTGTTCTGTTTGGCAGGCTGACCCACTGAAACCAAAACAAAGCTAAAGCTACACTGAATTAGAATAAAGCAAGGATTCCCACTAAATTGCTTGGGGTATCTGGATACACATTCCTGGCTCCTGCCAATTTGGACATTTTGTTTGTTTGTTTCTAGAAGAGACATAACTAAGGAGTAAAATGTGACTTGTATTCTTTTGCAACTCAGTTAACCACAGCTAGGACCCCCACACTCCTCCACCTTTGGTCATTTAGTTGGGTTGGAAAAGACAGTGCCTAAAAGGAAATAATCCTCGTGTCTGTTGTTGGCACCCTCAAGGGCTCACAATTAACATGGCGTACAGTTTTTTCAAAAATCCTTTCATCTCTCTTTGTCTTTGTCCTGTCAGCCACAAAACAAGGTAGGCTTCTTACACAAGAAATTATCTTCACACAGAACATTCTAGACTAAAACTTCTCAACTGGGTATATATAACAGAAAAATCCAGGAGCGCTTTCAAAAATTTAGATGTTGGGGCCCCATCTGAGTACTACTAAATCCAAATCTTTAAGGGAGAAATAGAACATATGTGTAAATATGTATGTGTACATAGATGTATACATATGCATACACACATATACATACATGAAAGAATTTCAAAAAGTTTATGGAATGGGATGGAAGTACGAATTTATCTTGGTACAAAAAATTTGAAATCTATGCAGCTTTTCATAATACCCATTTTCCATGAACTTTTCAAAGACCTCTGTCACATATTAACCACTAAAGAGATTTCTAAAAAAAAAAAATGGGTCCCTGATTATAAGTCTCTATAAATGTAATGTAAAGGACCCAAGTGTTATAAAAATATGAATTCCATAAAAAGGAAATTCTATTTCTTATTTAACCCTTCTTAAACATGAGCTAGTCTGCTTTTAAATTCTTATGTTTTACTGTGTCCCTCAAATGGCTAAAATTAAATTGATACCATAAATATAGACTTTCAGAATTAAATTCCAAAAAAGATAAAAGCAATCACAGAAAGGGTGTGCCTTGTTACATGTTGTCAATAAGATGTCATAGAAGGACCAGCGGATGGCATAATGGTTACATCTCTGGACTCCCACATGATCAACTGCAGTTTGAGTCCCGGACCTGACTACTTAAAACTCATGCCAGGCATGTGTGTGCGTATATCCAAAATCCCGAGAAAGAAATGGAGGAGAAGGGATTGCAGTATAGCCATCCTTCTTGGGGGGTAATTTCTCACTTTCTATCTCTCTATCTCTTTTGGTCTCTCAGGTGCACACAGGTGCCATATAGCAAAAATCTCTCTTAAAAAAATAATGCCAAAGAGGTAATATCACTTCACTTTACACACGAAGAAAAAGGAAATAGTTATGTGATGTTGCTCTTACTGGACTAAATAAAATTAAGAAGAGCAGATTTAGAAAAATGTATATGCTTTCCATTTGAAAGAGAAAGGTGCCAGGCCGGCCCATGGTGTGGGTTAAGGTGGCTGGATCCTACATGGCCAACTGCATGGTTTGAGTTCCTCACTGGCGACTTGAGAAACACGCTGTGTGTGTATGCCTGCCCAAACTCTAGAAAAGAGGAACAAATGGAAGAGAAGGGACTATGGTATGGCCATTCCCCACGCTGTGGGAGGGTGCTTTCTCACTTTCCTTTATCTCTCCCTTCTGTGGCTCTCTGATTAGCACATTTGTCCTATAGTAAAAATTAAAAAGAGAAAGAGAGAGCACAAAGGAGAAAGAAAGAAGGAAAGGAAAAAGAAAAAGACCAAAAAAAGTGGGAGGGCAGGGATATTAATTCTGATCTCCTAATTTAATTGAGATATATAGTAAATCCAAAGGGGACTGTATTTAAAAAATTAGCTACAAGGTGTTAAGTGAAATAGTTCCATTCCATAAAATCTCTGTCTGAATTATAATGACAGGGGGTAGAAATCTTTATTAATATTACTTAATTAATGATGTGCTATACTTTAGGTAGAGGGAAAGCACACATGAATAAATGACTACTTCTTGAATCGATATATCAGTGACATGAAAATTCCATCTTTTGGGCTGGTCTAAGTTATCCACTCCAGTATTTACAAGCGAATTAGAAACAGATAGCCATAAAAATCAAATGACTACAGGCGTATTTTGATGTGTTACCTTACAATGAAAAAATGGACTATTTTCCCAAAAGATCTTTATATTTAAAACCTCAGTAAGCCTCTCATATTCTTTCCAATCAGAAGGAAAATCCCAGAGTCTTACCCATTTATTTTACCAGTTGAAGGAAGAAAAATAAAAAGGCAGCAAAGGTGAATTCAACATATTGCAAACATTTATCACCCGCACATTCTTTTTCTTGGTCAACTAATCCCTATGTTTTATTAAGGAACCTATGGCTTTACCTGGCAGGAGGAGCAAGCTGGAGAACAGAGGGTGGGCAGAGCAGACACCTGAGGAGGAGTACAGAAAAATGTGCTATTTCTGGAACAAAGAAGAGGGTGCTACCAGAGAAGTCGAACACACCAGGTCAGCATTTCCCTGAGGATATTCCCTGGAATACTTGGCCCATGAGAAGCTCCACTAATAGGTTCCATGATCAAGGGGATTGAGAAATATTGCACGCTCTGTGGTTCCATATCCTTTGCAGATTCACAAAATTACATTTGCATTAAGAGACTCTGGGAAGTTCTTCAGAAATCTGGCATATTTAATATGTCAAGTTACCTACTGATTTATTGACTTGTGGAACATTTTTTTGGGTATCCTGGAACCTATAAATAGTTTATGGAGTTAGTGTTCTACAGGACACTAAGGAACTGCAGGAGGCAGAACATGAAACTGGTGGCTGAAGGTAGCCCAGTAAAAGAATAATGCTTCAGTGATTGACCAAGAGGAGTGATTCTCATTGCTTTTCCATTTCTACATCAGACAAGTGCACATATATGGAAGGCCAATGGCAATGCCATTTCTCAAATGAAATTCCATGCATGAAATGAGTGGATCGTTGAAAATTCAACAATTTCTCATCTGAATTCAACTAAAAAAAGACAGATGATAATGATGTACCACCCTTCAACTATTTTAAATGACAAGATATACTTGGCCATGCCTACCAGAGAGCACAGATGTTTGCATCTGTGATGCACCAGGATTTGGGTGGCTCACTCTCCATAGCTAAAGTCATACACATCATGGAAATTCTAGTAAGTAAACAGTATTATCTCTATTTAGCCATGGGGAAACAGAGTTTCAGGGAGAATAAATGAACTTTCACTACTTTGTGAAATAGTTTTGAAAGATTAAAAAATACAGATGAGAGATGATAAACAGACTAGAAAGAAAATAGGAAGGAAAGACCTTAAACTTTGCAGGAGAGAGGAAGAGAGCCATCATTTACTCATGGAAAGATCAAGAATGTAGAGACTGTGGAGAAGCATCCTGAGGCCCACCTCAATGAGGGCATTTGCAATGCACTGATCCATCGTCACTCAGTCTGAGTAACCCACACCTGGAAGATGCATATGTGGATGATCACCTCATCCCCAGTGTCTTCTTGTGGTGTCACCTTCAAATCTTCTGTTCCTTTAGTGAGTCATAGCAAGAGTAAGTGAAGACAGGTCAAGACTTCCCTGAATTCACAACAAATGAAGAACAAACACAGGATTTGATGACTGACGAGTTACTCGGTGTGGACCCAACAGGATTGGGTAGTGAGTGGAGACGTGAGGGGTAAAGGAGGACAAACTCACAATGACAAAGTCATCTAGGAGGTCAGTGGAGGGGAAAGTAATGAAAGAAAAGATGGTGCAAGTTAACAAAATTTCTGTGTCAGAAGACATCTGTGGGCCACATCAAGATTCTCCTGTACTATGAATCAAAAATAACTATCTGTAACCTTTAGAAATTTCCTCATTTGGGAAGCTCAGAAGTCACAAATGTGTCTCTTACTCGCTCCAGCTTTCCCTGTCCACCAACGTCCTTTCTCCACACTGTAGACACCAGGAGTAGCCCAGACCCCCACAAAAGAGTCTGAGTCTTTATTTACCCTGGTGACAAGCAAGGAGATGTAAATAGGCCATAAGGAAAGCTGCTTTTTCATTTGCACTACTTCATTCGTTTTGTATTTATAAGATCTACAGCCCAGGGAAGCTATAAATAAGAAGCCAGAAACAGCTTGAGGGGCTGGTGATGGAATCACAAATCACCAGAGTTCCATCTTCATCGGTGCCTGATGCGGCACCTTTGTAATTGCCGAGATATCTTTGTCTCCGCTCAGGCTACATCCTTTGTATATCGTAAGTTAACACTAAGTGACCTCGACTTCCCTAAAATATCAACAAAGTTTTCTATCAATCAGCCCAAATCTAACTGGAGTGGATGCTACCATGTCTTGTCATGCAGGTGCCTCCGTGTGTGTTTACGTGTGTCCTTTCTCTGCAGTCATCTTAGAGAAGAACCCCAGGGTGTCAGAAGTGTCCTGAGAGTATAGTCCCACTGATATACTTGCTCTAATAAAAACTCTTCCCAATTTAGTTCCTTCATGATTTACTGCAAACTACAGGATAGGATGGGGAAGGAGAGGGGGGCTGCCTCCAAAACACCTCATTTTACTTTTTATTTGTAAAGAATTCTTTTATTTAACTTTATTTATTTATTTTAATTTGACCAGAGCGGGACAGAGCAAGAGAGAGAGAGAGAGAAAGAGAGAGAGAGAGAGATAATATGAGAAAGCAAGCCGCCAGGTCTGGGACTCGAACCATGGTCAGCCATGTGGGAGTCCAGAACCCTTAACCACCATGTCACCTGCCAGCCCCCCAAAACACCTCCCTTTCAATGTACCTAAGGTTGTTTGAAACCAATTTACTTACCCTCCATATTAAGGGGGGAAAAGCTCTTTCAGAGAGTTGAGCTGATATTGCGTATCTGAGAGAACAAGAAGAGAATGCTGAAAAGAGGAGCCTGACGCCAGAAGCTTTGGTTAGATAGAAGGGGAGGCACGGGGCTCTTGGTGGGCAGAGCTGCAGTGATCTCTAGTGGGACATGGAGAGAAAGAATGCTAGACTTGAGACAAGGAAAGACAATAAACTAAAAATCAAATCTTCTGAGGACAGAGATGATTTTTTTCACAATGTTGCTCAGTCCTCTTCCTGCAAACTAGATTCACACCAATAGCCCTCACAGACACTGCTCTAAGCCAGCCCCCGTGTGGAACACACCCTAGCTCACTGATCCTTCAAAGCTGTTACATGTCATTTTCAGATCAAGAACCTACAGCTTGAGAGAAGCAAGTGGTTTGCCCAAAGTCATACAACTGAAGTGCAAATGGGGTAGATGAGTGTGACCCTGTTGTACATTTCCTTAATTCTTTTAAGAAAATGAACTGACTTGGCTCTTGGGGTGCTAAAAAAGAGGGCAAAAGAGAAAAAGCAAACAATAGCAATAACAATGAAAGAAATATCAAAAAATAATGTGAGAAAAAACTTGGAATCAAAAAATCAGTGATTTAGGGACCAGCAGTTAGTGTAATGGCTATGTCGCTGGACTCCCATGTAGTCGACCGCGGTTCGCGTCCCGGACCCAGTGGCTTAAAACTCACGCCAGGCAAATGTGCATGCGTGTCCAAGATCCCGAGAGGAGAATGAAGGAGAAGGGATTGTGGCGTGGCCATGCCCCATGTGGGGTGATTTCTCGCTTTCTGTCTCTCTGTCTCTCTCTGTCTGTCTGGCGAACGCACGCGCCCTATAGCAAAAAACTCTCCAAAAAAAAAAAAAAAAAATCAGTGATTTAGTACTGGCTGTGTCATTTTATTATTTGAAAGATAAGGCATAGATTTTCTGGGTTCCAGGATCATGCACAAAAAGTTTACAGATGGTATCATGGGATGTTAAGTGAGACTTTCTGTTGCCCAGAATTAGTGACAGGTCACAAGGTAGAAGACAAAGAGGAGTCAGGTACCCCACGTCCTTAAAGACAGTCCTAAGTGACCGGGGCCAGATAGCCACACCAAGGATTTCTAAGAGGCAGGCAAACGGGCTTTGCTGTCTCCAATATCACCTACAAAATGCCATCAATGCTCCGCTCACATCCTTGGCACTCATATTCCACATACACTCCTTCAGCTTTCTACAAAAAGAACCAGCCACTCTCTGACGGTGAGCTTGCATCATTTACAGATGCACATTCAGCCCATGCATGAAATCATCTAGAAGTGAAGACAGTTATTCCAGTCAGGAGTAGCACTTGACAAAGGAGGAAAAGGAATTGCTAGGAACATAAACCAGCGTCCCTGTCTTTGGGAAATACATCCATGAATTCTCACCTACTTTTTCCTACATTTTATGCCTAGGAAACTCCTACATTATTCAAAACAGGATTGGCTAACCTGTGATAACAAGGAACCCTAAATCTCAGTAACTCCAACAACAACAAAACAAAAACCACCCTCTCAGTAACTTACCACAGCAAAGGTTTTCCCACTCGTGCAAAGATCAGTGTGAGTTGGGTGTCCTTACCAGGTGACTCTCTTCCAGGCAGAGACCCGAGGATACTACCTTAAGACTGTACTCTTTAAACACACAGCTTCTATAGACTCTGACAAAAGGGGAAACAAATAAATGGACAAGGCACATTGGCTTCTAGTTGCCCTTGCTTGGAAGCTTGTAATTCCCATTCAAAACCCATTGGCCAGGCCCAGCCATGGTGGTATAGCTGGTAAGATGCTGTGTTCAAAAGACTGAGACCACGTGGGAAGCCCAGGTTCAATTCCCAGTCCAAACTAAAGGCCAGGCCGGGTAGCATGCACCTATAATCCCAGCGATTTGACGGAAGTAAGTAAGCAGGATTAATAGTTCTAAATTGGCTTGCTCAACATTGTAAGACCACATCTTTAAAAAAAAAAAAAAAAGAAGAAGAAGAAGCCAGGCATTATGATGTGAGCCTATATTCCTAATTGAGAGGCTAAGACAGGAGTATTACACCATGGTGAGACCCTATCTTTACAAAAAAAAAAAAAAAAAGAAAGAAAAGAAAAAGAAAAGCCCATTGGCCAAAACTAGTCACATGGTTCTAACCTTACTGCAAAGGAAGCTGGGAAGTGCTGGGGAGCACATACATATTTTATGAACATTAATTGCCTCTGCCACACTGTACTCCTTCTTCAAGGCCCAGCCCAAAGAGCACCTCCTCTGAGAAGACTCATGCAGTTTCCCCTACTTCTTCCAGGGAGAACGAACTGCTTTGTTCTCCTCTGTGGTTCCACATTTCTTTGATATACATCTCTAATATGAGCTTCTCAGGTTGCTTTGTAATTTTGCTCTCCCATTATTTTGTGAGCCCCACGAAAGCAAAAGCAAACGAACAAAAAAATACTTGCTTCTTTTTCTAGCCCCCATTAGAGAGCCAAGGAAGTAGCTAAGATTTAATAAATGTTTAATGAATGAATGAATGAATGAATGATGCCTTCATAAACAGCCTTGACCCCCTGCAAGTTTCCTACCGTGTGTAATCTCGAGGGCACGTAATCACCAGCTCCAAGAACCCATCGTTGACTCCTCTGATGTGGAAATGCTCTTTTGCATTTCTCCTTCTGGGAATGGCAAAGAACCAAAGTCCGGGAAACAGCAGATAACAGTAAAACCCAGGATCAGGAGTGTGAATTAGTACAGCCAAACTCAGATGCCAAACATAGGTCAGGAATAAATGCTGGACCTCCGGGCATGAACACAACTCTTCAGGCTGGCTGCACGGCCTTCTGCCTCCCCCGCACACCACCACCAGCAAACACAAGATGTGCCTAGTTCAAGGCCCCTAAGGCAGCTGGAACTTCCAAGTCCACAGTCCAGACTTCACAGGAAGAGCTGAGTTGAGCTGATCCCCAACTGGCAAGGGACTGGAGATGTCTCAGCTGAAGAGTCTCTGAGTAAAGGAAAACTTCAAGCTTCCTAAAGTTCATCCCTCTTGCCATATGCTGTGGCTTTTCCATTCATACCAGCAACTATGGGAATTTCAGCTTCTGAACATAACACCGAGAAACCAACTAGGAGTTTGTAAATAAGGACTGACTCAGAATAGGACCTCTGCTAAGGGCTTCAAGCCGTGTAGAAACTGATGCTCCAACCAAGGCCTCACTGTTGTGGACATTCCCCCTCAAGGAGGAGGCCCTCACTGCCTTTCTGTGACCTGGCTGCTGTCACCCTTGCCCCCTCTCTGATACCAGACCAGATACTCTCCAGGACTCTCAGCTTGTGCTAGAAGTCAAAACAGATTGTACCGAGACAACAGCTGGGAGAAGAACATGAAGGCTGGAAATGTGAAAAGTAGAACAAAGAATTGAAGCAGGATAGTGTTTTGTGCTCTGGTCAAAGCAGGGCCACCCCCTAGGTACGTAGGGGGCCTCCGACTACATAAGCAATTGAGTCATCTGGAGTTAGTAGTCAGTACGTCCCATCAGCCCAGCCTCTGCTAACCGCACGGGCACACCACACTCTCCAGTGGGAGCAGTTTTGTGGCTGTGCTGCCTCCTTGAACGAGGCCCCAAATGCCTTCATTTTAGAGCTCCTCAGGTCATCTGGTCAATGGCTCTGTGGGTTAGAAGGTCAGAGAGGGCCCTTTGGGGAGATACGAGATCTGGTTTTGCTCTGCACCCAGGACGTTCAGCCCAGAGAGTACTGTCCTTGGGGTTGGCTACATAATTTTTCAGTGTGCTGAAAAGTCAGAGCCCCTAGTTTAAAAGTGATTTAGAATTTCAAGGCCATGACAGGAGAATATGAAACCAGAGAATAAACAAGAACCTGTCCCCTTCATCTCCTGAAGAGGGGGTCATGTCATTGTTCTAGATAAGAGAGTTAGCGAGAGTGAGAGAAACTGAGGCCCTGTGAGACAGATGTTTAGATACAGGTGTAGCAGAGTAAAAAAATACGTACTCCTGAGAATACTAAGATTATAACTTTTTTCATTTCTTTACATCTGACCTTTGTATCTCCATAAACCTCCTCCCACACTAGTCCCACAAAATTATTAGATGAGAGGAAAAAGTTGATTTTTATTGGCTGGAGATTACTCGAGTTCTACTAGCTTAAAATAGTCTCTTTCTGGACCAATGGATGGCATAGTGATTACATCGCTGGACTCCCACATAGTCTACCCCAGTTTGAGTCCCAGACCCAGTGGCTTAAAACTCATGCTGGGCACGTGTGTGTGCATACCCAAAATCCCAAGGGGAGAATGGAGGAGAAGGGATTACAGTGTGGCCATTCCCCTTGAAGGGAAATTTCTCACTTTCTGTCTCTCTGTCTCTGTCTCTCTGGTGAGCACACATACCGTATAGCAAAAATCTCTCTCTTAAAAAAAAGTCTCAGATTTTCTCAGTGTAAACTTGAATTTATTATTCTGATATTATTATTCACAAAACCCAGCTGAGAAATAAGAGACAGGGAGGCTTTCTTGAAAGATAATCAGAATGACGATTCCTCTGTATACTTCAAACCTGACCCTTGGATTAAGCAGCAGGTATGACTTAAGCAGGGAATATTGTTCTGGAGTACTATCGTCTTGCTGCCCTTTACTTTGATATGACTCCCCTGGCCTATTTGAAGGAAGGTATGAGACACCCTTAAATTAATGGGACTTACTTGGTTTATAGAAGGACTCTCTGTCATGTGTCAATTAGAAAAACCCATGAGACCCATTTCTCTCAGGTACCCGTTAGAAGCATTTCATCTGTTTTTGTCCTACATACACTTTGGCCATAGAAAGAATCACATTGGCCCCTTTGCTTTGGCTGCTAGGAAACTCAGAGACACATTGATGAACTATAGTTCATCTCTAATAAGCACATAATTTATGTCATGTACTTAGTTCACTAACCTTACAGTTATTAATAGTCCCAACTGATTCTTCCCCTTATTTTTCCTAGCCTCAGTTTCCTCACTACTTAGTTTATATTTTAGATACTCTAAGCTACCTCAACGTTGATTGAAACAATGAAAACCTCCTTAAATATCCAGCACCTCATGGTCACAGGAGCACACCATCTTGTAGGTTCTACGTGAAGACACCACGACAAAAGACTGTTTTACAACGTGAATTTCTCTCCCACTAGAACGTACTTGTTCCGAGCATAAACTATGTCTTACTATGTAGCAGCTGGCATATACTAAGCAATTTTAAAATGTTTGAGTGAATAAATGCAAGGATGAGGGAATGCTTGAAAATGATTGAAAAAGGCGCATAAGTGACTTACATGGTGACATTTGTTACACGTGACAGTTTGCTTTAAAATATTGTGATAATCTGTTATCATAAGATAGCTCTATACAAAAAAAATGGGATGAAATTTGAACATCAGATTTTTCAGTGATACCCACAAAGTCTTGTTCTGCAAAATGACTGTCTGGCTGTAAACATGTCTGACGCTCTTTATTCATCGTGAATGCAAACATGCAGCTCCAAGAGGCAGGTTCCATTGAATCTGCTGTCACCCTCAAGATCTCTCCTTCAAGTCATGAAGTCTTTAAGCAAAATGCTTTGGTGTGTGAGTTAGCACAAACAAACGCATCTCTTTTTAAAGGGGACGCCGGCACAGCCTAGAAGTACAGATTGTGCTTGGAAACCCCTGAGTGACCCTGAAAGCCATTCCCTCTGTAAGTCCAAAAATCCAAGGTTTCTGAGTCCTCCAGGCTGTGTAAAGGCTTCAATAGTCTTCATTGCCCTAATAATAGATCATGTTTTAGAGTTACGGTACTTTACAGCCCTCCAAACTTCTGACCAGGTACCTAACACAGAAACATTTGCCGTGATGTAAACATTCATTTTGTGTCAACCACCAGGGTAAGCACTTCATGGACTTAACGGAGAAGACAATGAAATTAACAGTCACCCTTCCTGCTACCTGCAAAGGAGAGCAGATCACCAGGATCTCTATCTCCCCCTCCTTTACTTAACTTTGTCCACTTATCTGTTTCTGCGAGAGAAAGAGAGGGAGGTTGATTTTTTGACAGGGTCTTGCCCTGTTGGGATCCTCTCACCTCAGACTCCCAACTGGCTGGAGTACGAACACACACCGCACTGTGTACACCACCCCTGCCGAGCCAGGATCCTCTTTCTGTGCTGAGAGAAGATGATGGGTGGAATGCAAATGAGGAAGCTGTTATAGAGCTACATCACTCCCTGTACAAAAGAGGTAGAATGACCCAGAAGGAAGACATGGAAACATGACAGAGCCCAAAGAGCAGGGAGACAAGGGAGACTTCAGAAAGAAAAGTCTACAGTCAAAAGAGAGAAGAGAGCCTGAGGAAGATGTAACAGCAGCCCTGTGGAGAGAGAAGACATGCACAAATACGACCCGCATTGAGTCTGATGGTACCATGTATGATGCATTCCCTTCCGAGAAATCTGTAGCAGAAATGGGTGAGGAGTCACCATACAGAAACAGGTGTGGCATGTGCGAGGAGAGCGAGCACTGAAACAACCTGGGCTATACACATCCTCTCTTAATCTCTCTTTGTAGGATTCCTTCCTCGCGACCAGGTGTCAGCAAACTAAAGCCCACAGAACAAATCTGGCCAGCTTGGTTTGACCAACCAAGTGTCACTGGAACACAGCCAGCAGGGTGGCGGTCATTGCAATAGAGTCCGCATGGCCGACCAAGCCTGTAATACGTACTCTCAGGCCTTTTCCAGAAAGTTGGCTGATCCCTGCTCTCAATTCCTAAATGAAAAATATGGAAAGACCCATGAAAGGGAAAATATTTCAACAATCAGGCTAATAGTGTTGGGGAAATTTGGAGTCAGTAAATCTGAGGTTAAGATACAATCATAATGGGGCTTATAGATGGCGTGGTGGTTGAGGCACGTGGCTGAATGCAGTTCAAGTCCCAGACCCAGCAGATCAAAAATCACAACAGACAGACAGACAGACAGACAGATAAAAAGATATAGTCAGTGTTGAGCCAGGAGTGGTGTAGAGGTTAAAACGCTGAGTCCCACGTGACCAGCTTCATAGTTTGAGTCCTGGACATGGCAGCTTGAAAATTATGCTGGGCACATACATGTGTTTACCCAAAATCCTGAGAGGAAACTGGAGGATAAGGGACTGCAGCAGGCCTATTCTCCTAAAGGGTGATTTCTCACTTTCCTCTCTCTCTCTCTCTCTCTCTCTCTCTCTCTTCCTCTTTCTGGTGAGCAGACATGCCCTATAGCAAAGAAAAAGAAAAGATACGGTCACTGTTTCCTTGACCTGTTTTTCCCATCTGTATAATAAGATTCATAATACACACTTCACAGAGCTATCAGAGGTCTCAAATGTGAAAAACATATTTAAAAACATACTTTGTAATTCATAAATGCTAGAGAAATGCCTAGTGTTTGCTGATAATGGCTCAAAAGTGGTTGCTTTATAAATAATAAATACTATAGAATCTCAAGTTTGTTCTCTCCCTCTGTGTGTGTGTGTGTGTGTGTATGTGTGTACCTCCCTCTGCAATGTCCCTGCACAAGAAGGCTTTGAACAAAGGTTTGTGAAAAATACTTGGTTTTTTTCTACTGGACTTGTCAATGTATGACTTTTTGTCTTCAAAGTTCTTTTCAAATTTTAGCTTAAAATTTTTCTCTCTGGGTGCTTCCCATTTCCACAAAGCCCACCAACAGTTACACAGGAATTTCACAGACTGGGGAGTAAGTATGAGGCAATACAACTGTAAAAAGAGTGTATGTGCAGGCCATGAACAAGAAGCCTTCATAGTGCCTTAACCATGTTTGTCTTTTAACGAATAAGGGGGTGCTCATGAAACTGGAAGGCAAATTCGGGAATGCTTCGAGGACAACTAGAACAGAGCTCAGCACAACGACCACGATCATGACACGAGGCTCAGGTGTTCCCTTTACTCCTTCAGTCCCTTGACGACTAACTGGCTTAAATCCCATCATGAAATGCAATTTTGTTGCATCAACAGAGTCTTTAATATGCCCCCATAAAATATGATAGATCAGGTGAACAAGTGGACAAGCAATTGATCCACCTTTCTCTAAATGACATTTAAGAGCTTATTTATTAAAGTTTTAGGATGGCTAAAATAGATAATTATACACTTCCATGTAACCATCCATCTTCCCGGTTTCCCATTTACTCCTGAAAGACCCAGCAGTCTTGTTGATTTGTCATTCATGAAATCCATTCCAGTAAACTTCATCGACGACGTAAAGGTTAAAATGGTATTCATTGCATTGTTCTGCTTAAGAGCAGAGAATTTTCACCTCACAACTGATAAGACTTCACTTTGCTAGTCACCAAGCAGTCATCATTGCAATTATACTTGCCAGGCTTTGTTTATATTGGTATTGGAGGGGGAAATAAGTTGTAAATTATCTTAAACCACTTTAATAAATTTGCTTTCAAGGATACCAAGCATACCTTTGAGCTAAGGCATTGAAAACAAAAATGCAATACATCGACAATGAATTTTTGTGATTACTGGAATTGGTTCATGATTCTATCTTATTTCAGAATTTTCTTTTCTTTTCTTTTTTTTTTTTTTTTTTAAGATTTTGGTCATAGGGTGTGTGCCTCCCCTGGAGAGGCAGAGAGAAGGAAAATGAGAAATTCCTCCTCAGGAGGATGAGCACACCACAATCCCTTTTCTTTCATTCTTCTCTCAGGAGTTTGGGCACATACACATATGTGCCCAGTGTGATTTTCAAGCCATCAGGTCTGGGACTCAAACTAGGTTGGCCACATGAGAGTCCAACACCTTAACCACCATACCCTCTGCTGCCCCAGAATTATCTTTTCTTTGGAGCATTTTTTTTTTCAGCGAGAGAGAGGAAAGAAAAAAAAAAGAGAAGATAAAAAGAAAAAGCACACACACACAACTCAAGATTATCTGTTAGTACAGTGGACCATGGCTATTAAACATACTGCCCATCAGAATAATCTAAGAACTGTTAAAAATTCAGACTTCTAAATCTACTGAACCAACCAAAACAAAATCTCTGGAACACTAGAACCTAGTCATTTGTATTTTGAATGAAGACCCCCCACCACCACCTAATAGACTGTCACAGTCAGTTCAGCACCGATCTGGGAACTGCTTTGAAGAGCACTTGGTTCAAGCAACTCTAAGTGACATATCCTCCTTCCAAAGGACTGCCTTTTGCTGTTGATGAAGGCTTTCATGGGGCTGGATGGGCATGGTGGTAAACCTGAAGGTCTACACAGTAGACATTCATGGAGAGGGTACCGTTTTCTATTCAGGAATTTCTCAGAGTCTGCGTGCCATTTGTTTGCCATGATCCAGGCAGCTGAGACTGTGGTGGGTAACCATGCCAAGACACTTTCAGGGGTTCTCTCTCCCTCTCTCACACACACACACACACACGCGCATACACACACACACTTTTTTTTTTTCGAGAGGTTTTTCGCTATAGGGCGCGTGCGCTCGCCAGACAGACAGAGAGAGACATAGAGACAGAAAGCGAGAAATCACCCCCCAGGGGGGATGGTCATGCCGCAATCCCTTCTCCTCCATTCTCCTCTCGGGATCTTGGGCACGCACGCACACGCGCCCAGCGTGAGTTGTAAGCCACCGGGTCCGAGACGCGAACCGCGGTCGACCACGTGGGAGTCCAGCGACATAGCCATTACGCTAACTGCTGGTTCCCCACACACACACTTTTAACAAAAGAGAAAAAGTCACTAATGCTTTATATAAAATACAAAGCTCAGAAATTAAGTTAAAAATGAATACCCAAGAACTCTATGGATGAAAAATATAATTAAAGTATATAAAAGTTTAAAATTAACCAAAAGACAGTCATGCTCTTGAGCAGAATGATTTACACTGTAAAGATGTCAATTCTTCCAAATACAGTTCCAGTTATGATTCTGAAATGTGAATTTTTCAATGCTCGTAGGCTAGTTCTGCAGGCCCATGGTGGGACAGCTGGGTCTGACATGGAGTGCTGGGGAGTTCGAGTCTTGGATCCATGCAGGGTGCGTTCCCAAAGTCCCAAAAGGAAGGAGAGATGGAGAAGTGTTTGCAGTGTGATCACCCCACATGGGGAGGGTGCTTTCTCCTTTCCCTCTCTCTCTCTCTGTCTCTCTGTGGTAAGCACACACCCTCCAGTTAAAAAAAAAAAAAAAGAAGAAGTTCATGAATAGCTATGTAAACTTTGAAACTGAAGAGTAAATGTGAGAGGTATCGACCCTACTAAATACTAAGACATATAATAAAAACATATTAATCAAAAGTAATATGTACTAATATAAGGACAAATAGGCCTTTGAAAGAGATTTTATAGATTTTATATATATATATACATATATATGTATATGTATATATATATAAAATCTATAAAATATATATATAAAATCCATGCTAAAGACATATATATATATATATATATATATATATATATATATATATATATCTTAAGCATCTGAGATCCTTTGCATCTGAATTGCGCTAAGCCTGAGCAAGTTCAATACAGGCAAGTGCTCGTTTTAGCAAGTACACGTGGGGTGTGAGACCATCCAGACCTAGAAATCTCTTCCATCTTGACCAGTGGATACTCTGGGAAGACCCAAGGAGTTTGTGTCAAATTCCTTGCCCCGTGGTCTCAGAGTGTGATGCTTACGGTTCATCCCTCTGTTTGTCTGTGAATAAATATATACATTATTCTTGTTCTTTTAATTCTGTAACCTCTTCAGAGCAGTTAAAAATTATGTTAAAAACTCATTAACTTTGACGAGATATTGATGATGCCAGCGGTTAATTACAAGCCAGCTGCTGTTATGGCAAGAATTAAAAAGTTAGACATTGGAAGTTTGTTTTAAAAAAAATTAAAAACCTCACTTGGTGGGGTGGGGGGGGGGGACTGTGGAAACAGTCACTTGCTCATGACCTTACCGCACAGGTCAACTGGGGATCTGTGGACCAACAGATCACACTGCACCCCCTTTCTCCATTCCAGCATCGGCGTAATGGAGGTTCTCTCTCACTGAGAAGATAAAAAGTAAGGACTATAAATTCTCATGCTTCATGGTGTTAATTGACTGCAAGCTGGGGTCAGAAAGACATTTCTCCCCAAGGAGTACTCCTGCACAATTCAGAGGCACCGCGGGGGTTCTAACACGCCTGAAATGCTTTAAGCAGTGGTCATTGTCAAGTACCAAATAGCAAAATTTAGTATACTTTCCACTTCTGCTCACGAAGGAAAAGGAAAGTGTCGAGGAGTGAGGAGTCCCCATCTCCTCACGAGGGAGGGTTTTTGTTTTTGTTCTTGTTTTTGTTTTGTTTGAAGCTACTTTATTGATTTCTTCCATGAGGGAGAGTCGGAGAGAGAGAAATGCCCCACCTTCTACTGGCTCAGATGACAGGCACCCACATGCATGTGCTTAACAGGTACAAGGACCTCAGAACGCAAACCCGGGACCTTCGTATGTGACTCCAGCATCAGGGAGTTTGCACAACTGCTGCACCACCCTGGCTGGCCAGGATTTTTATGCCTATTACTCAGTGAGTTCTTTTCTTTGGTAGCCAAAAGAGGTACGTTGTTTTAAAAGAGAAAATAGATTGTAAACTATAGTCATGGGAGTTGTTTTTTGTTTTTGTTTTTAAGAAGAAAAATAAACTGAAAGAAAGAAATGATCTTTTAGCCAAGAAATAAAAAGAGTATAAGATGGGTAATACAGAGCAAGGATTCCGGGTGCTGTTTCTAGGGTTTATCAGACATCCCCCAAGCAGAGGAGTAACCTGACATGGGTGAGTGACTAAAACCATGTCATCTGCGGTCTCTCGTCTTTAACCGGAGCCTCAGGTGTATCGGCCTGGTCAGTTTGGTAGGGATGAAATGAGAAGACGCAGAAAGCTCTGCACCACCCACGGTGTAGGAAACACACAGGAAATGCTCACTACTTATTTCCCAGCTAAGAAGCAGACGGTAGGCCCTGGACTCAAACTGTACCTCCTGGCTTTGCCACCTATTTCCACGGACACTGGGCGAGTCCGAGGACCTCTTCAAGTATCGGTCTCCCTATCAGAAAAATTGTCGTCATAATAATATACACCTCACAGTATTGCATTAGGATTAAGGAAGATCATTCATGTAAAGCCTTAGAATGTTTGGAACATAGCGATTGCTCCCCAGGGTTAGCTATTACTTACTGCTGTGATTTTGAAAGTTTACTTCTTTGTTTGTTTATTTACCTAATGAGGTGGAAAAGAGACAGGTACCCTTGACAAGGTCTCAATATGCCATGACCTGCTCCCAGCCTCGCCAGCCTTCCAGTCAGCCAGGATTACGGGCATACCAGCAAGCACATCTGGGACACTGAGGTCACCAGGGACCTGAACCCCAGGCCTTCTCATATGGCTTCCACATCACACAGCCGTGCCCTCGTGCCTGCACCGCTGTGGCCCGGCTGCATCATTACTAGTACTAGTAGTATTAGTACTGTCGTTATAGCAATAAACCCTTTAGTGTTACTAGTGACAGCCAGCAGAAATCAAAACCGTTGTGGAACTTTGTGACACATGTGGAAAGGTGAGAACAGTGACAAATATAAAGTCACTGTCTTCAAAACTCTGAATGGGGCTGCAGCAGAAAGGCAACGCTTATTGTTAGCATTGTTGACTCATACTTCTCTGTGTAAGCAGCAGTATCTCCAGCTTCCTCCTCCCTTTATGGGGGTGACAGGCAGCCCCCCCATAAAGTGAGCTGTGCTGAGCTGAGTGGCTTTCCACTAATTACCTCTGCCTGCCTTCCTCCTTCTTCATGACTCGCACTCCACAGCCACAGACTGCACAGCAAAGCCCTCCAGGTGAGCGCTATGGCGGACTGGTCATTACCATCTCTCACCCATCAGTGAATAACCATTATTGTTTACTCACTTCTCTTTTATGAGGAGCACAGTTACCAAGATGGCTTTCTATTCCTGTTTCCCACGAGGCTCTTTATTTTATAGACCTGTTCTCAACTTAGCACAGCTTTATTCTGTCCCAGAAAACGACTCATCATTTACTGATGTTTGACATAAAAAAGGTTTTCTGTTCTCCTGCAAATCAAAATGTTCAGCCCAAACCTTACTGATCTTGACCTCTCTCATTTCTGTGAAAACAAACCTTCCAAACTCATCTCAGAACATTTGCTTTTTTCTGTACCTATTCCATATGGCTTCTTTTTCCTAATGTTATTTCATTTTGAGAAACTGAGGGGAGGCGGGTCTGTGCGGAAATGCCGTGATAAATGAAGCTAACTGTATCATAAGTGCTCATTAATTTGGAACAATGGGACAAATACTCAACCAAAAAATTCCTTTGTTTTCTTAGAGGTCATAGAGATTGCCTGATTTTATTCCCCCACTCATGGCTTTTACAAGCCCTGAATAAATAAATACATTGAACTTCAAACAATCTGTATCTAAACTCAGAAATAAAAATTACCGACTATAGCTGGTTGGCACATCCATCCTACACTCTTCCCAATTCCATCCTAATAACTGATTTTCCATATTTTCTGATTTTTTTCATTATGAGTATGTATTACTTCTAGAATTAAAAAATAAATAAATTAATAAACTTTTAACCGTTTTTTTTTTAAGGTTTTTGCCATAGGGCACAAATGCTCGCTAAAGAGAAACCGAGAGAGGGAAAGTGAGAAATCACCCCCCAGGGGGCATGGCCATGCTGTAATCCCGTCTCTGCCATTCTCCTCTGGGGATTTTGGTCACACGCATCCAACTTGATTTTTAAGCCGCCATGTCCGGGACTCGAAGCTCAGTCGGCCCTGTGGGAGTCCTGCACCTTAACCACTGTACCACCTGCTGACCTCCAAAACTTTTAACTTTTTATCGGTAAAATTGAAAGCAATAGATACATGACCTCACCACACCAAAGCTTTTCTCTTCCCCCGTTTCTGGGCATCGTGGGGAGTGGCTGCTAAGAGCAGCAATGCCTGGCTGTGTGTCGGGGCTGGATTTCGGAAGGCTTACAATATAATCTTTGTGCCAAGCGTCCAATGTCACATTTTCAGCTTGCTGTTTGGGGTCTCCTATTTTTGCAATCCGACGCTTGACTCATTGTGTGTGTATGCACACTCTGTTCCAGACTGTCTGTCAGAAGAACACTTCTTCCTAAACGTAGGGAAGTGTTCCTGTGAATGCCAAGGTTATGTGAGGGACCGCAGTGTGGAGCTGCGATGTCTTTCTTCCTGCTGGTTGATTGCTTTAAGGGTAAAAATCAAGGGCAGCGCACCACTAAGAAAACCTTTCGTAGGGCTCACACCACTTGTATCTTTTGAATGATCACAAACTGCATTTTGCCAACTTTTGATCAAGGTGACAAATCTTGGCTCAGAAAAGAAATTTAGCGATGTGTCAGCCCCATCAATAAGCTCTAAGGGAAAGTAATTCATTTTTAATGGAAATTCTGTTTACAAAATAAACTAGGTATATAACAAAACTCTAAGAGGAGATAACTCACCCTGGCAAATAGGCTGCATACCTAATAGAGTAAAATAAAAATGAAGCAGAACACGTTGTATTTACAGAAATGAAGTACATGCAACATTTTATAGTTACTACAACAGTAATTTCACATCACAGGGGCTTTCATGTTCAGGCTTGATTTAGATTCAAGAAGCAAAAGGAAAAAGTTGGGAAAGATTGAAAAGGAATGGTGCCATTACAGTAAGTAAAATTTTATTTATTTATTTATTTATTTATTTATTTATTTATTTATATCTTTAGACCAGTACAAGTTTCCTTTGGTTCCCAGATCCTATTGGGTCTTTACCTGTTTCTAACCTCCATTGCCCTAGTTACTCTTGCTCCTTGATAAATGTTGACATCATTTCCATTACAGATATTATTAAGCTATTTTCTAATTTCTTTTGGTTCCATTCTTTAATTTGCTTTTCACTATTACCCTGTGGGTAGGAAGTATCATTAACATTATTCCCAATTGGCAAATTAAAAAAAACTTGAGGTACCAAGGGGCTCTGCTACCTGCTTGAAATGACTGAAATAATCCTCCCAACGATTCAAGATAATCACTACCCCCATTTTCCAGGAAAAGGAACAGATGGACGATACCACCATTTGGCTAAGTGAACATGAGCTCCCCTTCAACGTGTTCAATTTCAGGGCCAGTAGGTAGCATGGTGGTTAAGATGCTGGATTTCTGTCTGAGTGACAGAAGATCAAGCCCTGGAACTGGGAGGCTGATGATCACACAGGGAGTGTGTGCATGTGTGCCCAAAATCCCGAGAGGAGAATAAAGAAAAGGGATTGTGGCATGGTCATCCCCCCTGGGTTGTGACTTCTCACTCTCCCTCTGTATCTCTCTTTCTCCTCTCCAGCAACTCTCCATGCCCTATGATAAAACAAAACAAAACAAATGTGTGTATGTGTTCAATCTCTACCAGAAACTTAGAAGAAAGAGCAATGAAATGGGTCCTTGGAAGATACAGAAATAGAAGCCAAGGCCTTATGAATTCATTGTAACTTCTGAGGCTAGAATAGTAAAAAAGAGGTATTCAAAGGACATCCAATGAACCTAATGGATTCCAACACAAATACTCAAAAACATTTAAACAAAACAAAGCAAAAAGAAATAAAAAAAGAACGATAGGAGTTGAGGTAGTAGAGGAAGGTAGATACTGACATGAAAACATATAGTGGTGAAAATAACAATTGTGGGTTTGTGTCCCACTGGGGTCATTTATGCCCCAGCTCCTAGCTCTGGACAAACAGTTGATGCTCAATAATTGTTGATGAAAAATTGAATGCATGGAGTTCCTCTACCTCCATGAGTCTAGCTCTAACAGAGAAACAAACATAAAAGCCAATCATTGTTATAACACAGCATTATCCTGATATAATAGCTAACAATTTCTAAGCACATACTAGGCCTAAGATTTCATGCGTATTAGCCAATTAAATATTTACAATTATCCTTTGAGGTAGGGCTATTAACAGTCTTACTCTTACAGATAAGTAAACCAAGGCACGGAGTCACACACTGGAATAAGAACCTAATATTGACAGCATAACATGGGTAGTTGGTCCCGCATAGTAACAAAATAACAACCATGTGTGTTGTGATGGGAGGAGACACCATGGAAAATCATGTCCACTGGCTGACTGCAATAAAAGTCACAATCATTCCTTCATCTACTGGGTTTGCTCTTTGCAATTGGCTTTTTATTTTTTTCCCAGCAAGAAGTAGAATCTGTTTTCTCATCTCATGAATCAAGGCTGGCTTTGTGCCTCCTTTGACCTCAGGAATGTGGTAAGAGAATGATGTTTCCATTCAAAGCCTGGGACTTAAGAGACCTTAACAGAAGTTCATCGCCATTGGGGTCCTGCCATTACCAAGTGAACAAGCTTGGGACGTTCTGTGGGTCACTGTCACATGGAACAGAATGGAGTCAACCACTCAATCTCAACTGAGGCCTAGAGATGCAAGAGAGTCTATCCAAGATCAGCAAGGCCTGGTAGCATGGCAGATGTATGACGGAGTATGGGTGAGACTAGAACTACCCAGCAGAGCTCTGCCTGAACTGCCATCCATGGAATTAGGAGCTAAATTGTTATTGCTTTAAGTCACTGTTTCAAAGTGGTCTAGTTCATAGAATTAACTGAGTGACACATTCACCACATCAAAGTCTGCTAGGGTTATGCTTAACTTTTTTAAAAGGAACATAAATAATCTGAGAGGGGGATGCACCCTAGAATTACAAAGATAAAAATACTCTTGGAGGTTGAGCCAGCCAGGTGGTGTAGTAGCTAAGGAAGCTGGATCCCCCATAGCTGAATGAGCAGTTCAAATCTTGAACCTGCCTGGTGGCTTGAAAGAGATGCTAGGCACGTGTACATGTTTGCCCCCAAACCCCCAAATTCCAAGAGAATCCCAAGTGGAGAAATGAAGGAGAAGGATGGCAGCATGGTCATCTCTCCTGGAGAGTTCATGTTCTCTCTCTCTCTCACACACATACATGTACATACCCTATAGAAAATATAAATTTAAAAAACAATTGCCATTTGGAGTATCAAAATGGCAAACTGTTGAGGTATCATGCAGGACTATCATAAAGATAAAATGACAATAAGTTGAGCCAAGAAGCTTCAAAAAAGTCCTTGTTTGTTATGTGAAATGCTACTTCTGAAAGTCCCTAGTACTCCCCAGTTTCCCTCCAGGATCCCCTTCAAGGCTGCAATCAAGGTATCAGCTAGGTTTATTGACTCATCTGAAGCCCAGGGTAGAAAAGGATCAGTTTCCAAGCTCAACATGACTCTTGGCAGGATTGGGTTCCTCAAGGGCTGCTGGATTGAGGATCTTAGTGTCTCAGTGGCCACTGGCCAGTGGCTGCCCTCAGGTCCCTTCTTCTGGAAATCATTTCATAATATTTTAATTTACTTTTTCGTAGAAAAGACTTGAAGAGTCAGAGAGTCAGAGAGAGCGAGCTAGACAGAGCAAGGTGGAAGTCACAATCTTTTATAACCTCATCTTGAAATTGACATGTCACCACTTTTGCCATATTCTATTCATTAGAAGCAAATCACTAGGTCCATCCCAGGCATGAGGGGGGGAAATTATACCAAGACTTTTGAATACTAGGATTTGGAGATCATGGGGAACCCCTTTAGAAACAGCCTGCCACATAACATCATTCTAGAAAATAATGAGGACGTAAGTTTTGTAAACAGGGATTTATTCAACAAGCCTCTAAATGCTAGGCCTTAGGAACCAACTTTTGAAACTTATATTTTATAAAAATATAAATCATACAGCAATCTTATTGTCCCAAAAGTATAACTAAGTGTGAAACTATAAATAAATTTTAAAAGGCTTAAAAAACGACTCCATTGCTGGTTCTGTAATGGGTTATAAAGGAGATGTGAGGAATGTGTGCAGTCCGTTCCTAATGTTTCCAGAGTAATGCCAAGGAAGACAACCTTAGCTCTCTACGAACGTCCCTCTGAGGCAGGCAAGATGGACCACTGGCCTAATCCATCATGGCATTTCTTCTCTCCTTATGCAGAACACTATGTGGGGATGCAATAAAAATTTAAACAAGGTACTAGAGTTCAACAAAATAGGAGGAAGCTTTTGAAAAGTGGAGGCTCGGCATTCCTACTGGTCTCTAAGACATTCGATCTGCCGGTGCTCTTCTATAGCTCCACCCTCGGAAGTTCATATAAATCACAGATTCAGAAAAAGGTGTCTTGGTTCTTCACAGAGTTAAGGAAAAGAAAATGGAGTTTTGTAGAGTGTGACTGTTAGAGAGAGAAGGAAACTATCTGACTCCCTATGACAGGACGCTTTTATACCTACACTATGCTCAATGATTAAAACAGCAAAGCCATCAATCTTGCCCTCGAGCAATGTCTAAGTAGATATTTTAGGCATTTCCTTGGGGTTTGGAGGGATTTGTTCCCCTTAAATTTATCAAGAGAAGAATGAGTTTGACTGTACAGAAGGCTTAGGCTCTACAGTACACATAGTAGGGCAGAAAAGTGGTCATTGCTAATGCAGCCACACTTAATTAGAGAATAAATATCCTCCAGTGAAAAGAATGCATTCGAAATTTTCCACATAAACAGAGGCATACATTTTGACATTGCAGGAGCAGTAGTTTCTGTCAATCAACCTGAATTCTCTCTAAGCTTTAAACATATAAGTCACATTGAGAGGGTTATGCATTTCACAAGTGGATTTATATATAAATACTTTTGCTGGCTCCAGTTCAACACAACAAAAGAAGTCAAACATTAGTCTGTATTTGTATTTCTTTGCTGAAGTGTTTTGACATAAGCTACACACAACCCCAGTGAAAAGCAGCAGGCAGTTTGGAACTAACTGCTCCTCGCACTTCCATTCTTTGTGATATAATATTTTTTTTTTTGCTACTTGGAAAATTAAAAAGCTTATGAGTGAGAAGTTTATTCAAGCTCAAGAGAAGAAATTTCAAAAGCAGTGTAGTATTTCTGAAAACTCCTAGCTTTCTACATAATTCACTTTCTACATGTCAGAGTTCCTGTATCAAATTCCCAAATTCAAATTCCAGCTGAACAATTTACAGTCAGCATCATCTCTTTAGAAGAGAGAAAATAATACATAGTCTATTTAGAAATCACTCAAAATACCATTTTTACCAATTTAGTTCTTCCAATGCAGAGAAAAGACATGTGGTTAAATCCACTAAATGTCCAGGTCACACTGCAAATACTCTTGGAGACAATTATGGAAAGGAATGTTGTTTTGAAAATTTTTATAATTATGTGTGCCTGTGTGTAGGAAAAAAATCTCTGGAGATGACCTATATTCATCAGTTACTGCCATGACAATGCTTAGTAACAAACTACCCTAAAACTCATTGACGTAAAGCAGCAGTCACGTGCTCACACACTCACCAAGAGCAGGCTGGCCGTGGCTTGGCTGAGTCAGGTTGGACCATGGGCTCCAGGTCCAGGTTCCAGATTGCAGGTTACCCCCCATGGCTCATCTTCCTCTGATCAGCAGTTGCCAGAAACACATGGTCATCTCCACATTTCCCCATCTGGGATCTGGGCTGTATAGCAGTGGCCATATGAAGCATATTGTCCTCCCTAGGGGTCATCAGAGCACAAAAAGACAAACCTAAGCATGTAAGCCTATGCAAAGCTGCTGCGTGTGGCATGTGTACTGACACTGGCTAAAGCAAGATCAGCTCCAAAGTCCAGGAGTATGGAATTATCCTTTGGCATAATAAGGCTATGGTTATTAGTCTTCCATACTACCATCATTGTGTATTATTACTTATCTTAAAATAGTCCATGGAAGGGGGCCAGCAGGTGGGATGGTGGGTTCCACATGGCCAACTCCATGGGTTTGAGTCCTGTACCTGGTGGCCTGAGAAACATGCCAGGCACATGTGTGTGTGCCCAAAATCTCTAGAGGAGAATGTGGAGAAGGGACTGTGGCACGGCCATCTTTCCGGGAGGTGATTTCTCACTTTCCCTCTCTCTGTCTCTCTCTGGCAAGCTCACAAAATTATAGCAAAAATCTAGTTTTATTTTTTTTTAAGAGAGATTTTTGCTATAGGGTGCATGCGCTCACCAGAGAGACAGAGAGAAACAGAAATACGGAAAGCGATAAATCACCTACCAGGTGAGGATGTCCATGCCACAATACCTTCTCCGTTCTCCTCTCGGGATTTTGGGCACACACGCACATGTGGCCGGTGTGAGTTTCAAGCCGCTAGGTCTGGGACTTGGACCACAGCAGGCCATGTGGGAGTCCAGCGAGGTAGTCACTCTGCCATCGGCTGGGCCCAGCAAAAAAAATCTTTAAAATGGAAAAAAAAAAAGTCAATGGAAGAGTTCTACTCTTCCAAGTTGAGTATAACTTTTATTGTTATACTTTAAAACTAAAAACTCAGAGGGCATATTTGTCAAAAGATTTTTGGAGTTATAGTACTGGAAATCTGGGTATGAATGACAAGTCTGTGGCTTACAAAAGTCCATGGTGGGGACCAGCAGTTAGCGTAATGGCTATGTCACTGGACTCCCATGTAGTCAACAGCAGTTTGAGTCCCAGACCCGGTGGCTTAAACTCACGCCGGGCGCATGTGCGTGCGTGCCCAAGATCCCGAGAGGAGAAGGGATTGCAGCGTGACCATCCCCCCTGGGGGGTGATTTCTCGCTTTCTATCTCTCTGTCTCTCTGTCTCTGTCTGTCTGGTGAGCGCATGCACCCTATAGCAAAAAAAAAAAATCTCTCCAAAAAAAAAAAAAAAAAAGTCCATGGTTATGAGTTTCATATCAACTATAAATAGATACACAAATAAATACAGACAGCTATAGATATAGAATGAGTTTAGAATTACATTTAGATTTAGATATACAGGGTTTTTATTATTTTATTTCTTTCCTAAATAATTTAGTTGGAAGTCAACAACACTATAGACTATAACTCAATAAATTCTTTAAAATAGCATATTACTCCAAGGATGGTAAATTTTAAATAAAATAAGATTAAAATGATAAGCTAAAAAAATATATGCTTGGGACCAGCAGATGGCATAACAGTTACATTGCAGGACTCCCACATTGTCGACCTTGGTTTGACTCCTGGACCAGGCATCTCAAAACCCTCATGCCCACACATGTGCATGTGTGCCAAAAATCCTGAGAGGAGACTGGAGGAGAAGGGATTGCAGTGTGGCCATCCCTCCTGGTGGGGTGATTTCTCACTTTCTATATCTCCGTCACTCTGGTGAGTGCACACGCCCTATAAGCAAAACTCTCTCTCTAAAAACTGAAAAAATATATATCTACATGCTAAAATTCTAACTGCATTTTGCCAGGAAAAAAAATAATAAAGTTGATATTTTAGCCACCCAAGTCAGGGCAGTTACTCAACTTCTACCAGTTTGAAACTTCATATGATAACCACAGTCAGAAAGGCCCGATACTGTTGTCCCAGATTCTTGGTTTGTCCAGACTTCAATGACCTGATTAGCTAGAAAGTTCCTTAGTCCAGATTGAACTAGTGTCGAAAGCAAATTGATGTGTAAGGTTGGCACAGCAACCCAGCTTTCTTTGCAGCATTATTAAAAAAAAAAAAAAAGTAAGTCTATCAATTGCAGTATCTCTTCTCTGATGGAGTGCAAAGGGTAGTAACGAAAACATTCATTTCCAGGTACTCTTTTTTTTTTTGGAGAGGTTTTTGCTATAGGGTGCGTGCGCTCGCCAGACAGACAGAGACAGAGAGACAGAAAGTGAGAAATCATCCCCCAGAGGGGATGGCCAGGCCACAATCCCTTCTCCTCCATTCTCCTCTCGGGATCTCAGGCATGCGCGCACACGTGCCCGGCGTGAGTTTAAGCCACTGGTCCGGGACTCGAACCGTGGTCGACTACGTGGGAGTCCAGCGACATAGTCATTACGCTAACTGCTGGTCCCCATTTCCAGGTACTCTTCAGAAACCTTCTCACAGCGGATGGTGTGTGTGACCACACGTTTTTACAATGGGCATCTAAGTTAGGGGTTTTGTCTCTAATGGCCTACGCTCACTTAGTCTCTCAGGGACTGGATCCGCATGACTAATGTTATTTGTGTACATTTTTCCCGCTTGTCCATACCTTGACTGCAAGTTCCTTAAGAGCGAGGATTGTTCTCGTTTTGTTCCTGAAAACCCCTTGCACTGTACCTTGCATTTAGGAAACATCAGATAAATCTTCCCAAATGAACGAAATCCTTGGATTCTACCCTTTATAAATCCATTGGCTTAAAGGAGTATTTGCTAACCTCTCAGGGAAGATGGTGATTGTTTGTGACAGCAGTAGGTAAATTATGAAAAATGAGGTAGACCACCAGAATGAGAGCCAAACGGTGAGTCAAATATACTTGGGCTCCAACCAAAATGGCCAGGAGAAAGTGAATTCAGGAGAAGCCACTGAGCTGGGTTTCATCTCCTGTCTTGAAAAAGAATCCTCTTATTTCTACAAACAAGCTTTAGCTGGAAATGTGTTCTCTTCTTCAGAATATGCAGAAAGTGAGTGTTCTGGTGACAAGAAGACTTAATACAACCATGCTGGTTGCAAATAAGTTTATGCAAGTATTAAAAGAAAAACTGTGAAAGCTAGAAAACATAAACAGATACCACAGACACTATCTAGGATATGCCCCTCTATATTTATGTACGAAACTGGTTACTTTGTTTAATAACATGTTCAAGTGTCCAGATAACTCTTCTCTATTAGCTAAAATCTATTGAGATTTAGTTCTACCTTCAGAAAACAACTTAGTAAAATTTCTATGGGAACAATAGTCTATGTGATTGTTATGTTAATAGTACCTTTAAACAGTGTTCCTGGCTTATTTTCAGAAGTCCAAAAATATTTTTAAAATACAAACTCCTTTGCGGCCAGCAGGTCGCATGGTGGTTAAGGTGCTGGACTCCCACATGGCCGAACACAATTCGAATCCCAGACCTGGTTGCTTGCTTTCTCATTTTCCCTCTCTCTCTTTCTCTGGTGAGCACTCATGCCATATAACGAACTTAAATAATAATAATACATTAAATACATTAATTATTTTTTAAAAAACCTCCCAGGGCCAGCCAGGTGGCATGGTGGTTAAGGACGCTGGATCCCATGGGGCTGACAATTCGAGTCCCAGACCCAGCAGTTTAAAAAAACACCAGGCACGTGTGTGCTCATGTGTGCCCAGAATTCTAAGAGGAGAGTGGAGGAGAAGGGATTGTAGTGTGGTCATCCCCACACCTCCCCATCCGCAGAAGCAGGTGCTTCTCACTCGCTCTCTCTCCAACAAGTGCGCACACCCTAGAACAAAAGCAAACAAACAAACAAACAAAAACTCCAATGGTTAAAAGTAAAATCATCATAAACTAATTTTACTAAAATACACACAGATAAGCACTTAATATAATCAAATAGCAAAGATAATTATCACAGTTCTTCTTCTTCTTCTTCCTTTTTTTTTGGAAAGGTTTTTGCTATAGGGTGCGCACGCTCGCCAGAAAGACAGAGAGAGACAGAGAGACAGAATGCAAGAAATCAGATGACTATGCCGCAATCCCTTCTCCTCCATTCTCTTCTCAGGATCTTGGGCACGCACGCACACTCAGCATGATTTTAAGCCACTAGGTCCAGGACCCAAACCATGGTCGACTACATGGGAGTCCAGCAACATAGCCATTACGACAACTGCTGGTTCAATTATTTCAGTTCTTAACAAGGGATTATAACTTAAACCCATGTTAGGTTCTTCCTTTCAGTGTAAGTTCCTTGACCACCAAGCACGCAGAATACCACCCTCCATATAAATTTATCCAGTTCCAAAGTTTGTCTAAACCTTGCCATGCTCACCAATACCCATTTACCAACAAAATACACAGCTGACCAAATGAGTGTCTATTTCCTAGAATGATGTGGAAGGGCATAAATTCTTTAAAGTCTTTATTATGAAAACTTATTTTTTTTATTTTGCCCAGATTTGTGAGAGCTTGACTTACATGAAAAAAAAAAAATCAGTTTAACATGGCTAGCACATAGACTCCACATGGGGAGAGTGCGTGTGGGGAGAAGAAAGGAATAACTGAGGCTGTGAAGGCAACGAGGGACTGGCTTTCGTAGCACCTGCTGTTTCCAGCGAAGGTATTTGGACTTCACCTTGAGTCTGCTGAGGATCACTGACGGAGACCACGCCATGACCAGATTTGATTTTAGAGTGACTGTTGTTGCCACATGTGAAGAATAACTAGAGCAGAGAGTTGGAAAGGGACGAGGGGAAAAGGGAAGACACTCCTCGGAGGCGGTGGCAGCGGTGTAGGGAAGAGCTGGTGGTGGCTTTCTTCAGGGTGGAGGGAGTGGAAGTGAAGAGAGGTAGAGGGTGACGGGTCTAAGGGGGGCTGTATAAAGAAAAAGCAACAGGAGTTATTGAATGATTGTTTCTGGGAAAAGAAGAAGAAACTATTATGCTGTTCAGGCTCCTGCTTGACCATCAGGGTAGACAGTGGTGTTAGGTGCTGAGATAACGAGCCTGCCCTAGACCATCTCTCTGACCTGATGGTTAAGGCAGATGAATCCCGTGTGGCCTGTGGTTTGAGTCCCAGACCCAGCAGCTTGACAAACACACCCCGTGCATGTGCATGCATACCCCAAATCCCAACAAGATGGAGAAGAGGAGGAAAAGGGACTGTGGCATGACCATTCCCCTTGGAGGGTGCTTTCTCCTTCTCCTCCTCCCTCTCTGGCAAAAGCACAAGCCCTCTGAAAAATAAAATAAAAGGGAACCAGCAGTTAGCGTAATGGCTATGTTGCTGGACTCCCATGTAGCCGACCGGGGTTCGCGTCCCAGACCCGGTGGCTTAAAACTCACGCCGGGCGCGTGTGCATGCGTGCCCAAGAATCCGAGAGGAGAATGGAGGAGAAGGGATTGTGGTGTGACCATCCCCCCTGGGGGGTGATTTCTCGCTTCCTGTCTCTATGTCTCTCTCTGTCTGTCTGGCGAGCGCACGCACCCTATAGCGAAAACCTCTCCAAAAAAAAAAAATTAAATTAAATTAAATTAAAATTAAAATAAAATAAAGTGCCCATGTTGAGTATAAAATCACTGAGAAATGTCCAATAGCTCCATTCTTCGGGCCTTGGATGGATAAGATTAGACTGGATAAATGCATGTAGTCGGTATCATCATGGAAGACGATGGTCTTTGCTTGGGATATTAAAGTATCCCCTACTTGGCCATTTGCTCCTTCACTATCGGCCACCAATCTGGTGAAAGAGAAAATGCTCTGGGTTAGGAATCAAGAGACTTGTGTTCTAGTCCAAGTTCTGCCACCAGGAAGCTGTGTGGCCCTGAGGAAATCCCTTTCAGTCTCTAGATTCCATTATCTGAAAAATAAGAGGATTAAAATTATCCCCAAATTTCTTTTCAACACTCTATTGTTTTGATATCTAAAATACTTTTAAACAATATTTCTGAGGGTTCAGAGGTGGCGTAGTGATCAAACATGACCCTCTTCAAGGTGGCCCACATAGGAAGGCCCCAAGTTCATGTCTGGAGAACTCCCTGAGTAGGCCCGGTATGCATGCCCCCAGGATCCAAGTCCAGCTGAGGCTGGAGGTGGGGAATCATGGAGGCAAGCCCCTGTTGGAGACACTGTCTCTCTGTCTCTGTCTCCTTATCTCCCTTTCCCACTCTATTGTTACTCTCTCAGGGAAGAAACAAATGATAAACTTTAAATATATATATTTCTTATAGTAAAAGGGTATTCTGGGTTGTCATAAAGGCTTTTTTTATTTCTGCTTATTCTTCTAGAGGTCTGGAGTTTCATTATTTAGTTTTTCTACTATCTAGCATTGTTATCCATGCATTTCAAAGAACCTAGATAATACAGTACCTGAAAATTAAATACTAGATATTTTTATAAACATGAAAACATCAATAACAATTAACTTTGAAATTATTTTGCTATTTTCTAGCATTGTTTTAAATTAAAAAAAGCAAAGAGAAACAAAGAAAAATACTTTCCAACTTGTTTCACTATTCTTTCTAGAAGAGCTAAACCAGGCATCGCTCCTTCCTTCCTTCCTTCCTTCCTTCCTTTCTCTTTTTAGATTTTTGCCATAGGGCACATGTGCTCATCAGAGAGAGACATTGAGAGGAAAAGTGAGAAATCATACTGCAGGGGGATGGCCACACCGTAATCCCTCTCCTCTATCCCCTTCCTGGGATTTTGGGCATGCATATACACATACTCAGCATGACTTTCAAGCCACCAAGTCTGGGATTTGAACTGTGGTCGGCCAGGTGGGAGTCCAGCATCTCAACCACCATGTCACACATTGGCTCCACCAGGCAACATTTCTTTTTCTGTCTTGTTTTGTTTGCCTTTTATTTTTTTAAGAGGTTTTGCCTTAATATGCATATCTCAGTTAATTTTCTCATGAGCTCTATGAGGTGGGTTATATATTACCAGTGTGGTACAGGTGAGGAAATTAAGAGTCCTACAGTAACTTGCCCAAAGTCCCTTTACAGGTAGAAAGCAGTGGAGCCTGGGGCACTAATGGCAGTCGTCCCCTGTCCGAGTCCGTATGCCTTCCACATCCGCACTGAGGACTATCACAGTTGAAAGGATGGGTGGAGGCATAAATGCGGCCTTCATCTGGTCACACATCATCTTGCTCCTACTTCTCTGCATCCATTAGTCTCCACCGCAGCCCTAGGACTACCTGCAGCTCAAAGGCACTTCCTGCCTCATACCTACTTGACACAACATACACAACGGGAAATTTCAGGAGCAGAAAGGCCTCTGCTCTCCAGAATTCACATCCTAGAGGAGGAGGTGGATGATAAATAAGTAAACACAAAAATCAACAAAGACTTGCAGATTGGGAAAAGTATCTTGAAAGCAAAAACACAGGATTAAAACTGGGATAGAAAGTGATGGGAGAGAGCTAGTCTCCTTTATCTTACGGACACTCCTCCCTCCATTCCCACCGCCGTGTCCCAGCAGACCTCCAGCTCTCGGAATCCTGATCATAAGCATCACTGGGTAACTGGCCTCCTTGCTCCTCAGTTCTTCTCTGGTCCGCCCCGCTGACCTCTTCAGGACATATCGGTAACCTGTCCATTCACGTCTCGATTTGCTGTGCACTGGGCAAACACCTCATCTTACATCTACTCCCTCCCTCATCTGGTCTTACCCGCACAGCCACAAACACCGTCCTGCCTTGTCCACGATGTGTGTGCCACAGTGCATTCCTCAACGTAAGCCATCTTCCTTTTGGTCATACTCCTTGGGTCTCCTACCTTCTCTATTCACATTCCCAGGTGACTGGTCCCAGAAAGGCCTCCTTTGCTCTGTCCCTCTATCAAACCATCTTTGCCTTCTACAGTCCAGCTCACATTCCAGTTTTGCAATTAAATTTTCTCTATGTCATGCTACACGAACGTCTTTAAACACACACACACACACACACACACACACACACACAAACAGGCATGTTTTCACAGCTTTCTAACCAAGCATGTGGCTTTACAGTGCTCCCTGAACAGCGTGTGAACGTGTGTGCTGTGCAGGTGTCTGCAACTACAGCCTGTACATTTATTCAAGACAACAAGCAACTCTTATATTCTTTTCTTATTCCTGTGGTCAACGATCATAATACAGCCAACATTTATTTAGCACCTACCACTTGCAAAGGGCTGTGCTAAGTGTCTCACACATTGTAATTTATTACTCCTTTCCAGTTTTATGAAGATGCTACCCTTATTACCTCCATTTGTTAAATAAGAAAAGCCAAGACTTGGAGAGGTGAAGTGATTTACACAGGGTCACTGTTAGCAAATGGCAGGCCTGGGATTTGAACCCAAGATGCATAGTTCCAAAGTCTGCAATCTAACCTCTTAGCCATGCTGCCTGAATACAACCCATGGGATTGTTTTATACTTTCTATCTCCAGCTATTTACTAAAAAGACTCAAGACTCTACTGGAAAGGTTGCCATGCCAGAGATGGTGTGGTGGGGAAGAGAGATGCTAAATCACTCTAGAGCAAGATTCTGTATTCTGAGGCCACTACTGTGAAGAAAGGCTTCTCCCAGGAGAAAAGGCCAAGCCACCATATCTTACCAAGAGGTGAACCGTGCTCTGAGAAATTGGTAGGTGAGAAGAGAGACCACCTTGCATTGGACGGGACATCAGCAAGAAGTCATTTTACACATCAAGAAACTCAGAGAGTCATATTTTCAACAACAGAGGGTTCCAATGCACTCACTGGAGAGTTCCCTTGAAGGTCAGAGGATTTTTGATTATTCTGTCCCAACAAAACTGAGACTAGAGGAAGGAGATGTGTTGGACATTTATCAGGGAAACACAGTGAGCCATTCAACAGTTTAGACATTCTTTTAGTTTAGTTTGTTTGTTTTTGTCTTTTCTGTTTTTAAAATAGTTCTTTTATAATGTGTTGTGGAATACTGAATTGCAGTAGCCTCCATTCTTGATTTCACTTTAAAATGTCTGGCATTTTGCATCTCACTGCCTGTTACTCATTTTCATTGGTTTTCCTTTGGCTGAGTTCTTGTGATCCGATTCCAACCTGCTCCATAGTGCTCTCTCCTTTTTATGAAGCTTTTGTGGACACCATGGGACAAGGCTACCTTTTCCAGGATTGGGCATTTTCCAGAGTTGGGAGGGTTCCTGGTGGCATCTCAGGGACCATGAAGTTCTAGTCTGCAAATACTATTGAGTTCAACATGTTGAGACTTTCTGATTTTGATTAAACCACACACCTGAGAAATTCAGGACCATAATACATTTCCTTCAAGTCTTTCCTAAATGCCTCACTTGGCCATTACCAACACGCAACATTTATAGTTTATTTAATTATGTCCTGAAGGGATGAGGGAGCTGGGTGTAAGGTGATAGCCTTGAAGAATAAGGGTTCAAAGACAGCATCTAGCCCAGGAGCCATGTCTTAACACAGACCCTGAATCCCGAACTGTGCCCACTTAGCAATCTGAGAATCAGCCTTCTCCAAGTACCGCACTTCAATCACATGCCTTGAAAGGAGACAAAGCCACTGTTTGTCTCTCTCTTTCATGCACTATCAAGCTTCCGTGAATGGCATGCTTTCGGTCTTTTTCCTTAGCTGATTTAATAGGTTTAAAACCCTGAGGCTGCTGATACGTGATTATATAAACATACATTTTTTTTCAAAATATACATTTTCTCAGGTCCAAGTAAATAGCACATATTCCGTTTATAATTGGCTTTCTATCAAGAGTCACTCCTCCTCTAGCTTTTAAAAACAGTGTGAGCTTTGTGGGTTTTATTCAAAGTCCTTTTTAAAGAAGAAAAAAATATATATTAAAGGTACAGTAAGCTTTAGTGTCTTATGTCTATTGTTCTCTGCCAACAATCCCATTTTAAATGTTTTATTTTCCCCAAAAGTTGTGTGAAGGAATAAAGCAGATATTATTATTTAAATCTAAGTTTAAACAGCTTAATGAGCAGAGTCAATTGAAGTAAATCATAATTGCTAAACAGGATTAAGTTTACAGCAGCCTTGTTAAAGGCTGCAGAACAGCACAACACAAAAATACCTAGACAGCGGCAATGTGTTCGTAGGTAGCTGCTGTCCTGACTCTTTTCTCTAAAATGCCAGTGTTACAAATCAACGTGTCTAAAACAGTAACCTTCCTGGGCCCATGTTCTTACCTGTTCGGTATTATTTGTATCCCAGACTCTATTATGTAACTGGCAAAGGTTTTCAAACAGTGAGACTCACATGTCACCAACAGCGCTTGCGGATCAGGCTGAATTACTTTCTCCCGCATTAGTAAATTAGGGCAATCTCACCTAGCCATCCTCATTGGTACATCTTTGATACTATACAATTTACCTTTGCACTAACGGATTTTATTCAGCTGATCAGAAATTGTGGGGTTACTTCTCATTTCAATTAGCTAAATTATTCCCTACCATTTCAAACCACAGCCTAAGGCTCCACAAGACAGCGATTGTTAAAAATTTAAAAGTGGGGCCACCCTGGTGCGGAATCAGACATGTGGTTAGAAAAGTTCCTATCCTAATAAGAGCAGAGCAGATAAGGACAACAGGCAGGTGAATTAGAAGTGCTCCCAGACTGCCCATTCGATTTTGGAAGCCCTCCTCTCTAAGTACTGACTTGCACTCACTCCGGAGCTCTTAGTAAGGCCCTGAGTTGGAGCAAACACTGGGAGCAATGTTTCTCAACGCACCTTTGTCAAAAAAAATGTTATGCCAGATACTCAGGAAAAGCAGGTTCTGTGGTTTAATAAGTTTGGGAAATGGTGTCTTTTACAAAGCTTATGGGCATATTAAAAGCCCCTACAAGTCCTACATAAACTTTTCACTTAGCTAAGTCAGTTTAACTGAGGCCCTTGTTTCCCAAAGTTAAGAAGCCACAGAGAGGGACCAGCAGTTAGTGTAATGGCTATGTTGCTGGACTCCCATGTAGCCGACCGTGGTTCGAGTCCCAGACCCGGTGGCTTAGACTCATGCTGGGCATGTGTGCGTGCGTGCCCAAGATCCTGAGAGGAAAATGGAGGAAAAGGGATTGCAGCATGGCCATTCCCCCGGGTGGCGATTTCTCACTTTCTGTCTCTCTGTCTCTCTCTGTCTTTCTGGTGAGCACACACGCCCTATAGCAAAAACCTCTTCTCTGCCCCAAACAAAAGAGAAGCCACAGAGTCTCATTTTCGACATGACATCTCATGGAACCAGTGTTCCACCAGGATTCACTTTGGGAACCCCATTCTAGAGCAGTAATGTTGTCTTTTTTTTTTTTTTAAGAATTATTTTACTTAACTTTATTTATTTATTTTAATTTGACCAGAGAGAAAGAAAGGGGGGGAGGGAGGGAGGGAGGGAGGGAAAGAGAGAGAGAGAGAGAGAGAGAGAGAGAGAAAGTGAGAAAGCAAGCCGCCAGATCCGGGACTCAAACCACAGTCAGCCATGTGGGAGTCCAGTGCCCTTAACCATCATGCCACCTGCTGGCCCCATAGAGCATTAACATTGTCTCTACTAATTCAAGGAGACAGTATATTGTAAATGATCCACTGCCCTTGTGGAGAGCACCATAACCTTTAGTTTGGTGGATGGTCTAAATTTTACATATATTGGCATTTCTCTTGGTGCTTAAACCTATTGCTAACTTTGAGTTTGAATCATGCACCTATTGTTCCATTCTACCTGGTGCACAGGAATATGCCTGGTTGATCCATTACTGTAGTAATCTGTACACAGATCCTCACTTAAAAGTCCTCACTTGACTGGTATTGAGGCAGCCAGAACAAATTGTTTAAGACTCCGTTTCACATCACTACATTTAGTTCCAGGCACTCCACAAAAACACACTCGCCTCATAGACCTTATTTCCCTCTCTAAGGCCTAGAAATAGCCTTGGAGCACAAATTCCTTCTAACCGAGCTGCCCCAATGGCAGAGACACTCCACTCCCTAAATTCAGAAAGCCGCAAAGGTGGCACCATCATCAATAACATGATAACATGAAGTCTTAGTTCCAAAATGCTAAGTTTTGCCAGAGCATATGGGATTATAAAAGCAAATGCGTATTATGCATAATATTATGTCACATTATCGGGCACATTTTTTAAAAAGGCAACACCCACAGGTCTGAACAACTTCAGTTTTATGCAAATCCTGCAAGCACTGAGACGTGCTTGCTTGTCACTTTTCTGTTGTATCAGCACAGCGCCCCAGGGAGGAATCGTGTCTCACTTTGCTTTGCCATTATTAGTGTCTACCTTTGCAAATAGTCTCCTCACCCGCTGAAGGTTTTCTGGCTCTGCACAAGAGTTTTCAGCTCACATTCTTCTTTTGTGACTGGCAGAGAGGAGCTTCTGTGCGTACCATGATGCAACTCAATCCTCCTTGGGAATTCAATACGCTGTGCCCCCGATGCCCAACCCTGCACGCTCTTTATAATCATAGCCATCATCTTTTTATTATGTCTTGGACTTGAGGAGGCCTGAAAGCAGATGTAACTCATGATGACCTGACTTCAATGGGAGAATGAACCAGGTGGCTAATTGTCTCTAAAACAAATACGCTGATAATTAGCAGGAGAGCACAATGCAACAGAAGCCTAACCACCAACCTTTATTTAAGTTAAGCAAATGGGTGAGCAAATGATGCAGCTGCACCGCACTTTGACAAGTTAATAAGGGAGCCATACTTCATTTCGTCAGCCACACTAGCCAAAGCATGCCCTCAGGACTTGGTATCAATGATGCTAACGCTGTGAACTTGGGAAATTGTCAATGCTCACAGTGAAAACCTCTTGTCTCAGTACGTTGTGGAACCAGGGTTTAAGGTGCAAGATCTTCTCACCTATGGAATGCTGGGGTCAAAGCAAAGACAGGAGAAGGTTGGTGAGATCGCACCCCTACACGCTGGAAGTGCTGATAATTGGGGCTCTCTAAGAGTGTTAATTTAGCGACATCATTGCAGATTTCATTTTTCTAGGGTTTAGCTTTACTCAGATTAGACTGGCTAATGTCTAGATCAGAGTTCAGCAAACATTTTCTGTGAAGGGTCAAAGAGTAAATATGTTAAGCTTTGTAAGTAGTATGGTCTTTGTTGCAATTATTTAACTTGGGTTTTAGTGCAAATACAGCTATGAATGAGAAGTGAATAAATGAATCTGTACTCTGATAAAATGTGATCTATAAACACTGAAGCTAAATTTCATGCAATTTTCACATGTCAGGAAATATTCATCTTTTTTTTTTCCAACCATTTACAAATGGTTGAGATTGTAGTAACAATTCTTAGCATATGGGCCATACAAAAACAGGCTGAATTTGACTCATGGACTCTAGCTTGCTGACTGCTGGGTCTAGATTAATTGGTTGAGCTGGAACATTTCGAGATGACGTGGGTTTATCTCCCTCTGGTTTTCTGCTTATCTGTTTCTTAGTTGCACAAGGGAATTCAATTCAGAGATCTAGAACCAAGGCTGTGGGAAAGGGATATTTCAATTATTTTCAATAAATACATTTTGATAATCTGCTGTGCAAATTACAGATTAAAGAGCCTAGACTCTGAAAGAAGTTATAAATCAGAGTTCTAGTCAAAATGGATCAATCTCAGACTCAGGCAAGTGGATTCTTTCCTGGGTGATCTTTCAATAGGTATTAAAATGTACATATTCTTTAACCCAAATACTTCATTTCTGGGAATTTAACCTAAAAAGTTATAATTGCATAAAAAAATTTGAAGATCATCAAGAAGGTTTATTATAGTATTATTCACAATATCAAAAAACATGGAACATAATAGGAGTGTTAAGCAATGGCATTGTCACCATCAATGTTAAATAACAAAAATTTAATTAAATGATTCATGACAGTTTTCTATTAGATTGGCAGAAGAGGTATGGTGTGTTTTTCTATGCAAAAATGAGTCACGTCATTTTGACAACCCAGTATAAAATGGATTGTTATGCAGCCATTAAAAGTATGATTCAGGACCAGCAGTTGGTATAATGGTTATGTCACTGGACTCCCATGTAGTCGACTGTGGTTCGAGTCCCAGACCCAGTGGCTTAAACTCGCACCGGGCGTGTGTGCATGCATGCCCAAGATCCTGAGAGGTGAATGGAGGAGAAGGGATTGTGGCATGGCCATACCTCCAGGGGGTTGATTTCTCGCTTTCTGTCTCTGTCTCTGTCTTTCTGGTTATAGCAAAAACTTCTCAAAAAAAAAAAAACATATAATTAATGAGACCACATATTATCATGGAATAATGTTCACTGGAAGGTAGCGATGCGGGCATATAACAAAATACTGAAGACAAAAAGATCCCATTTTTGTTTTTAGTATTTTAGAAAATGTCTAGAAAGATAACTAAGGCTTTATTGCTCACCTCTGCCAGGTAGGTTTATGACTTGTTCTTGATTTCTTGATGTTTTGTATTAAACTTCTAACTAGTTTTAATTGATGCATCCATTCAATGCATATTTATTAAGCATTTAGTGTGTTCTAGACCCTGTTTTTCTACCGTGGGGATGTTATACTTTGTCATTTTCTAAAAATGAAAATTGAAAAAGAAAAGTTGGTCTCAAAAGTGAGTGTAAGCATCTACCAGCAGTTGGGTAAACAACATAGTAGCTTGCATCATGGGAGACGCACTGAAGAAGGGGGCACAGAGAAAACAGGCAGAGGCAGCTGGGAACGGAGTCTCTGCAGTAGCGAAGCTGCCTAGACAACAACTGCTAGCAAATCTGCATGAAACTGTCATTCTTTCTACCATGAGAGCCAACCCTCAGGCTAGCAGGTGGCGTGGTGGTTAAAGGCACTGGACTCCCATGCGGCCGACCATGGTTCAAGTCCCGGACCTGGCACCTTGCTTTCTCACTTTCCCTTTCTCTCTCTATCTCTCACTAATCAAATTAAAGAATAATAACAAATGGAATGAAATAAATAAATAATTCTTAAAAAAACAAAAAGAAGAACCAACCCTCATAACCATCTCCCAACCCTATCAAGAAGCCAGTGGATGAGAGACACTGAAACATCACGAAGATCTAGGTCTGGAATGCCCCCTTATTCTAGGACAGAGGGAGATGAAAGGTATGATGAGTCTACATATTTCATTTGAAGACTTAAAACAATTAATAACAATAATAAAACTAATAATTTAACACAGTATCATCACGGTAGAGTAGCCTACACTGGACTGTTTGGGCTAACTTTGATATCTTTTAACATCTTTGGCAAAGCTGAACATTTAAAGCACACACAGTAGACTAACAGGTCAGTGTTGACGGAGAAGTAGAAAAGCAAATGTTTCCATGGTTTTCCTACAGACTGACTTGCTGGTCTCACTGAGGTGTGTAATCTGCTCCGCTGCCATGTCTACGTACTTGTCCTCCTGACATTCAAGACGCCAGTCATTTTCTACTGCATGTGAAGTTATACCAGCTCTATGGTTCAGGAAACCATTAAGACAAGAATTTACATGATTAGAGAAGTGGATGCACACTCTCAAGACAACCATGTATCAAATAGTATTTCAGCTATGCAATTCTTATTATGAAAATTTAAGTACAAAAACTTGGGTACAATAATGATTGAACCCTTGGAGCCAGCATGTGGCATGGTGGTGATGGCACTGGACTCCCACATGGTCAAATATGGTTCAAGTTCTAGATGAGAGGCTTGAAAATTACACCAGGAACGTGTGCATACATGACCAAAATCCCAAGAGGAGAACAGAGGAGATGGGATTAAAGTATGGCCATCCCCCCAATCCCGAGAGTGAGTGACTTCTTACTTTCCCTCTCACTTTCTCTCTGTCAAGCACATGCAGCCTGTGGCAAAACTTTAAAGTAATAGTAATAATAAAAATAATAATAATTGAGCCCCAAACCAGAATGCATTTCTTTTGATGAGTTCTTGTGTGAATTCAGACAGTTGACTAGCTTCAAACACATTGATACCTTATTGAAAGCACTTTTACAAAGGAAGTAATGATAGTCTCTCAATGGAGGAGAATTAGAGACCCATGAGAACCTGAGAGCTTCTTACGTAGAACTGATACTGCATTTCCCACTTTGTCTCCATCGCTCCCTCCCCACACACCAATACCGAGTGTCTGCTTCATTTCCTGCGTCTCTCTCTTCCCATTGATACTGGCTAGTTCTCTTCCAGACTCCTAAAATGATAGTGCTGGTGTGTGGCTGCCTGACAACCCAACATACAATCAAAACCATGCTGGCCAGATATGTGCAACTGCTTCTCAGCCATTGCTGATCCATCTGTCACTTTCCGTACACTGGGTTGGAAAAAGCGTTCAGTGAGCAGAAAAAGTCTACTAAACATGCACACACGTGCACATACCACACACACACACACACACACACACACGCACATTCAGTTGCCATGTGTGGGATTATGTGGGGGTGTGTGTTTATCTAGAACATAAGCCAATATTCTTCAACAACAGTTTTACCTCCATTTACATAACAGTTTGTAGTTGTTGTTGTTAACTTCAAAATAAGCTGTCCCTTCCCCAAAGGGAAAGAAATCTGAAATGCTGCTTTCACTATCACTATTCTTCAAAAGACCTGTATCTGTACTCCGGAGAGAACCAGGTCGGGGTACAAATATTTGCATCAGCCATTTTGCTTCTACAAACACTTAAAGGAGCAACCATAGTAGGAACAAAAGAGAAACCTAGAAACAGTTGTTTTAGTCTTTAATATAACACTTAATTTTCCCATTAACATATAAAAATTCTCTGGAGACTGGTTATGAGCTTGCCTTGCTATTTTTATTTTTATCAATAATAATCATGGTTTTTATTAGGCACTTCTCTTCCAGAGATCTCTAACAAGTTTATACAAATCATTTTTTTTAATCCTCACACCATCTTTGAGGCACAGCCAAAGAGCAGATTATTTTATCCCAATTAAAAAAGATAGAAAGAAATTGGTAGAGATGTCAGCACAGGGAAGGGAACTGACCCTGGATGTTATTCTTGGCCCCTCCACCAACTCCCTCCAACCATGGCTACGCTGGCAGAGATCTTTTTAGAAAGTAAATTAGTTTATTTCTTCCCAATGCCTGTAACACCTCGCCTTCTGTGAGTGGTCTCTGTGACCCTACCTCACACCTCCTTCATGGCTCACTGCGCTCCAGTGTTACACACTGCCTAGGATTGGGCACCCCGGAATCACTGTCATACAAGGATTCATGTGTGAGCCTTTATTAGGAAGTGTTACAGGGAAAACCAGGAGGAGGAGGGAGACCAGGAGGGGAAGGAGAACGATGGCGGTAGGAAATCAAGCGAAGTCCTAATGAGAACGACTTCGGCTCAGTTTCACAGGGCGACTCAGCTAAGGTGTCCCCCACTGGAGAGGTAAGAGAGCCCGGGAATTTATCCCGTCACACCCATCAGTCATTGATAAAGCGCAGCTCAGGGGGTTACACTTTCCCAGAACTTCTAGCGCTCAGGACTTGCAGGCAAAGTAAATTCTGGCAGTCTGAAGGCAGCCCCCCAACAAGGGACGTCGGCGCTGCTACTGGGAGAGAAAGCCTACAGCCCTTAATTCTACAGGGGTCTGGGCAGAGCTGTGACGAGGGCTGCTGCACTGTTTCTGTTCCTAAAACTCTCTGTGGAGATGACCGGTGGCCCCTTAGATATGCTCTCGGAATCTCTGTCCTTTCTCTTTCTTTCTTCTTTTCTTTTCTTTTCTTTCTTTCTTTCTTTCTTTCTTTCTTTCTTTCTTTCTTTCTTTCTTTCTTTCTTTCTTCCTTCCTTCCTTTCTTTCTTTCTTTCTTTCTTTTTTTTAGAGGTTTTTCCTATAGGGTGCATGCACTCGACAGAAAGACAGAAAGCAAGAAACCACCCCTCAGCCCAGGGGGGATGGCCACGCCACAATCCCTTCTTGGGCATGCACACACACGTGCCCGGTGTGAATTTAAGCCACTGAGTCCGGGATTTAAACCACGTTCGACGACATGGTAGTCCAGCGACATAGCCATTATGCCAGCTGCTGGTCCCTGGCCCTTCTTTTTCTTAAGATAGTCTACGTAATTCTCACCTCCTTCATTCTGCTGTACATGGAGGTGAGATTGCCTATGGACCCAGGCCTCCAATGTTCTCTTAGACTTATCGCAGCCAGTCCTTGTGAGCTGTCCATTGCCACAGGAGAATGCAAGTTCTAGGAGGGTGGGGTTTCGTTTATCCTGCCCTCCACCACACCCTGAGCACCCTGCCCGGCCTCTGCTACCCAGGAGGCACTCGCTCAACTAACATTTCTTTAAGAAGTGAATCACACTTTTCCTTTTCACAGGACAAATACATACACTCCATTATGAATAGAACAGCAATTAACTTTAATATACCTGAAAACAAATTCAGAAGAATAGGAAATATGCCGTGGAATCCAAAGGCTAAGCTTTGCAGTCATAGATTTACAAACAAAGGCCAAAATAATTCTAGTGTAGTCAACACAAAAAAGTAAGTTAAACACGAAAAGTTTCTCTCTCTACCTTTGGGGGAAAGTCAACAAATGATAGAAATTAGAAAACTAAAAAAGGATCTTGGAGGGGGGTGCTTCTATTTTAATAAACCAGATTGCTTCTAAATTGGGTATGGGAACTTCTTTCACACATAATGTTTATTTTTATATTACTCGCCCTCTTAAAAATAAGTTTACGTGAGCTGGGCTTACTCAAGTTTCCTGTGATAGATAGATGCAAACATGGCCCCAATTCTTTTCCTTCTGTATCCAAAGCAAGTGTGTAGTCCCCATCACCACCACACACACACACAGAGATCACAGCATTACCAGTTTTCTTACCTCTTGAGTTGGATTGCTTTTACAATAGAATAAGGTCAGAGTGGTAGTGTGTTCCAGTTTAGATATTAGGCCTCAGGAGAATGTCTATGCTTTCACTCTCTTTGGAACCCTGCCATTGTCGTGTGAACAAGTACAGACTGGCCTGTTTGAAGGAAAAGAGACTACATGGAACCAAACTGATCCACCCTATCCATGGTCATCCAAGGCCAGCCAATCCCAGCCAGCCCTCCAGCTGACCACAGGACATGGGTAAACTCCACTGAGATGAGGGTAGCCGCTATGTTTGGAGATATTTGTTACACACCAGTAGCCACCTGAAACATTCTCTTAACCTCTGTGCTAGAGAATCAAGACAAACCTGAGTCTCACAACAGTGTTCATGGATCTGTTTTCTGTGTTTTATTGTGATTGCTATGTGGCTTACAAGTCAGTTTAAGAAAAGAAACTATCCCAGAATTATTTAATATAAGTGATTCACATATAAAGCAACTTCAGCAGGCAAGTTCTGTCAGACCACTAGCTCCTTCAAACCTTTAACAGTCTAAAGCTTAAAAAGTGGGGGACCAGCAGATGCCATAATGGTTACATTGCTGGACTCCCATGTAGTCTACTGCAGTTCGAGTCCCAGATCCAGTGGCTGAAAGCTGACAGAATGAGTATGTGCATACATGCTCAAAATCTCAAGAGGAGATTAGAGGAGAAGAGATTGTGGCATGGCCATACCCCCCAGGGGGAGGGTGATTTCTCACTCTCTGTCTCTCTTGTCTCTCCGGTGAACGACATGTACCCTGTAGCAAAAATCTCTCAAAAAAAAATGTTTTTAAAGAGAAAAAGTGAAGAGTTTACTTTGGCAAAATGATTTAAAAACACATGCCCAAACCTGAAGAATCTGGTCAAGTCCTACCCCCTAGTGTACCAATCACCTAGATTCACCAAGACTTAGGCGATTTATTCTTATAAAAAGTTAGCAATGTCTGAATAGTAAGAACAGCAGTCAGTGAAACGCCACTCACTTCTTTTGTTTAAGCTACAGTTGTACATGAGGTTTTGTTCTTGTTGATTTACCAGATCATCTGCCATTTTATTGTCCTGTGCAAAGATAAAAAATCTAGACACCTGCCAAACCAAAAAGAAAAAAAAGAAAGAAATAGGAAGGGAGGGGTGCTTTTTTCAATGTAATGCTCACTGGCCTATATGAAGAAGAATAACGAACAAACAATCAGCCACAAATTGAGGCGTATACAGAGGTATACACCTCTAAAGCTTATTTGAGTTGCCACAGTTACCATTTTGCAGAATGAAGTGGTGGAATTATCAAGTAAAAATTTGGCTGTACTTCTCATGGGGGTTCAATACATATTTTGATATCGATAGCCTTTCCCTCCAAATTTGAGTTTGATAGTTTCATTTCTAATTATGTATTGTTTCAGGGAATGGTTCATTTTCTGATGTATTTTCACTATATCAAAAGCTACAATTTTTAAATCATTCTTTCTTTTTGTTCCTTTTTGTCTTTTCCTTTTGAACATAGACACCTACATGTATTGACATAGAATTAAATGAAGAGTAACTTATTGCTATACTGTAGTTTAGGAAACTCAGAATTTACCTTCTTATGATATATAGAATCTATCTTTTTACTTGTCAAATTTCAGAGGAAGTGGAAGTACTTGTGATGTGTTAATGTATCCTCTAAATCTGAACTTATCCAGTGTAAATGTTCCAGAATCCTTTACCTACGTGGATAAAATAAAATAATAACACTTTATGACCCTTTGTACTTGTCTTTCATAATAAAAAGGCTTTTGTACAAGACTCCTGGAATCATTTTCTTTTTTCCCTTCCTAACATCATATTTAATTTTTTAGATGAGTCCTTTGGGTAGAATTGATACACTCACGATCTGTCCAGTCATGTATTTGCTTAAGTCAATCAGCGTATCTCATTTACTGGCCTGTAAAAGTATCCTATTCACCCACCATGGTAATTGGTTCAGGGATGGGAGTATGGCCCTAGGCAGGCCAATCAGGAATGAAAGTGTAACCTAAAATGAGCCAATCAGGGATGAGAAATGGCATAAAGGCATCCAATAAAAGATGGGAAGATGACCTACACAGACCAATGAGTGATGGAACCTCACCTGCATCATTCCTTCTGGACTGATCAATTAAAGGAGTCAACAAACGCTATTTTCTTCTGTCAGCCAGTTTGAGTTGGGTTTTATGACATAAAACATTACAATAAAAAATAAAAATCTGAAACAGAATTTTTTAAAGGTCAAATGGCAAACTATGGAAATTAGATTTTCTCATTAAGAATACCCAAGCAGGGTTGGGTTAACAGAGAAGGAATCCAAGCATCAGGAAAGAGTGGTTTTTCAAGATGACCGCCAACTCTCTTGGTCCTGAATAGTGAATTAAAATACATGAAGTTCAGATTAACATTAAACCCACAACCTATCTCACCCAGATGGGTAATAAATTCACAGACCAGGCAAATATAAAGGATAAATTTCAAGTCAAATACTCAGATTTCCTTGAAATAACTGATGTACCAAATAATTACTATAGATTCCCTCTTTCTTTCACTACAGGAGTCTTAGTCAGTAGGAGCCAAAATAGAAATGTTTTAGACATTAAACTGGAAAGCCACACAGGAGCAGGATGGCAATCCAGAGATGAGCAACTGCATGAAACTGGAGACTCCCCTGGGCTGGAGGTTCACAGGGAGGAGGTAAGGTACGGAAGCCTGGGGGTAAGGAGAGAGATCAGATCCACAAAGGCATGTTTCATGGGAGATGGTGTCACAGAGGCTATTCGGACTCTGCTCCTGATGATGGAGGAGGTGGAGGCAGAGGAGAAATATCCTGGCTTCTCCCTTCCTCCCACGCTCTAGTCTCTTGTGAAAGCACCCCAACAGCTAACAGAGCCCAAAGCGCCCACACCAGAGAGCCTAAGAAACACAGCCTGCAATGATCGGTGCTTCGTGAGACAAAGAGCAGCAGAAGGGTAAGAGTAAACCTGAGCCGATAACCCACACAGAAGCTAACCCAAATCCACACACCAGGCCACGGAAGCATGTCTGTCTCAGCACATAGCAGTAAGGGCTGAAACCCTAGTGTGTTCTCCGTCTCCATCCACAGTCATTGTGGAGCCAAGATTTGAAAAATTTTATAAAATTCCCAAGATATTTGTTAGGCTTAATGGCATTTGTCCAATCAACCCCTTCTGATGATTTATGGCAGAAGTGTTCCACACTGCCTGAGCTCCCTGCTCAGAGCCCTCTCCTTCAATAGTTTGCTTCACCTCACGACCTGGTAACCCCATATTACCAGTTTCACGGGCCAAAAAACTCTGCCCTCTCTCTCACCTCAAATCACATCTGTCAGCAAAGTCTAACAGCTCCATCTTCAAAATATATCCAGAAGTTTAATGCACATCCACCTGAGAGGCTGTCAGCCTCGTCCTGGCACCACCATCTCTACCTGGATCCCTGCAGTTGCTTCATGACCGGTCTCTGTCCCTCTGCCCTAGTCCATCTTCCCCTTCCTTCCCGGAACATTCAGGGTAGGCCTCGTAAAATATGAGCCTGTTCCTGGGATATCTCTGTCCGCATTTCCAGTGGCTTTTATTTTCTTCTGTGGGTTGTAAGTCCACAGAGCTCTTTCAGGAACAAGACACTTCAAGTCTAGCAAGCCCATCTTGCACACTTACCCCAACATCATTAAACCCATGAGATTAGATTTCATTCATGGTTTTAAAAAACTCAATAGTTCTAACCATGACCTGCCATGGAATATACTACCATTCCATGCCCCAAGCACCACTCCTGACAAATACTTTTGCAAAGTGTAGATGCTGAAATGATGGGTGGATGGATTGATGGGTGGATGAACAGTATCAAAAACACAAGTTTAACATAGAGCTGATTAAGTGCTTTGGGATGAACAATAGTATATGAGTTCTTCAGTTAGATTATTTTAATAGTACTTTGAAAGTAGTTCATCCAAACTTACTCTAAGCTATTTATAAAATGAACTACGTTATGTAACATATTTTTGTAAATCTGCAACTTTGTGAACTTGGATAAAAATGGTTATACATTTAAACAGGATAGTCTTAGAGGCTTTCATGAAGTAACTATTAGCCAAGGTTCAGGTAAGGGAAGGGAAGTGGACAGGGAAGGCACGTTGAACCATCAAGGGCTAGCAACAAAGGGGCCTTTCCCAGCCCTAAAGACACCCGTGTCTTCACGGCATGGCGAGGGATTGGTAAGAAACTCTAGAGCACCTGAGCCATAGGACAAAGCTCCCCCACAGGCGCATGGCCACCGTAGAGAAACACAGTCTGTGCAACCACCCACACGACAGAGAGGGAACCAGAACAGACTCTCTCCCTCAGCCCTCCACTTCCCAGTCTCATTCAGTGCCAATCGAAAGCTGGAGGTCATGGAGGCCCAGCTGACGCAGTCCCTAGGAGTCGTGTCCTGGGCTCGAGCATGCAGGATGGGACTGCACCAACCCAGCACTTACAGCAGGGGCTAGAAGAGGCAGGTAGCTAAGACATTGGGCAAGACTTTGTTACCAGTTTCCCACTGCTGTAACTACACACTTAGCTGCTTAAAAATAACACACACTCATTATTTACAATTCCATGGGTCAGAAGTGTAAGCATGATTAGCTGGGCTCTTTGCTTGGGGGCTGGGGCAGGGGTCACCAAGCTACCTTCACTGTGTGGGCCTCAGAGCCAGACATTGGTACAGCAGTAAACCAAGATGCTCTGTAAGGCTGACCCACATAAGAACATTCTAGGTTTGTGTCTGAAGACCTCCCTGAGTATGGTAGACACACATGCCCATGGTCTAGGGCCAGTTAAGGATGGCAGTGGATCATGGCACAAGACCCTCCTAAGGGCATTCTCTCTCTCATTCTCTCTCTGCATCTCTTTCTGTCTCTGTATCTTTCTGATTCTCTTTCTCTCTCTGTCTGTCTCACTATGGCAGAAATAAATAAATAAACTCAAAAATAAAAAAGGAAGGTGTTGATCCATGTTCTCATTTGGAGATTTGACAGAAATATCCTGTTTCCATGATCATTCATTTTTGTTGACAAAAGTCATGTATTACAATTACAGATCTGAGACCCGCATTTCCTTAAGGGCTGCCTGTACTTCCTTACCATGTGGGCCATGCCATAGACAGTTCACAGCAAGACCATCAGGAGAGTAAGAGTGACTCTTCAGAGATGGAATCTCAAATAACATCACATAAACACAGGAGTGACACCTATCATCTTTGCCCTGTTCCACTGATTAGAAGCAAGGTACAGATCTTGGACACACATGCACACATTGGGGAGGATATCAGACAAGGACAGGAACCACAAAAGGCCAGATCATTGGACTTTTCCTTAGAGTGTGTCTGCTATACCACATAACATTGAAAACCATACTCAGGATGTAAGAATTTATTTAAAGCCAACAATGGAAATTCATCCAAGGAACGTGTCAAAGGCAGGCATGGCAGAATTAGGCTACACTTTAAAGCTCAGTTTAATTCTCATACAGAGAATCAACTGATATGGCAGGGGGTCTACTAAAGGTTAATGAGTGAGTCAGTGATTGAACCAGGGTTGGGGATCTACTTGAGGGTAATGAGTAAGTCAGAGATTGAACCAGGGTTACAGCTCTTTGAGAACTACCATGCTCCAAAAATATTACAAGGCCTCTTTCTGCTTCGCGATGCCATCTTTCTCTGCAGATACAAGACAATTAACTGTCAAATTTAATAGCACAGCATCAACATGAAGTATAGAAAAGTAGAAGAGAGACTATTTTTGTTAGCAAATATTTGGACTTATCTTACATCAAATCTAAAACAAATTCTGAGTTTAGTTTTTCCCCTTTTACAATGTTTAGGTGTGTGGAATAGTTCTTTAAGAAAAAAAAAAAAAAGTTGTTTCTCTTACATGTCACCTGGAATGGCCCTAGCTCCCTCATGCAGGTAGAAATCTAAGTGTCCTTACCTTTCTAGTCAGCTGCTGGCCTACCTGGCTGCCAGACCCTGAAGATATATATATATTATAGGGTGGGAGAGGGAGAGCGAGAGGGAGAGAGACAAACAGACAGAGAGAGTCTTATAGTAGTATGCTTTCTCACAAGAAGGAATTGTTAAATTTTCAGAAACTTTTTTTTTTGGAGAGGTTTTTTTCGCTATAGGGCGCGTGCGCTCGCCAGACAGACAGAGAGAGACAGAGAGACAGAAAGCGAGAAATCACCCCCCAGGGGGGATGGTCACGCCACAATCCCTTCTCCTCCATTCTCCTCTCAGGATCTTGGGCACGCACGCACACGCGCCCGGCGTGAGTTGTAAGCCACCGGGTCCGAGACGCGAACCACAGTCGACTACGTGGGAGTCCAGCGACATAGCCATTACGCTAACTGCTGGTTCCCAAATTTTCAGAAACTTTTTAAAGCTAGTTATTAAACCATTGGGTTGCTTGAATCATCTAGGTGGGAGAATTTACACCACAGAAATTGGCAAGTTTTACCAATTAGGACCTTTTCTAGCCCCCCCCCCCCATAAGCCTGTTAAATATTTATAGGCACAATATTGTTTTAAAATATTCAAACCCTCAACTCCAATAATTCTACCCTAAGAAATGTTCAGAGAAGTACACAAGTATTACATGTAAGAAAGTTCTTTGTAGAAAAGTTGAAAATAAGCTAAATATCTAAAAAGAACTAGGTTAAACAGAATGCTATGCAGCCACTTAAAATCATGTTTTTAAATCTATTTGATATCATGAAAAATTATTTAGAGTACAATAAGAGGAAATCAGAATATAAAAATCCACAAGAGGAATTATTTTTGTGGGGAAGTAATATGTACATAGAAAGATAGAATTAAAAAAAAAATAGCCTAGAGTCAGCTGTGGCATGATGGGTAAGAGACTGGATTCTACATGGTTGACTCTGTGGTTCTAGTTCCAGCCCTGGTGACTTGAAAGGCAGGCTGGGCACATGTGCACGCATGCCCAAAATTCAGCAAAGAAAGGGAGAGAATAAGGGAATGTTGACCACCCCCCATGGTGCTGTCTCACTTTCCCTCTCTCTTTTTCTCTCTCTCTCTGTCTCTCTGGTGAATGCACACACCCTCTAGCAAGTTAAAAAAAATTAAAATAGCCTAAATGGTATCACTGATACCTTTTTTTAAAGAGAATCATTTAAGTTTATTTATTTATTTTAATTTGGTCTGAAAAGAAGAGAGAGAGAGAGAGAAAGTAAGCCACCAGGTCTGGGACTCGAACCGTGGTCGGCCATGTGGGAGTCCAGAGCCCTTGACCACCATGCCGCCTGCTGGCCCCATCCCTGATATCTTTGTGAGTTAAATGATGACTTTTTTGAGATGACCTCCCGTGGTTTTATCCATAGAAGATGGGAGTGGAGGGGAGCTGGAAGCTGTTCAAAGACTACACAGAATGGAATCTCCTTACCTGTTGCCTCTTCTCATTGCCTCCTACTAAATTCCATGAGTAGAACCCTTCTTTCTCAGGCAGACTTGGCCCACTGTGTCCACCCTTGGTTTAATGGATGGCACAGCATTTGTGGCTTAAATAATTCATAGTGATCGATGGGAACTAACACAAGGTAGAATGGGGACTTATCTGAGAAGAGCCCTTTGTAATGACCCACAGGGGAGAGGTATGGCCATCAGCTCCTAATTACATTCTGTCTTCTCTTGGCTGTCTCTTGCTTTCTCCGTCTCTCTCCTTTAACACGTGTTTTAAATAAAGTGAACATTTTAAATTGAGAGAGACCCCTTGGTACTCGACGTAACTTTCTGTTGCCTTGGCTGGAGCCCCCTGACTAACTCACTCCTGAAAGTCCTAACACCATTTCTTACTTCTTATCAATTGGTACCAATTAGACACCTTCTAGGTAGAGAAATAATTTGCTTAACTGCATAAGAAAATGGCCACTTCAAGCCCTTTAAGAATTTTGGTTCTCAATTACCCAGCCTTACTTCTCCCGTGAAGTGATAATTAGAGTCTCGATGATAACTGGATTACCAAGGACATCTCTCCCGACAGCCGTTTAACACCTAATCAAGTGTTAAGGTCGTAAATTATGCATTTCTCAACAGCATTCAGACCCATTTGAAAACAATTTGAAACAGTTCAAGAGTTCCTAGATGGTCTTCTGTTTTCCAGGGCTGTGAAGGGTCCTGCTTAAAGGAATTACCTGCTTAGAAGAATTACCTGGTTAAAGGAATTACCCACTTAAAGGACTCAAAGTGTAGGCTCTCTCAGTTCTTTAATCGGCTACAGATCATTATTTTTTAAACTGACAATTGAGTACCCTCCCACCACGTAAGAGAAATTGGAGTGTTTCCCACAGTGTCAATGTGCCTCCCTAGGGAGGGAAGATAAAAAGATTCTAGAGAGACTTTGAAAAAGGAGGAAAGGGGAGGGGAAATGGGAGGAAGCCTTACAACTTCGTTTTTTCTTATGACTTGTTCAAAACTAGACTAGAAGTTATATTCTGAAAGCTACAGACTGTGTTTCTCATTTCTGGCTCAGAGGGGGGAAGTATTCTAGGTGGGAAGGGGTGGAAGACGCGTGGGGAAGGCCGAACGAGAGGGTGCTGAAGCTTGCTCAACCGGACTTGAAAGAAACCGAACTTCACCTAGGCTGGGCGCTCTTCTGATGACCCTGGCCTGGGGAGCATAGTTCAGCCTCCACTCCTATCGTCGTCAGCCCCGTGTTTGCAACTGTACCCATTACCCGAGCAAAACTGTGTCTCAAAAAGTGGCGATCACCATAGCCTTCTATTTTGCAAAAAACGTCCCCATCAATTGGTCTGTCGGTCCCCCTGCGTTCCCTTTTCCTCCTCGTGGGCAAGAATGTGGCTGTCTCTAAAGGATCAGACACTGGATATCAGACACATTTATGACAGCACATCGCCTCCTTCCCTGTAACAACAACAGCCATGCTTCGTTCTGAGCCCTGGAATGCATTTACATGCTAAATCTCTTCCTCTTGGTTGGAGAAATGGGATAATTGGAAGCATAGATTACACCATGTAATTGTACCAAGATAAGGATCCATCTTCAGCCCAGCCCAACTCAATTAGAATATTTTTACTGCTTAATTTGATCTGAAGAGCCTCACACTCATCACACACTCTCTCTCTCATACACACACACACACACACACACACACACACACACAGTCTACCTTCTTGGAATAATAGGCCAAGTCTGACACATACAGTTTCTCCCTTCTTTCTGGCCACCTGCATCTCAGTTATGTCCCACATATTGAAAAAAATTAGAACCAGAATTCGAAGTAAGAACATTCCTTTTCCATCCCTCTGACCATTTTAAGACAATTCATTGAAACAACCCAAGTCGTTTGTGTAGCAAATACATTATAAATACAAAATAAATAACCTTAATTTGAGTATGCTACTTAAAAAAATACAAAAAGGAGAGAACAGAATTGGTGGAAGATATAGGAAGCATAATTTAATCTGGGCCAAGGTAAAATGCCCAATGCCCTGATCTCCTCGCCTAGCTTTAGAAATCAAAATATTCCATTATCAACACTCTCCTGATTAAGAACCTACAATGGCTGCCGCTAACCAGCCCCTAACTAGCTGAATGAACTGAAGGCACCATTCAAAGGCCTTCACAATGGGCCTCTTTCTCACCTTTCTACCTTTACACTCTGTCATTTTCCCTCAAATGATCACAATGCATCTCATTTGCATCCTACAAATAGACATGAACTTTCTTGTTTCTTGGTCATTGTTCTGCTGTTCCCTCTGCCTCTAACTTCCCTTTCCCACTGCTTGCAAAATCTGACTCCTCCCTTAAGAACTAACTCAAATGAGGGAACCAGCAGTTAGCGTAATGGCTATGTCGCTGGACTCCCACGTAGTCGACTGCGGTTCGCGTCTCGGACCCGGTGGCTTACAACTCACGCCGGGCGCGTGTGCGTGCATGCCCAAGATCCCGAGAGGAGAATGGAGGACAAGGGATTGCGGCGTGACCATCCCCCCTGGGGGGTGATTTCTCGCTTTCTGTCTCTAATGTCTCTCTCTGTCTGTCTGGCGAGCGCACGCGCCCTCTAGCGAAAATCTCTCAAAAAAAAAAAAAAAAAAAAAAAAAAACTAACTCAAATGCTACCTCCTGTACAGACCTTCCTTCCAGAGCTGGTGTAAGACGAGCTATCCAGCACCTGGGCTCACCTGTCACTCTTCCTACCCTCTAGTCTACCTTCACCATCATTTGTGATGTGTGTTTTCCTTGGGGGGTTGTACGTGTCCTGAGGTCTGCGACTCCTGTCTTCTAATTTATGTATTTCAGTAGCTCCAGCACCTTTCTTGGAATAAATGTGTATTTCCTAGAAATACATTCTGGAAAGAAATCCATTTTTCTGTTTTTTATTTCAAATGGGATTTGTAAAAGATGTCTTTAAAGGCCAGCAGGTGGCATAGTGGTGAAGGTGACTGGGTTCCACATGACTGACTACACAGTTCAAATCCCAGACCTGGCAGCTTGAGAAACACGCCAGGCATGTGTGTTTGTGCCCAAAATCCAAAGGACGAAGAAATGGAGAAGGGATGGTGGCATGACCATTCCCCATGAGGGCTTCTTTCTTACTTTCCCTCTCTCTCTGTCTCTCTTCTGAGAGTGTATGTGCCCTCTGGCCAAACATTTTTTAATGTTTTAAAAATGTTTATAGATACATTTTTATTTTGTCCAGACACAGGTTTTGAACATTAGATGTCATGGAAAGCCACTATAATAAAATTCAGAGAAATTCAAGACCTGGTCTCATGATCAATTTTCTTTTCCTTTTAACCTTGCACACAGAGTTAGGTGTGTTTATGTATGTTTTCCCTTGCAGTGCTGTTTGCCAGGTGCTCTTTTGCTCTTCATAAATCCCCAGTGAATGTCACATAAACAAAAGGTTCTCCTCCACTGGAATAGTGACAAAAATCACTTGCAAAGTAGGCTTAAGTGATAATCTCCTGAATTTTGAAAGAATTTCTTTTATCAGGATGTGAAAAAGTATATGGTAAATCATGATTATTGAAATAAGGTAGTTAATATATAAGATCATTTGGGGACCAGCAGATGACATAATGGTTACAGCACTGGACTCCCATGTAGGCGAACACAGCTCACATCCTAGACCTTGCGGCTCAAAACACACCAGGTGTGTGTGCGTGCATGCCCAAAATCCCAAAAGGAGAATGGAGGAGAAGGGATTGTGGCATGGCCATCCCTCCCAAGAAATGATTTATTGCTTTCTGTCTCTCCCTGTCTCTCCAGTGAGCAGATGCACCCTGTAGTAAAAATCTCTCTAAAAAAAAAAAAAAAAAAAAAAAAAAATTTATAAGATCATATGTCTCAAAAGGAAGGTCCCAGCTGATGTACAAATTAGGTATATACAGGTATATACAGACATGGGTCAACAACAGATAACTCAGGTGGATAATATTTCCATGCTAAGACTTTGCGTTGTACATTCCCAAGTCAAGGAGAACGAACAGTGCAGGGCCCATTCTCGAAGGGTTCTGAGGACTCCCCAAGTAGTGTCAGCCCCTTCCCCAGTCTCTATTCATTTGGGTGAGGGTTTTGTGCCCAGGCTGTTCCCCTGCTCTAAATCTTGCCCTAGGGCTCTCTCCAACCCCAGCCTTGGGTCACCCGTGCACAGCCAGTGGTCCAGCTCACAGATGTCTCTGCAGGTACAAAAGCCAAGATGGTCACCCCCTTGATCAGCCCCCACTCCGTGGTCTCAGTCTCTCAGGTATGAAGATTTGGAGCATCTCCAATCTCATGCTTTCTTTCTACATCCTAAAAGTTACCGTGTGGGAGCCAGCACATGGTATGGTGGTTAAAGACCCTGGACTCCCACATGGCCAACTGAGGTTCGAGTTCCAGACTTGGCAGGTTACTTTCTCACTTTCTCTCTCTCTCTCTCTCTCTCTCTCTGGTAAATGCCCTATAGCAAATTAAAAATGATAGTAATTAATAAAATTCAATTAAAAATTATATTTTAAAAAGTTACCATGTTGGGCATTAGTATAAAAATATGAAATATTGGGCCAGCTCTATGACCCTCTGGTTAAGGCAGCCAGATTCCACATGGCCGACCGTGAGGCTGAGCCTTAGACTCAGCAGCTCAAGAAATACACCAGGCGCGCGTGTGTGTGTGTGTGTGTGTGTGCTTGCCCAAAATCGCAAAAGGAGGAAAGACGGAAGAGAAGGGACTTCAGTGTGACAGTTCTCCATGGGGTGCTTTCTCCTCACCTCTCTCTGCTACTCTGTGTGAGTGCACGGGTCCTCTAGCAAAACAGGAAAGAAAAAGAAAAAGATGAAACATCGTTAACAAAGTAAGGGAAGGTTTATGAATGCTGAGAGAGAAAATCATGAGACAGAAATGGTCTTGGTCTCATGGAAGGACGGAAAAAGAGAAAAGCTGGAGCTAAGGACAAAGCAAAATGTCTACCTAACTTTGGTTATCCCAAGATTGTCACTGCATATTGCAGTCACAGCTCCCTAAGACTGATGCCACAGTGGCTACCTGGACACCTTGTGGTCCTGCCCTAAAGGTTCACTCTTCTTTGACAGCCTAGAAGGAATGGCCCTGGCGACCTCATGGGTGGGAGCTTGTGGGGGGGGAAGGACAGTCGCCTTACAGAAAGGAAGAACAGTCCCTGTCCCATAGACGATGTGCAGTGTTTGAGGTGGTAAATAAATACCATTATATGAGATTAAACTCCATAGTGAGAAAGTTATTTCCACTAAGCTTCTTTATCTCTAGAGTCACATGATGAGTCAAAGCTGTCAGGTTAGTACTCCCAGGCCTTTACCTAAGCCTCCGAGCACTTGAAGTTCTCCTTTTTAACAAAGACGTCAGACTCAGAGCCTTGGTCAGACTAGTAGATGCAACTAGATTTTTTTTTTTTTCCTTTTTTTTTGGAGAGATTTTCGCTATAGGGCGCGTGTGCTCACCAGACAGACAGAGAGAGACAGAGAGACAGAAAGCGAGAAATCACCCCCCAGGGGGGATGGTCACGCCGCAATCCCTTCTCCTCCATTCTCCTCTTGGGATCTTGGGCACTCACGCACACGCGCCCGGCGTGAGTTTTAAGCCACCGGGTCCGGGACGCGAACCACAGTCAACTACGTGGGAGTCCAGCGACATAGCCATTACGCTAACTGCTGGTTTCCAGATGCAACTAGATTTTTAATACCACTGTTTTGTGCCTGCTATATCTAACTTGACAGCTATGTCCTACTCATAACAGGAGTTACTAACTTCCTATTATATTTGTGTAACTTTCTTTTGAGAATAAATTATTTAACATAAAATAATAAAGCACAGGCTTATGCAATTACAGTAAAAATCAGAAAGGATAACTGAAGTCTGGGAACATTAGCAAGATCACCAGAATATGGGATGATGAGGGTCCAAAGCAAAAATTCCATCTCTGCTCACTTGGCAGTCCTGTGACCCAGCAGAAATAGCATAGTCTCTCTGAGCCCGTCTTCTCATCTATGAAAGGGGACCAGAGATGGCACTGCCACACCAGATTGTATCTAGATGCTGCAAAGGGGTGGCCAGGAATGTGGCCAGATGAGCTCTGTCTCACCCAACCCCTGGTGTCTATTGAGGCTAAACATCCTAAAGATTTAAGATCATTGAAGAAATTGCCTTAGTAGAAAGACTCCAACCAGACAAGTTATAGGCCAACAACAGTTGACGATGTTCAAGGTTGCTACCAATATTTCAACTCCAAGAGATTTTTCACAAAAACTTGGGTTTCTAGTTTCTTTCCAAGATTGAAGATCTGGCCTCCCAGGGCCAGCCTTGCTCTGCCAGGAGTAGAGCTACTTCCTTCACTACTAGCGTGGTTCTCCCCGGAGCTCCTCAGTCTCCACCTCTCCTTGTGACCTAATATGGAAGCCAAGCATACGCGGCCATGTGTTGCCTTTATTTCATTTTATTGAGCTGTGTTTGCCTTACACGTGCCCATTTTCATTCATTAACCTTCCCTGCTGGCCCCCAGAGTCCTTTAAGTATGCACTTGACCAGACAGTCTTGTCACACATGCAGAGCAGACGGACTCCCACACAGTGCTTATCTTTTTACCTCAAAACATGAGCCCTTACTCTGTTGTTTGCTGCTGGTAATTCAAGCCCAAAAAGAAACAGGGAAGAAAAAGCCTCCTTTAACTAAGCCTGATTCTCCAAACATGGCTGTTTGTCCCTTTTCCTGGCCCGAGGCATTGGCATTTGCTATCATTATTATCTGCTCATTATCTCTCAGGCACTGAAATTCCCAACATAGCGTTTATCCACAGGGTAAAGCTGCTGACCTCCCAAGAGATAATCACACTTATCAGGACCTTTTGTAGAGTTCCTGGACCTTTTGGGATTGAACCACACTTTGCAGGCATAAAGCCTTCCATTATCTCCACTATTGTTGTCATTATTATTATTTGGGATTAAGCAGGCTTCTCAGAAGTCTTGCCAACCGTAGGCAGGTGCTACCTCAGAGCCTCACCTGGCCCAGCGTGGTGACTCAGGCCGGACGCACCTGGCTGGAGCACTCTGGTTCAGCTTCTGAGTCCTGGGCTTTTGCCAGGACAGAAAGCTGCCCTGAAACACTCATTCCTCTCTTCTGCAGGGCACAGAGGCTGGGGTTCCAAAAAGCATTGGGGATAAGGTCAAGGCCTCTCCCAGAGAACCCAGTCTCGAGACCCTGCTACTAGATTGTCATTGCCATTCAATTCTCAAACCGGATGGAGCATTCAAGAGCCAGACGAGAAAGAAAGAGAGAGACGATGAGAATGAAAGAGAGAGGTATCGTGTGGGGTCATACGCTGGGTTCTCACCCCAGTGGTCTGTTCTCCCATGGCTGTGCAAGCCTCTGACATCTTACTGACTTTTCTCATCTCTGGTTCTTAATCAGAAGAATATGAATAATTTCTAATTTCATGATAATAAGATTTGTACGCAAATAAACGTGAAATTACATATGTAAACATGTAGGTAGACATCTATGTATGAATATCTGATATATAACCCTGCTATTAACAAATACAGGGCCCAATCCCCATTCTGTACCACCCAGAAGTTAGCTGCTTTAAGTTAACAAAATAAACAGACAAGATGCCCTGAGCAAGCAAGGGCAAATACAGACCTCTCACCAGGAGGATAGGTCCCACTGGACAGCATGCTACCCTTACCTGAATTCCCGTCTTAACATTCTCCACTTGCACTGATCTCTAAGTAAGTATCTTCCAAGGGAACGTGAGGTACTCAGCCTGTCTCTCTGTGATACCCGTGAGTCAAGTTTGCCTCTAGCAAAGAGGTTAGGGCATGGAGCATTAACACTGCTTTCTAATTCCTTAATTTTATCCTTTCCCTCTGAAATGAATCAAACAAAAACCAGAAACCAAACTTAAAGCAACTTAAAATAAGGAGACTGCGTTGAACCAGAGTTTCTAATGAAAAGTTAAATATGAAAAAGGCAGGGAAGAAAACAAGTTTCAAGAAAAGCTGAAACTCTAGAGTAGAATGCTGCCCAGACTCTTTCCCTGTTCTGTTTCTCCTTCCCTCTGCACATCTGCTTCATTCTCTCACTGTGAAACAGCAGAATGCATGGCTACAGTAGATGCACAGTGTTGCCTTCATTCAGGAGACAGAGACTGGCTTATACCCTTCCTGATGCCAAATTTTAAAATCCCAGAGAAGAGATTTGAGTGGCCAGTTTGGTCAGAAGTCCACTCTGGGGGCTACCAGGTGGGGTAGTAGTTGAGGTGCTGGACTCCCATATGGTCGATCACAGTGTGAGTCCCAGACCCAGCGGCTTGAAACACGCTGGGCACTGTGCATGTGCGCCCAAAATCCAGAGAGGAGAATGCAGTATGGTCATTTTCCCTGAAGAGTGGGGTTTTCCCTGGGAGTGGGAGGCAGGGAGTTCTTGCTTTCTGATTCTCTGTCTCTCCAGCAAGCTCATGCTCCTTATAGTAAAAATCTCTCTCTAAAAAAAAAAAAAAAAAAAAAAAAAAAGAAAAAAGAAAAAGAAAGAAACCCACTCTGGATAAATCAACTAAACCTGACAGGACAGAATACTGGGGCAATACTGGTGCAACTTGGTCAGAAACCCACTCCCAGACTAACCAATTCTTGGTCAGAATGATGACCTCATGTTAAAACATGGCAGCTCTTGGGACCAGCAGATGATGTAATGGTTACGTTGCTGGACTCCCACATTGCTGACAGTGGTTCGAGTCCTGGACCTGATGGCTTAAAACTCATGGTAGGCACGTGTGTGTGTGTGTGTGTGTGTGTGCACGCACATGCGTGTGTGTGTTTATGCGCACTCTTTACTCTTCCATGTAAATTTGAGAGGCATGAATTCATCACTAAATGTCCAGAAATCACAGCAGAGCCTCAAGAAACATAAAACATCAGGAAATACTTAGCCCCCATTATCTATATCAATAAGGGACAAAACACAAGGAATTACAAAAATGACACAAAAATAATTCAGAATATGTATTGCAACTAAATTCAATTAGATACAAGGAAAAACAGATAACCAATCTCGAGTCCTGGACCCAGTGGCTTAAACTCACGCCAGGCGCGTGTGCATGCGTGCCCAAGATGCCAAGAGGAGAATGGAGGAGAAGGGTTTGTAGCGTGGCCATCCCCCCTGGGGGGTGATTTCTCGCTTTCTGTCGCTCTGTCTCTCTCTGTCTTTCTGGCAAGCGCACGTGCCCTATAGCAAAAACCTCTCCAAAAAAAAAAAAAAAAAAAAAAGACACAGGAATTAATTGATATCATAAACAAATGAATCTGACAGGCATAGAGTATTCCAACCAGTGACTGTGAAATATACTTTTTTATCATCTCCACATGGAACATTTTTTTTTTTTTTTTTTTTTTTTTTTTTTTTGGAGAGGTTTTTCGCTATAGGGCGCGTGCGCTCGCCAGACAGACAGAGAGAGACATAGAGACAGAAAGCGAGAAATCACCCCCCAGGGGGGATGGTCACGCCGCAATCCCTTCTCCTCCATTCTCCTCTCGGGATCTTGGGCACGCACGCACACGCGCCTGGCGTGAGTTGTAAGCCACCAGGTCCGAGACGCGAACCGCGGTCGACTACGTGGGAGTCCAGCGACATAGCCATTACGCTAACTGCTGGTTCCCCACATGGAACATTTTCAAAGACTGAACATATAATAGGCCATAAAAGGACCAGCAGGTGGCATGGTGGTTCAGGTGCTGGACTCCTACATGGCTGACGACAGTTCAAGTCCCAGACAAGTGGCTTGGAAATCACACCAGGCATGTGTGTGTGCATGTCCGAAGTCCCAGAAAGAGAATGAAGGAAAAGGGATTATGGTGTGGCTATCCACTCTGAGGGTGATTTCTCACTTTCCCTCTCACTGTCTCTCTCTCTCTCTCTGTGGTGAGTACATGAATCCCATGGAAAAAGCCTTTAAAAATAAATAGGCCATAAAATAAGCCTATATAAATTTAAAATTAAAGGAGACTATTACCAGGATCTTCTTTGACCACTACAAAATTAAACCTGAAAGCAGCTACAGAAAGAGCCCTCAAAAAAACCTACATAGATGGACTAAACAACCTACTCCTGAATGGCTATCAAAGTTGAAGTAATTAAGACTGAAATTAAAAGATTAATTGAAACTAATGATAATGAACCACTACCCTCTATAACTCATGGGGCATAGCAAAAAGCAGTCATAAGAGGCAAGTTTATAGCCATTATTGCTCACAAGAAAAAAAAAGGTAGCAAATAAATAATTTCATATTACATCTTAAAGAACTGGAAGATCAATAACAACAAAAATATATAAATAAAAGAAGAAAAGAAATAGTAGAGATTAGGGCTAATGTAAATAGGATAGAGAATAAAACAACTATACAAAAAAATCAATGAAATAAAAAGCTGTTTTTTTGAGAGGATAAACAAATTGACAAACCATTAGCTAGACTAATCAAGAAAAACAAAATAATCAACCATAGAGATAAAATTAGTAATGAAGCTTGTAATAGTACAATCAATATATTGGAAATAAGAAAAAATTATGAGGTGATACTGTGAGCAATTATATGCCAACAAACTAGAAAACAAGAGATGGACTAATTTCTGGACAAGTACAAGTTACCCAGGTTGAATCAGAATGTAAATAAAAAGCCTGAAGAAACCAGTAACAAGTGATGAGACTGAATCAGTGATAGTTTCTCAACAAACAAAAGCCCAGATTCAGATGGTTTCATTTATAAGTTCTACAAAACTTTAAAAGAAGAGCTCACTCTAACTCTTCTCAAACTATTTCTAAAGATTCCAAAGCAATCTTTTGCATTGGTACTGATATTATGAACCCGTCATTACCTTGCTCCCCAAACCAGACAAGGGTATAAGAGAAGGAGGAGGAGGAGGAAGAGACAAAGAAAAAGAAGAAGGGAAAGAAGAGAACCAGGAGGAAGAAATGAAGGAGGAAGAAGAATAGGAAGAAGAAGAAGGAAACTACTGGCTAATATCCCTATTAAATATTCATGCAAAAATACCATTTACAATAGCCACAAAACAAACAAGGTACCCAGGAATAAACCTAATCAAAGAGGTGAAAGACCTCCACAATGAAAACTATGAGAAACTGATAAAAAGAAATTTATTATGATACAAAAAAAAAAAATAGAAGGACATCTTATGGTCTTGGATTGGAAGTATCAATATAATCAAAATATCAGTTCTACCCAAATTAATTTACCTGTTCAATGCAATTCCATTCCAATTATCTGAGGCATTTCTCAAAGAAATAGAAGTAAACAATTACAAAATTGGAGATGAATAATAGAAGATCTTGTATCACCAAGGCAATAGTGTACCAAAAGAATAAAATAGGAAGCCTCTCACTGCCTAACTTTAAAATATATTTACAAAGTAGTGATAATCAAAACAGTATGGTACTGGCACAATAGATGCATATATATCGATGGGACAGAATAGAGAATCCAGAAATAAACCTCAAATCATACAGCCAACTGATCTTTGAAAAGGGGTACAAGAAAATGCAGTGGAGACAAGAAAGTCTTTTCAGCTAATGCTTCTAGAAGAACTGGATATCCACCTGCAAAAATGAAACTGGGCCTCTATCTCTCACCATTAAAAAGAGTCAACTCAAATGAATCAAATATTTAAATACAAAGCCTCAAACTATTAAACTTCTAGTGAAAAACATGGGAGAAACTTAAGATATTGGAATAGGCAAGGGTTTTATAAGACCCCTAAAGCACAAACCATAGTCCCCAAACTAGACAAGTAGGATTACATTAAGCTAAAGAGTTTCCTCACAGCAAAGGAAACAATAATTGTAGAAAGATAACCCTCAGAATGGGAGAAAATATTTGCAAATTATTTGTCAAAGGATTGAAATCTAGACCATACAGGGGACTCAAGTAATTTGCTCATAAAAGAGTAAATGAGGAACCAGCAGATGGCACCATAGTTACATAACTGGACTCCCACATAGTTGGCCAGTTTGAGTCCTGGACCCAGTGGCTTAAAACTCACACCAGGTGCATATGTGTACATGCCCAGAATTCTGAGAGAAGAAGGGATTGTGGTGTGGCCACATTTGATTCCTTGCTTTCTGTCTCTCTGTCTCTTTCTGTCTCTCCAGCAAGCACATATGCCCTATAGCAAATATCTCTTTAAAAAAATGGACAAATAAATTGAATAGACAACTCTCCAAGGAAGACTTATAAGACTTATAAGAAACACATGAAAAAATATTCAGTCTCTTGTCATAAGAGAAATACAAAATAAAACCACAATTTAACCCCAGTTAGAATAGGCAGAATCCAAAAAATAAAGAATGGCAAGTGCTGACAAGGCTGTAGTAGAAAGGGAACCCTCTTACACTGATGGTGGGAATGTAAATTAGTTCATTTAAACCTCTTTGAAAAACAATATCAAGATTTCTCAAAAGCCTACAAATAGAATTTCTATATGACTCAATAATCTCATTCTTTGGTATTTACCTAAAGGATCAGAAAACACTCAATAGGAAAGAAGACACTGTCACATCCATTTTTATTATAACATTATTCATAATTGCTATAACATGGAACCAACCTAAGTGTCCAAAAACTGATTACTGGGTTGCAATACTGTGGCACGTACATACTATGGAATATTTCACAGCTATAAGAAACAATGAGATTCTCGGGAACCAGCAGTTAGCGTAATGGCTATGTCGCTGGACTCCCACATAGTCGACCGCGGTTCGCGTCTCGGACCCGGTGGCTTACAACTCACGCCGGGCGCGTGTGCGTGCGTGCCCAAGATCCCGAGAGGAGAATGGAGGAGAAGGGATTGTGGCGTGACCATCCCCCCTGGGGGGTGATTTCTCGCTTTCTGTCTCTATGTCTCTCTCTGTCTGTCTGGCGAGCGCACGCGCCCTATAGCGAAAAACCTCTCAAAAAAAAAAAAAAAAGAAAAAAGAAACAATGAGATTCTATAATTCGACTCAAAGTGAATGAATACAGGAGATTTAAGGTTGAGAAAAGTGAGCCAAACTTTGAAATATACACATTGTATATCCCCACTCGATTTGTACTGAGTGTCTGCACTTTATGGCAGAGGTTGAGAGATATGGAGATGTGATGATAGAGAGGATAGGTGGATTCTAGGGATTATGTGGGGAGAATCTGTTTGGTAGAGAATGGGTGGTGGGTGGTGGGTATGAGAAAAAAATTTAGGACAGTTACGTCTGCTTGAAAGTGTTATTTGTCTGTAAAACTACTCTGCAGGTTATTTCATGAATGCTTTATCAAATATGAAAGTTTAAGTGCAATAGCATTCAAAGATAATAAATTATAAACTTATGTTTACAAGAGAAAAACAAATCAAAACTTTTCTTGTATTGTCTGGAAGTAGTTCACTCTAATGTGTATCTGTTAAATTATTTCTCATCAAAAAGCACCCTGCCTAAAAGAAAGGACTTACAAGTGAGTAGAATGTTCAGTCTTTTGAGAAATTGTAGTTTATCATTAGTTTGTATCTATAGGTTGTTAGAAATATTGCCTGTAATTTTTTGTTATATTCAACTTTATAAAATAAATAAATACAGGACCAGCAGGTGGCATAGTGGTTACATCACTAGACTCCCATATGTCCAACTGTGGTTTGAGTCCTGGACCAGGTGGCTTGAAAATCATGCTGGGTGCATGTGCATGTGTGCTAAAGATCCCGGAAGGAGAATGGAGGAGAAGGGATTGCAGCATGGCCATCCCCTCTGGGGCCTGATTTCTCACTTTCTGTCTCTTTGTCTCTGTCTTTCTGGTGAGCGCACACGCCCTATAGCAAAAACCTCTCAAAAAATAATAATAATAATTGGTATTAGGCCTCAGTTGTCTTGAACACATCCTTCTGTAGTCTTACCTTATTCTTTCTAGAGCTTTCATAGCATGTCTCTTAATGGTGCTGAATGAGAAAGAGGACATGAGGAAAAGGTACCACTTCTTTTAAGACTATAATTTTTCTTTCTATATAAAATATTCTTATAATGTCTAAGATTACTGAAATTGGTTGAAAACAACTTTAAAAGCAGCAGTGTCCTGTAGGAACCATGAGAGGCTGACATGTGAAGTTGGATACATTATATAACTCATTTGAGCCTCAGTTAATCTCTTAAAATGGACTATTAATATTGATTTGGGGGGGTTATAAGAAGAGAAATAGATGAATAAAAATGTACAGATAGTGGCATATATTTACACAAATTTATGTAGCTTCTTTCTCCCAACGCCCTCTCCCCAACAAAAATTCTGAGCATACCTTCACAAATTTCAGTTCTGAAACTGTTATCTGAAAGAAGCCAGGTTAAATGAACATGCCAGTAATTTTGACTTGAAGATATTTGGAGAAGTAACACTCTGAACCGCTGGGGATACTTCAGTGATCAAAGCAGTCAGGAGTTTCTGGTAGTTTTTCATTGCTGTACAGATAGAAGCCCAAAATTCTGTGGAAGTGCATTCAGCTGACAGAGCTTCTGTGTTCTTCAACCGCCTGGGTCATCTGTGTGATTTTAGCTAAACAAGAGGCTGCCATTTGTACGTATCTGCATACTGGATTTCGAATTCCAATAGACCTGCCATCTCGAAAACCCTCATTGCTGTTGTACTGCTAAATCAAACTCTTCCTGGCTGTCACATCAAAAGAGAATGCACAATAGAGACCTTTCCCAAAAGCTGGTAGAGACACGGTGAAGGGTTGTCCCGACTTATCAGATTGAACATAGTTGAAGAGATTAGCTATCCACAGTCTAGGCCCAATTTGTCCAATGTATGTCTAAGTTGAGTACTTTGATGACATGTTGGCTTAACTTCTCCAGAAAGAAAACATGCAAGCAATGTTGATTTTGCCTTTTCCTTAATGCTGACAATCACTCCAGAGCAAGAGAAAACTTTAGCAAATATTAAAAAAAAAAAAAAAAAAAAAAAAAAAAAAAAACCCTCTTCATAGTGCCAGTGAGCATGGGAAAATAAGAGAGAATCATGAAATTCTGGAAGATGATATGCTTACTGGGTATTTCCTGGTTATAAGGTGTTGTTTATGCTGTTCAATTGAGCCATATAGAGGTGCCTGCAAGATGTGCCCTGAGACATGATGATAATTACAGGGTGGCTAGAGGCCAGAACCTCAACCTCAGGTAAGAGCCAAAATTATAGAGTCAAGCACCTATTAATCAGGATTAACCTCTAAGAATGCCAGCTCTGGAATCTTCTTCACAAATAAGCATCTTCATGTACACTTTAAAAAGAAAACAAAACACTCATTTTCTCAGATGGAGTCATCTGGCCTGGTTCACTCCGGAAAAGATGTTTTAGCCCCATCATGAAAATACATCAGTCAACACCCTAAAAGAAACGTGGGTGGGTCTGAAAGACTCCAAAGCCTGCCTCGTGCTCTTGCTCCTGTAGCCTGTCGTTCCTTTCTCTTGAGTGTCATTTTTCTAAGAAATACCTGCTTCTGTCAAGGTCAGAAGCTGTCTCCATAGACAATAGACAACTGAAGTCACTTGACACATAGTTAGGCCAAGGAGGCACTTTTATTTTAATTACCTACTTAGTTCCAGAAAAAAAATTTTTTAGATTCCACTAAATCTAAGAATAAATTGTGTTTTACCTAACTCAAAGTGTGCTTTCATCCAAATCTATTTTCTCCTTTTCCTCCTTGCAGAGGGGCGGAGGTCCGGGCTGAGGCAGGAAATGTGAGAGAACCCTTCCTTGAGGCAAAGCTTGGGAAGCTGTAGGAACCCTGAGGTCCTAATTATCAAGAACAAATCTGGAGGAGCACCAAAATCTAGTGCATGGGTCCACGTCACTGGTACACACCTGGACTATTTTCTTTGGTTTATAGCGTGTATGTATGGCCGACTTGGAGATGCAGGCTGGGTGGTAGTTAAGCAACAGAGGATTCTGAAAGTCCTGAATACCTTTGGAATTTTAATTTCAGTTTCCCTGTGTGTGACAAGTAAGCCATGAATAAGAAGACAGTTGCTTAGATAAGTTGGATCTTTTGGAAGTAAAAATCCACCCCAAAGGAAAATGGTAGACTACTCTATGGTTAATCGACAGCCTGTGAGTTATACCTTGGGCAAACTCTGTGAGCTTCAGGTTGTCCATGAACAAAGAAGCTGCTTAGAATTTACTATATAAAAGAAGCATGGTGAATGAGTTCAAAGCAGATACAGAAATTGGACAGTTATAGAGAATCTACTCCTTGTCTCTAAGTATTTAGAACACTGTACTTTTAGAAGGAAACAAACTCACAGATAATGGTAAAGACAAAAATCTTATTTATAATATGTACCTATAGCATGCAATGTAAAATATGCCTTCCGGGGCAGGCAGGTGGTATGGTGGTTAAGGCACTGGACTCCCACATGGCCTACTGTGGTTCGAGTCCTATACCCAGTAGCTTACTTTCTCACTAACCCCCACCCCGGTCAAATTAAAATAATAACAGTAATAATGAATAAACTTAATAATTCTTTAAAAAGCTTTCTAATCACAAAAGTGTGTATAAATACAAAAATACATAAGAATCCACTTGATCAAAGTTACTCAACCAAGGTATTTTCTGACCTAACTTATGTAAAATATATTTTATGGACACCTGACTTTTATTTTAATCTTTCATCCAAAGTATAAATGGATTTTTATTGAGCTCCATGTCTTAAAATTATAACTCTTTATTTTGATCAGACTTTGTAGTATACATAAATTAGCAAACATACACAGCATCTTGCTGTTAAAAACAAGTTGTTTTAATGAAAACATAACCTGAAAATCAAGCAGTATTTTTTGGAAGGAAAAGACATTGGTTGAAACATCAGTGTCTTACTGACATTAAAAACAGTTGACATAACTCTGCAAGGATGCTGAAATTTAACTTTTGTGTGTTTTTATTATACCCAGAGTATCAAAGGTAACAGAATTTATTCATAGAATGGCAGTCATTGAATTCAGTTTTCTGGTACAATTTTCTTCCCATATAAACTCATAAAAAATGTGATGGGTGAACCATTAGGAATGCTTAAAACAGCCCCTGATGTATGCCTGCACAGAAAGAACAGATAGATTGCAAAATGTTTATGCCTTTTACATTTTTTACAGTATTAATAAGGAAACACTATGATTACCAATCAGAAAAGACTCCAGAGTGTTGCTTGTAAAGTGCACCATTACAAAGATTTATATCTGTATCTGGGGAGTAATACGGAGCATTGATATTTTAAGGAGCTCAGTTCAAAAATCTCTTTATTCAATGAAAGCCTAGGAGAGTGAAATGTCTTTTTTCCCTGTGGCAGAAGTATGCGTATTATGGTTAGTTTATTATCTATATGGTAGGAAGAAATAGACTTGGTTGCCCAAATATTCACCAAACTCTTGAATATGGGTTATAAGGTAGCTATGCAAATTTTCAGGAAACGTGTCCTTCGTGATTGGAGGTAAAATGGGTGTGGCATTATCTGCTCAATGCCCGATCCTGCATTCATTATCTCCTGACCGAGGCTCCATCCCATGTCCGGAGCGTGCAGTATGTTAGCCACACCCAGCAGCTCCCAACCAGCCAACGCAAACCTTTCATCTCGGGGAGTATTTTCAGCCATTTGGAGACATCTAATAAATCCTTACAAGGAAAGGCTTTATGTTATTCCAAGGTGCATCTACTATCACCTAATAGTTGGTACTTGAAAGAAAACGCCTCGTGAGGACACATTTTCTAGTTTATAGCTGTAACTTATACTCATTTTCCAAGTTTCCCAAGCAATACCTACGCAGAGTTTTACAATCAGTTCCACTACCTCTCAATCCAATACGAAAACTTAACACAGCGGTATTAACCTACCTTCAACCAGAACCTGCCTAACGTAATCTGTGAGAGTCATGACACATTCTGCTGCAAATATCATTAGTTAGAGTCTTATTTGTCTCACTCTTTACAAAGTTCAGAAGTTAGAAAGTCAAGGTTGATGCAGCAAATCAAGGAGGACGTTAGGACTCAGGCTTCTTTCATCTCCCGGCTCCACTGTTCTTAACACGGGGCATTCTTGCAGCCCATGGAAAGATGGCTGCTGCACCCACCCAGCACCATTGGGGTCAAGGAGGTAACGAGCAACGGAGAGCAAGATGCCTTCTCTGCTCTCTGCGTTCTCTTCTATATGGTAGGGAGAGCTCTATGGCCACCCACAGCTGCAGGGAAGTCTGAGAAACTGACTTGTTATTGTTTGCTTTTGTTTTTAATTTGTCAAAGGATGCATGTGCTCACCAGAGAGAGAGAGAGAGAGAGACACTGTGGGGGCTGGAGGGAGAAAGCACCCTCTTAGGACATGGTCACATCACAGTCGCTTCTCCTCCAAGTCTCCCTCCTGTGGGGATCTGAGGAACACATGCACATGCACCTGGTGAATTTTTTCTTTTTCTTTTTTTGGAGAGGTTTTTGTTACAGGGCGCGTGTGCTCGCCAGACAGACAGAGAGACAGAGAGATAGAAAGCAAGAAATCACCCCCCAGAGGGGATGGCCACGCCACAATCCCTTCTCCTCCCTTCTCCTCTCGGGATCTTGGGCACGCACGCACACGCGCCCGGCGTGAGTTTAAGCCACTGGGTCCGGGACTCGAACCGTGGTCGACTACGTGGGAGTCCAGCGACATAGCCATTACGCTAACTGCTGGTTCCCACTTGGTGAATTTTTTAAGCTGCTGTGTCCAGAATTCAAACCACACAACTGGGCATGTAGAAGCTGGTTCCCTTACCCATTAGACCACAGGACCAGCCTTCTCTTGCTTTTATAGCTGGACGTATAACATGCAAAATAAAATCAAGATTCTGATGGGGGAAAAAAGACTAGAAACAATGTTAGGTAAAGAATTAGCCACGTTAGCCACAAAATTTATTTTTTAAACCTTCAGGAGATGTTTTGTTCTCATGTCTAGCCCTGTGCTATGCATGATTGTAGCCATATGTGGCTATGTTAATGAATTAAATTTAAATCAAACTAAAATGTTAGTGCTCCAACATACTAGCCACAGTTAAGTGCATTAGTGGCTACCATATTGGACAGAGTCAGTCTAAAGCCTTCTTTCCAGGAAATGGATGCCTAGTCTCTTAAATCCTACATATTTCAGTGTAACGCTTGTTTCCTTTGCCTTTGTCTCCAACGGAAAAATAAATAGCAAGTCATTGTCCTTTACATAAAAACACTTTATGATAATTGCACCACTACTAGATCAACCCTTGTCTTAGTTGAGGTTCTGCCAAAAGCTGAGGCAAAGAAAACACTTGAATGTAAATAATTTACACGGTAAGTGTCCTAGCGCACGCGCACACACACACACAAAGGAGTGAATGGGGAAAGTGAAAGTAGCAGGTAGGTTACTGAGGTCACTGCTACAGACAGTGAGGGCACAACTCCATTAGACCTCAGAGAAACCACAAAGAGCCTCCCAGAATCATCTGCCCAAATACAGAAGGCTAGAGCATCTGTGCACCACTGGCTGAGGGTAGCCTTGGTGTATTAACGCCCCTCCCTTTCCCTCTGTCTCTACGTACTGGCCGAATGAGTTCCCTTGGCTTTGGGGAAATCTATCAGCTCGAAGTAGGGAATCAAAGGAAAAAAAAAAAAAAGAAGAAGAAGAAGAAGTAAAATATATAAGAAACAAGAAATGGGAAATTATTTGTTGATGATAACGTGTATGGTAATATCCTTGATTAAGCCAATATACAGTATATTCTGGATGGGAAATCTCATCTTGTATGCTGTGATGATGTACAGTGAATGAATGTAAAATAAATCAATTTAAAATAAAAAAATAAAAAAACTAGGTGGAGCTTACAGGGGCTCCACTGTCAGGGTACACAGCACTAATCCTTAAAGCTACAGCGGACATCAGGGAAGGATCTAGGAGATGAGACATGGCAATCCGAGATCTTCTGCTGCACCCTGTCTACCCTCTTTGTCAACACCTAGTTTTGAGCTTATTTTTCTTTGTAAAGGATGTCGGTTATTCTTGATCACAGTCAGTTAAGGAGTCAAAAGTTCACCAATAGGCATGCAGTCATTGTTAGCTATGATTACTCTTTGTACTCATTCTCTTTATACACCATAAATAAGATTAAGAGCTTAAGTCATTAGTTAAAGTAATAACCACTGAATTGATATTCCTTACAAAATAAGTTTTATAGCAGTAAATTTGGGGAATTAGATAAGCTTTTGCTGTAGGAACAACGAATGTCTTCTCAGATCTAAACATTAGCCGTGATGCTGCTTTAAAGCAGACAGGCGGCACTAGACTAGACTGCGAGCTGAAGGATTCTAGCAGGGATCCTTTCTAAAATTTCATCCCACCCATCTGTCTGCCTCAGCTCAAAAGTCTACCATTACAGAATAACACTCTGATGTTAGCGCGTTGCATCCCCAGAATGCTCTGTTAAAGCCAGCTACTCCCAGAGAAGGTACCCACTGAGTCCACGTCTGCCACCATTGATTGGAACTGGTTTGACATACAGCTTTATAATATAAGAGCTGGGAGAGGGCACTTTTGTTAAGGAACTTGATCATGAAAAATGGCAGAGGGCAAAGAACTGCTTGAGAGAAAGGGGTCCCTACCTTCATGCCCCCATATTCCCACTTCTATCTAGAGACAGGAGCATTGATAAAGGGCACCAAAGACAAAGTTTCATTATTAGAAAGGCCTTGGATAAAATGGGCTCATTTATTCCTTAAATATTTACTGAGCATCTACTAAGTGCTAGGCTCAGTGCTAAACTCCAGATATACAATGATCATGAAAACAGACATGGTCCACATCTCATGGAGACTATGGTCCTGATAGGGAAGACTTTCGAATATCAAGTAAATAAATAAATAGAACCTTTAATAAGTGCCACATAAGAAAATAACAGAGACTTGTTTCTTCTATTTCCTGAGGAAATGACACTTTTAAACAGAGCCCCTAATGGTGAGAGAGGAAGAAGAAAGAACACTTCAGGAAAAGGGGGGTTTTCCAAAGATCCAATGGATCTAGAAAGAAATCATGGTACCACTGGTACAGTGGGAGAAAAAGAGTGACTAAGACAAGTCATGCCTCACTAAACCTCCACTCCTCTTACTTTACAATTCTTAAACTAAATACCGCATGCCCAGTTGTTCACTAGTACGTCGGTAGTTCTCAGGAACCTCTCTTCTCAACAATAACTACACTAGCATTACATGACTCACGTCCTGTGTGATTCACAAAGAACTTTCACCCTGGCATTTATTTATTTTCTATCATTGAGCATAAAAATAATATCATTTGAGAACAATACTAGGGGGACCAGCGGGTGGCATAGCAGTTACTTTGCTGGACTTCCACTTAGTCAACTGTGATTCAAGTCCTGGACCTGGCAGCTTAAAACACACTTACGTGTGTGCTCAAAATCCCAAGAGGAAAATGGAGAAGGGATTGTGGCAAGGTCAACCCCCCCTAGGGGGTGATGTCTCACTTTCTGTATCTCTCACTCTCTGTCTCTCTGGTCAGAGTGCACACACCCTATAGCAAAAATTTCTCCACACACACACACACACAAAAAAAAAGGGCAATGCTAGGAACTTTGACTGGATTATCTGAGTTACCAGTAATTTTCAATTCAACACTTAATAGCAAAAAATCATGACAGCCCATTTTACCGATGAGGAAAAGAAGGCTCAAGTGGACACACAGTTGATCTCAGGGTCACATGGCTAATAACAGGTATATCTGATTCTGAAATCCATGCTCTACACCAGAAGTTGGCAAATTGCAGCTCATGGGACAAATACCGCCCACCACCTGTTCTGTAGAGTTTCTTGGAGCACAACCAGGCCCATTCTTTTAATACTGTCTACAGCTGCTTTCCCAATACTAACACAGAGGTGAGTTGTTGCAGTGAAGGCCTCATGGCTCTCAAAGCCTGAAATATTTACTATCTAGCCATTCACAGACCAAGCTTGCTGAGCCCTGTCCTAGACAGCACAGGAGCTTTTATGCAGAGACTCTTGAAATTCCTTAAAGCTAAATCTCCTGAAAATTCAAGTGTCTACATTTACTTGTGTACTTTTCTAAATAAAAGTCTATATCTTATATCAGACTCTCGAAATAATTTATGACTTAAAAATTTTTTCAAGAGCTCAACTGAACCAGAAGACATCTTAGAATAGTAATCTTTAGAATACATGGGGACCCCCACACCAACAGCACAAGCATCACCTGGGAACGTGTTAGAAATGCAAATTTCTACTAAATTAGAAATCCTAAGGATGGGCCCAGCAATCTGTTTTAACAAGCCCCCCAGATGGTCCTGAAGCTTGCTCAAGTTTGAGAACCTTTCTAACCTTAAAAAGTCAAAACTCACAAAACCAAAGTCAAAATGTTGAATGCTAGCACACCAGAACTCTTTGTTTTAACTGACTTCATTTTATGGGGAAAGGGCTTATCTAAACAGATACTTGACGCTGTCATCTTATCCATTGCCCGTGACTACCAATTGTGGCTTTTAAAACCGAATGTCTAAGTTCATCTGAGATTTGAAATTAAAGGACATTTTACATTTGGCTTTCTTGCCTTTCAACATTGGACTCTCATCTAAGCTATTCAGACTGATTGTTAATGGTCAACAAGGGTAAACCCCTCTGCAGACGCCACACTGTGGAAAACATACCAGAGACCACCATCTGGCCCATTCTTTTTTAGTGACACAAGTGACAAAATGGTCAAACATAAAAATTCACTGCCTCAGAACTAGAATTTTCCTCCAACAAACTAGCTATCATGCGTCTGCCTATCCCTGCCGCTGCCTTCAAACACATTTCTGTCCAGACCTCGGATTTCTGTCCAGACCTCGGATGGCTTCCCTGCCCAGCCCCTCAAACCATTCCCCGTGCTTCTCTCTCCACCATTTGTTCATTCCGGAGACATTTCTTTCTGGCATGGACGTCAAAGGGTTACTTTAGAGATGAAAGTGAGATTATTGTTGTTGCTTTTAAGATTATAGTTTTAAATGAAAACATGATGACATGGTTATTTGGAAGATCGTTCACATTTTTTCTTTTCTATTATTTTCTTTTAAGTCTTTGGACTGACTGGTTGGAGTGGCTTTCTCTTCTATGTACTCAAGCCATCTGGGGGGAGCCTTGTGCTTGGTTCGGATGAACTCATCCAGAGAGATATGTACCTACAGATGAATGCAAAGCTCACCAGCTGCCCAGTTCAACCATAACTTCACAGCATTGTCTTCCAGCTCAGAGCCCCATGCAGGGTTTTTCATTGTCTACACCACTCCTGCAGCGATTCCAGAAGTTTCTCATAAACCTATCCTACACCTGCATAATTTAATAATTATTATATCAATATTTAATTACCCTCCACCTGCATAATTTAAATCAATTTTTTTGCTTGTTTTCTCCATTTGGAGCTCAGGGTGTTTGAAGCAGGTGTGCTGATGTTAAGTGTGGCATTTTCTGGAAGATCCCTCTATAGCATTAACGAGACCTCACTGCCTGAAAGAAGAAAGGAAGCATTGTGTTATGGTAATTAGTGCAGATAACCTGGTCTGGTAAGGACCCTTTCAGTGATTAAGCGGGGTTTGGTCTGTACTTGCCCACAATCAGCTGAGGAAGGTAAACTGCTCTAACTAATTGGTTTTTCTCTTCAATAACTTCCTGTATTTTATGTTTACTCACTACTTCAGCACTGTTTTCTTCAGAAATCCACTGAAATCAGTATTTTTGAAGAAACTCTACTGCAACCAAATTCCTTATTATTGGAAAGATAAAAACAAAAGCAGATAATAATAGCAAACACTAAGAAGCACTACTTTTCAGTTGTTTATAGATTAATTCACGTGATCTTCAGAACCATGTGAGAATCTGAGCATCACCCCAATTTTACAGGTAAGTAAACTATGTCTAGAGAGATTAAGCAATTTGACTAAGATTGTATGACTAGTAAACAGGTGGGCTGGGATTTGAACCTGAGAGACTGGGCCTAGATTTTTTTGTTTTTAAGCACTTGGTTCTCCTGCCTCCTAAAAGATTCCTCTTGTCTTCTTTGAATGTCTGTTCTACAGCACAGTAGGGTTACCATAGTTAGCAATATTATTGTATGTTTCAGAATAGCTAAAACAGAGGATTTTTGATGTTTTTAACACAAAGAAATGATCAATGTTTGAGGTGATGGATGTGCCTATTACCTGATTTGATCATTGCACACTGCACACATATATCCAACAAACTGTATCCTATAAATATGTATGATTATTATGTGTAAATTAAAAATTTAAAGATAAATGTGTATTAAATTAGAGGGGGAAAAATCTGTTCTGTAGCTATAAGCAACATGTTCCTCCCAAACAGGAACCTCTGGAGCCGAGGTGATTATTCAGTGCAGTATTTCTTGGTCCATTCTCCAGGACCACTGAGTAAGAGTCTCCATGGTAGGGCCCAAGGAATCTGCACATTGAACAAGTTTCACGGCCATCTGGCACCCATCGAAATGTCAGATCCACCCATCGGTCAGAACTCAAAACCTTCTGAGTTTTGCCTGTCACCGCCTGGCTCCGTAACACCTCTGCATGTCTTCAGTGTCTACAACTTCCTCTGTCTGAAACCTTTCTTCTGAAAAAGCTCACACCCATAGCTTGGGAGCTCTAATTGTGATATGATTGGAAGTTTGCCCCCAAATTCTCCACCCCTGTCTTATCAAGTCACAGCACTAAGAATGTCATGACTCAAGATCTCAGAGGCTTTTTGAAGGGTGTTCCTGGGAGGACCCTAGTGCTATTGTGAGCTGATCCCAGTGGTTTATTTAGAGTCATAAGCTTTAGAAGTGGGAGAGTAGAGAAGGGCGGTAGGGGCCAAAGAGAGAGCAGTGATGGATGACAAGTACAAACAGAGCCCCTCCACCCCGACTGGCACGGCTGGCCTGGATCCCTGCACTAACGCTCTTGAGCAGCAGCAGCTCTACATTTCTGGGAGTCACCAATTCTAGGAAAGAATTTCTGTGCTTGTAACAAGAAAGTCAAAAAAGATGAGCTTTTTAAAAAAAATAAAAATTAGAATGAAATATGACTTATCCTTTTTTGCAGGCTCACCTCTAAGATCTGAAGGGCCTGTGAGAAGAGTACAAATGAAGATGCATGACCAAAAGTTCAAATATTTAAAAGTCTAGTGAATAAACCATTAAATCACATGTGTTTTATTTTCTCATCTTGACAAATATAGCTACATAATAACCTAGAAGGCCACCCTTGACATTAGAATTCTCCAGATTCTCAGAGCTCTATGCTGGAGAAAGCTGGGGGAAATAAGGCGTCTGGGTTTTGAACCACGGCTTATCTCTTTCCACTCCTGCATTCACCTCAGCTGTGGTGGAGCAGCATGCATGGATGTGGGCACGTAAGTCTGCAGATCCAAGTTCTGTCCACACTCCAAGTAAATATCTGTCCCATGACCACCCTTCAGGTCTAAGAGTCAGGTCGAACACATCAATGAGATGGGTCACCTTTGAGAATAAAGTCCCAGAGAGAAAGCTCATCAGATCCTGAAGATGAATATGGACTACTCAGGGATCGATGCGTAGAAAAATCCAATAATCCTCTTGGATTATTCCAAGGAGTAGTCCAAAAGGGGGAACATGGGTGGTACGTGAGTAGGCACCACCCTCTTGGCCCTGTAGACCCTGTGCTCGGTTGTGAGGGGCAAAGTTCAGGGAGGTTACGCAGGGTTCTGTAAAGAAGTGCTACTCAAAGTACAGTCCACAGACCCGCAGTATCAGCGCCATGTGGGAGGCTGTTATAAAAGTATGCACTTGGACCCCACAACAAACTGGGGGAATCAGAGACTCTGGGTGGAGCCCAGGAATCTGAGTTCTAACAAACTTTCCTTAAGTTGGATATGTGCTAGAGTTTGAGACTCGTGGTGTGGACAAGTATGTGGCCCGATGCCCATAGGACCCCGCTCCCACCCCACCGTGCCCAAGTCTCAGGATGATACTGCTTATATGTATTTTTGTTGTTGTCTTCTCTTTGGGCTCATGTCACAGCATCCTTGCATATCGTTTTCAGTTACCTTTATCCCACTGAAATATTATCTGAGGCTCATGTCACATGTTGCTTTTACTCTTAACCTCTACTTCAGCTGCCCTTCCCTGGCAGCCTCTAGCGTATGTATCCATCTCTGTTGTTCAGTGTTCTAGTGATTCATGTAGTTATTTTGCTTCCCCTTTAAGTTATAAGGAACTGCCTTCATCTTTTTTTTTTTTTTTCTTTTTTTGGAGAGGTTTTTGTTATAGGGCGCGTGCGCTCGCCAGACAGACAGAGAGAGACAGAGAGATAGAAAGCAGGAAATCACCCCCCAGGGGGGATGGCCACGCCGCAATCCCTTCTCCTCCATTCTCCTCTTGGGATCTTGGGCACGCACGCACACGCGCCCGGCGTGAGTTTAAGCCGCCGGGTCCGGGACTCGAACCGCGGTCGACTACATGGGAGTCCAGCGACATAGCCATTACGCTAACTGCTGGTCCCCAGGAACTGCCTTCATCTTCAGATGCCTATTCCAAAGCCTTGTGGAAACTACAGACTCTGTAAACACATATTGAATGGAATCACAGACAGAGATCTGGAAAGAAAGAAAGAAAAAAAAGTGGGTTGTGCTTTTGTAAATCAGAATCCTCGGTGTTTCCTTATCGCTGTCCCTGCTTATCCCAAAAGGGTAGCTTCCTATTTGGGTCGTGCCATTCTCAAGACATGAACCCTTCACCAAGTTACCAGACCTTCCTGAACCTGCTCCCCCACTTTATAAAAAGTAAGATGTGGTAAGTCTGAACTTCAATGATGTTTATGAAAGCATTACCTACATAATGATGCTTCAAGAAGGCTCGCTTGAGGGACCAGCAGATGGCGTAATGGTTATGTAATGGTGGACCACAGTTTGAGTCCTGGACCCAGAGACTTGAAATTCATGCTGGGCCTAAAATCCCAAGAAGAGAATGGAGGAGAAGAGATTGCAGCATAGCCATCCTCCCAAGGGGTGATTTCTCACTTTCTGTCTCTCTGTCTCTCTGGCAAGCACATGAGCCCTGTAGCAAAAAAAAAAAAAAAAAAAAAAAAAATCTCTCTTAAAAAAAAAAGGGAAAAAAGAAAAAGAAAAAATAAAAAAAAAGGAGGAGGCTAGCTTGCTTCCTTAAGACCAAGAATTGAATTGCATAGAAAGGACAGACGAGGCACAGGCACATAGTTTGGCAGTTTAAGGCAGCACAGATTTACTTAAGATGAGGAGTAGTTTCTTAAAGGTGCAAAAGTTCTAGATATTATATGTCAGTGAGGGTCAGGTTCAGGAGCAGATTTAGATTTAGAAAGACCTAAAGTTGGGGGAAAGGGAGCTCGTCAAGGAAAATCTCACTTTTGCACATGTTAACAAAAAGATATATTAATGTGGGGCCAGTAGGTTGCATGACAGTTAAGGTGTTGGCTCCCACATGGGCAGCTGTGGTTCAAGTCCCAGACCTGGCAGCTTGAAAATCACACCTGGTACATGGGCATACATGCCCAAAATCCCAAAAAGGAAAATAGAGGGGAAAGGCGAGTGATTCCTCCCTGTCCCTCTCTTTGTCTTTATTCTGTGAGTGCACATGCCTTTAGCAAAAACTTAAAAAAATAAAAAGATATAATAATATGAACCCATTGTTAGGGCCCTCCTGAACTTGGATGAGGCCTATATAAATGAGAGGCCTAAAACTTCAGCTTCATAACTTTCTGATAAACTTATCCCTGGCCAGGTCTCAAGGCAATGCTGGGGTATCTGAAGCAGATAAATACAGCTTGATGTTAGGATTTGACACCAGTGAATGAAGTTCAAAGTAGTCCACATTCTTTTTTATCTTCTCTTTGGTGTTGCTTAAATAGAGCTTTCCCTTTTCGTTGGTCTAGAAAAGTCTCTCATCGGAGTAATTCTTTTTCCCGTGCCTATCTCCAGTCAGATCACATCACTACACTCACTCATCACCTTCCTAAAGCTTCAGGGGCAGCACCTTTTCTTGGCCACATCACACTCAATGTGCCTCTTATGGTTCTGCTCAAACTTGTCGCCATGCCTGTGGTTAGAAAAATGGCCGAAAGCCAAGAACCCCATGTTTTGTCCCCAGCGAACCAAGAACTCATTAGACCCCTAGAGCCAATTTCCAGGGCCTCTGGGTCTTGATGTCTCGCTCTCCCAAATGGGGTGACTTACTGGGCATCTCCCTTATCCCCCAATCCCAGAAATCCTATGAGCTGATGGGAGACCAGAGAGGAATGAGATCACCCTTTTGAAAGATTTGGCACTCTTGAGTGGAAATGTACTGTTTAACTATGAGAAAAATATATTCTCAATGCTAGGAGTTCACTTTTTAAAAAAATAAATAAATAAAAGATTCTGGAGGTAAAGTGAGCTGAAGCTTGCGTGTACAGCACTCAGCACCCACGGCATGGGAAATGTTTATCTAAAGAGAACACGTTCAAGTGTGGTTAGAACAAGGGAAGGAATGAAAGGAAAGTGAGATCCTTATCAGGTGTACTGACACTTAAAGGGATAAAAAAAGGAAAGAGAGAGAGGAAGGAAGGAACCCATCCTAATAAGAGAAAGTAGAGAAAAGCAGGGGGGAAAATTGAAAGTTCGACAGCACGTTCAGAAATGTGCCACCCCGCCCCGGCCCTTCTCTGCTTCGATCAGTTCAAGCTGGGATTATGGTAGCCTCCGACTCTCACTGTGTGAAGACACTGAGCCCCAGGAACGCAGGTCCACTCATGAGAGACACCAGAGCCAGTTTCAGCAGAGGTGGGATTTGAGCCCATCCTCTGGACTCACCCTAAAAAGGTCTCCCTGCTCCACTGCCCTGACTATTTATAACAATGTTATGCTGGTGTGAGACTTCATGGGTGAGACCTATCACATCAATGTTCAGTCACATTGACCCGTAATTAACAGTATTCCTCATGCAAAAGAGAACTACTGGAATTCTTCGTAATGAATGCTAGTACTTCATCAATCTGCACAGCTTTCTGCTGTAGGTAAACTACCCTTGTCCTCTGGGAGTTTATAATCTTATTTGAGGAAACAGAAGCTAGATACATCAAGAATTGACAAATAATACAGACAAGATTAAGATTCAATCTTGTGGGTCCAGGGAATCACTGGGAGAGTTTGAGAGAACAGTCACCCTCGAGGCTGGAGGAGATGGGGCTTAAGCTGGACTTGAAGAACTAGTGAATTCAGAGAGGGGCATGAGAATGCCTGGTCACCCTACGGAACTATGGGGGCAGCGTCCTGGAGACAGGAATTGTAGGCTGTGGGACAATGAGTTGACAGTCTGGCTCGATTAGAAACTTTGTGTACAGAAAACAGGCTGCAAGAATGAAAAGCCCAGGACCAGACTGGAAAAGGCAAAGGTAAATTGAATAAAGGGAACAGAGACTTCATTCTAGAGGTAAAGGGTCATGAAAGTTTTGATAGCAGCATGATGAAAATGTTGGAATCAACCTGTCCATTAGTGTTCCGTAAAGACTCTAGGATAAAAAACCAGACGGTAGGAAATAAGAAATCAGGCCAGCCCGGTGGCCTAGTAACTCAGGGGGCGAGACCCCACGTGGTAGGCGACAGTCTGAATTCTGGCCCTGGTGGCTTGGAAAACTTGACAGGAGGGTGTGCAACGTGTTCCCCAAATGCCGACCAAGTGGAGAAACGAGGGAGAAGGGCTGCAGTGAGACCATGCCCCACCGAGGGATGCCTTCTCCCTCCCATCTTTCTCTCTCGTTCTTCCCCTGGTGAACACATGCATCCTCTGGCCATAAAAATAAAAAATAAATAAATAAATAATTTTTAAAAAGAGAGATAGAGGAGGAAGAAGAGGAAAGGAAGAAAGCAGGAAAAACAAGCGAGCAAGCTTTTCAGGGTGGGGTGACCTTGAAGAGGTACAACATGCAGGTGCCCCAACTCTCATTGCTATCGTATTTATGTAGGACTTTTCTTGAGAGATACGGAAGAAGGGAACTTCAACCATAGCCCAAACCTGGAAATAGTGGCATTCTCATCAATCGACAGTCATAGTCACAGCGTAGAAAGTTCAACGATGACCAGTTTGGAGGTCTGTCCTCTCCACAGTTCCCTAGGGCACAGCTAAAATTGTCACAACAGTCATGAACAGTGGAAGGGAGGGGAGACAAGAGTCAGAATTAGCACCTTTCAAAATCTGACCCGGCCTGCAGCCCCCATGTGCCCCCAAACGCCCCCAACACTAACTGTTGGCTCCAGGCAGAGTCAAGAGGAAATCCACAGCCACAACTGGCGTTTGTTCGGGCCTGGCTGGCACTTCACCAGGCCCGGCCATAGTCCTTGCACAACCACAACTGTCAGTTGGAAGGAGGAGGAAGCACACCTGGGGGCTTCAACCTTAAAATAAGATCTATGAATTCTTGAAAAAAAAAAAAAAACCCTCTGTGCAAGCTGACTCTTATTACATTTTTATTATTCTTGGCTTTGGACTTCCCTACTTTGGCAGCTAATAAAACAAATACATGAGTGGAATGTTTTAAGGGAATGTTTCATCTTTGTTGCATGTAGTGTGTGGTGTGTGTGCACACGTGTGTATGTGTGTACGCAAGTGTTAAAGTGCCCAAGTAGAAAAACTAAAGAACATGCCAATTAGTTCTTAGTGCAGGGGAAAATATTGCTTGAATACAGTTTACTTTTGAAATAAGCCAAGACATTGCTTTGTTTTCTTTCTCTAAAATGTTGGTCTTTCAGCCCACCAAACTTTTGCTTATATACGTGCCTCTCTCTGTTAAGTATGCATTCTCTTTCTCTCCCTCTATGGAAACCCTCTTTATCTTTAAAATTCTTTCTCTGTCCATCAGCTGCCTCCTCCAAACCTTCCCCAGAGTATGTCAGCCACATGGCATGCTCCCATAGGATTGCCAAATCCATAACAAATCCATGACATTCCTAAGTTCCTATTGCATGTCCGATACTTTGCCAGACATTAGAAAGACCAGGTTCCTGCCCTCATCATTATTTATTAAATTATTTATGCATTATATATGCAGTATATATTATTTATTGAGCATTTAATATGTGCTGGACTTTATCATTATTTCCGTATTATGACTGAGGAAACTAAGGCTCGCATTCTCTGGGTCTTGATTCAGATATACCCTCCTCACACAGACCAGGCTGTGTCTGAAGTCGCCTTCCTCTGCACACACCTGACTCTCCTAGCTCCCGCCCACACCTTTCTTTAACTTCACTGCTCCAAGTGTGATCCAGGGAGCAGCAGCAGCAACGGGGAGCAAATAGAAATGCAGATCGGCCCAGCCTTGGTGGCACAGTCAGTAGCACACTGGATTGCAGTGCTGGGAGCCAGCCGGCCACAGGTTCAGATCCCTGCATAGCCTGAAAACCCGCCAGATGCCACGTGGGCATCAAGACCCTGGCAAGCTGGAGGGCTGGAGAAAGGAACTAAGACACGACTGACTACACCCTGTCAAAGCTTTCTCTAGTGTGTACATGCGCATGCTCTTGGAAAAAAATAAATACATAAACACGTGTGTGTGTGTGTGTGTGTGTGTGTGTGTGTACACAGAAAGAGAGAGAGAGAGAGTTGGCATGCCACAGTACTGGTTAAACGGATAAACAAATGACTGGTTTCTCCCATGTTCTCACAGCTAATAGACAGTGGATGGAAATCACTACCAAGGACTCCAGAGCGCACTGGGTGGCTTCCTGTGTACTCAATTCCCCACCTTCTGGCAGTGCTGGTGGCCGACAGCCGCCCCCTAAGCCCTTCCCTGGGAGTGTCCGCAGCAGCCTTCCCCATAGTCACACACTTTCCCAGGGAAATCTGCCTCCCCAGACTGGCAGGTGGTGACACACAGGGACTCGCCCATCTACCCTCCATCGGAGACCATTCTGAGGGGCCACCACAACTCCAGAGTCCCCATGAGATCAGCTGAGGCCTTTGCACTACTGCAGTGCAGCCCAAGTCCTTCTTCCCCCTGTCCTGTCTCCCTTCCCCACAGGAATCTATCACACGAGCACCACCCCGACAACGTTCCACACCCAACTCCCCAACTCGGGTGTGTCTCCCAGGGAACTCAACCATGAGAGGAGCAGCTACAGGGCAGGGGTAGGGTCCCATCAATGTTGGGGAGCTCCTGCCAAGCTTTGGGTCATTTCAGGTTTTATGAAGGCCCATATTCCCCTCTGGAGTTCTGTGACATCCTGTGCCCCATAACCAAGCCTCTATCCCAGCAATGAAAGCAACTAAGTTGGTGAGGTCGAAGGAGTTTAGGGAGTTCGGAGAAAGTGCAGCTGATTTAATGGAGGGGATAAGAGACATTTTAAACTGTGTATTGCCTTCAGTGTAGGGTGTTAAAGTCAGGCTGCAGTGGGACTGAAAAAGCACCAACCTCGTCATCTACGTGAGAAATGCCGCACGGCTAAGGCACCAGGTAGAAAGCAGCACTCGCATTTCAGCTATAAAGCGTACAAGACCCTTCACGTAATCTCTGCACTGGAAAGTGGGCAGATTGGCCTCTAACAATATTCAAGTGGATTTTCAGTGACTGAAGTATTTAAAGCACCAACAAGTTGATCCCGTTCAATAGCCCTGAAGGCAGAGGTCCAGAGCGGAAGGAAACAGCGGAGAAGACTCATCTCCAGCAGCGGCCCAGTCTCCATCTGTCAACGAATGCGTTCTCTCATGAATCTTTCAAACATACAAGGCTTCCAGTTACTCTTACCTAAAAGGACTAAAGTGTGGGGGGAAATGTATGAAGCAACAATCCTTGAGGCCCTGCCCATCAGGCAACCCAGGACTGTGATCCGCAAGACACAGAACAAATGAGGAGCCATGTTATTGTCCCAGCTCACCAGCAGGAGGGGGACTCCAGGCAGAGTTTAGGGTTTTCCTTGGATTGAGATCAGAGATCTGAGGAAGCCCGGGTGGCCAGAAGTCACGAGACAGACGCCCTGAGAGAAGATCTCTGCACCCAGAGAGTCCTGAGATCTGCAGAGCCCCCCTCACATACTCTGTTGAGCACTAACTGGTACCTACGTACCCAGAGATGAAAGAGAGCCCAAAGTTGCAGTTAACCCTGCAAGAAACACAGTTCTGGTTCCATCAACAAAGCTTAAAGTCACACTTGGAAGAATAAAACTAACTTCATTTAACTGAACCACATCTCTGAACAAAGCTTGAAGATAGAGAAATAAAAAATGTACATCACACAGTAAGGTCACACTCACAGTAGCCGGCATGGAATTAAAAATGACCAGGCAAGCAAAGAAGAAGAAAAAGGCAACCCATCTTGGTCAACTGAAACAGACACAGATGATAGAACTAATAAACATGAACATTAAAATAGATAGTTTCTCATTTAATTTTATTTTAAGAGAGATTTTTGCTATAGGGCGTGTGTGCTCGCTGGAGAGAGACAGACAGAATGCGAGAAATCACCCCCGAGGGGGATGGCCACGCCTCAGTCCCTTCTCCTCCATTCTCTTAGAATCGTGGGTGGGCACGCACACACACACTCACGCCCAGTGTGAGTTTAAGCCACCGGGTCTGGAACTTGAACAGCAGTCAACCACATGGGAGTCTAGTAACCTAATCATTATGCCAAATGCTGGTCCCTAAAATAGTTCAACTGCTTTCTGTATGTCCAAAAAGCTCAAGGAACTATCGAACATGTTAAGCAGAGACACGGGAGAGATTTTTTAAAAAATCCAATTTCTAGAAATGAAGCCTGATGACTAAGGGATGAGGCTAAGACCCCGCCAGTTTCTGTGCTCTCTCCCCAGAGAAGTGGAAAGTTCTCTTTCAGCCCCATCTCTGCAGAGAAACCGAGGAGGCTGCCATTCTGACACTGTTCGTTCAGCACAGAGGGTCCTCTGGCTTTCAGGGAAGTTCGAAACTATAGACGGTCTGATGCGAAACCAACGGTTACAAAGGGGCAGCAGTTCTGCTCCTGGCAGGCAGCTCGTGGCAAGCAGAGCGAGGATGGCAGGTCAGGGGACGTGGGTTCTGGTCCTCTCCGCCCACACCCTGCAGCTGTGTGACTGCGGGCAGGATAGTGAACCTCTCTGAACGCCAGCTTCCTACCGTGCTCACTTCATAAGATCGCTGTGACCATTCAACTGCATTACATTTAAAAAAATGAAAAATGCATCTGAAAGAGTTTTTTAAAATCTAAACATTTATAATTATTTTTTCATATCACAAAACCCAGAAGACATGGACCAGCATCTGTGAGTATGTCACATGTTCTCTCTTGACCTCCAGCGCCATCCTCAGTAATCTCTCAATCTTCTTCTTCCTTTTATTTTCCTGTAAGTTTTTTTTGTCCCAGGGCGCATGCACTCGCTGGAGAGAAACAGGGAGACAGTGAGAGGGAAAGTGAGAAATGACCCCCCAGGGGGGACGGCTAAGCCACAGTCCCTTCTCCTCCATTCTCCTCTTGGGATTTTGGGTTCACATGCATACACATTCAGCATGATTTTCAAGCCATCAGGTCTGGGACACGAACCACTGTTGGTTATGTGAGAATCCAACACCGTAACCACTATACCACCTTCTGGCCCCCTCATCTTTATTTTTTTAAGTTTATTTATTTATTCTATGAGTGAGAGAGACAGAGATACAGCACTCCCACACGGAGGATCTTAACACTGGAATCCACCCCTCTCCCAGCCTTCTCCAGCCTGAATGCAGGTGCCTGCATACCTATGGTATTCGGGGAACTGTCCGGCTGTGAACAGTAACTTCCCCGGTGGGTCTGCCTCAGGGCGTTGTGTTTACCACTGCGCAACTGACCCCCTCTTTACCTGCGTCTTAATATGTGTCTGACACTCTTCGAGGCTTCTCAGTTCATGATAAATGAGCAAGTAAGACATTGAACAACTAAGAAGAGAGAAAAAATCCACCTTGCTATTCTTGTCCTCTGTGTTGTATGATCAGCACTCCAAACGCTATGGTGTAAAACCACCATTCCCTCACGGTCACTGACGTGGGCTGGCACGTGGACTGCGCTTGGTGGGAATGGCTTGTAACTGCGCCTCCATGTCTGGAGCCCACACTGGGAAGACTAGAACTGCTGCAGGCTCGCAGCCACGTCTGTCAGATGTGTGCACTGGAACTAGGGTGAGCCGAAAGCTGGGCTCACCTGGAACTGTCATCTGGAGCACTCACTTAAGGTCTTTCTATCGAGCCTGGAATTCCCACACCAGAACTACTGAGGCTCCAAGGGAGGGTGAGAGGGCACCCAAAGAGAGTGTGAGGAAGGGGTGTTAGAGAGAGCCAGGTGAGAAGCATGGCTTTCACTCTCTAGCCTTGACACGCCACCACTGGCCGAAGCAGTAGCAAGCCCACCAGATTCAAGGGGCGAGGACACGGATTCCCCATTTCCAATAGAAATAGCAAAGTATCTGTGGTACCAAAGTGCCACGCTTGCTGTCTAAATTCTGCAGGACAGTAGTGGCATTAGGGCTTATTCCCATTTCCAAGATGAACAGTGGTCAATGACACCATCTCTCCCTAAAATGGCCAGCCCAAGGAACTCTTGTTTTCAGCAGTCCAGCTATCTGCAGTATCTGGGTCATCGCCTTCAGCCCTCTGCATTGTCATTGCGGTCAACAAATGCAGTGTCAAGCATGTAAATTAGACCCGGTTTTCAAAAACCCTCCTACAGGATTATTAGCGGTGAAATCAATTAGAAAGAACTTATTTCAGATGACCTTAGGACATCCAAAAAAAAAAAAAAGAAGAAGAAGAATGTATTTTCCTGAAGCAAAATGAAAATATCATAAAAATTTAGCTGACACTGTGTTTGTGTTAGAATACCTCGTCTTCAGGAGCAATTCCAAAAAAGGCCAAAGTTAATAAAAGTGTGCATATAATAAGTGACATAAGTAGAAACAGGCCTGTTAGTAGGTCTTAGGTTTGGTGCTTTTCAAGTTTTTATGGAAAGAATGGCAGATCTGGTCTAAATTAGGAGGATTCTGGCTTTATATTTACTGTGGGTAGGGTGAGATGTATTAGGATGTTAACATACCCAAGAAGATGAGCACAAGAGCTTAGGAAAAACTCTGCCTTCGGGTTACCCCTAAAAGCTGAGCTCGAGCAAACGGACAGAGCCATCATGAGCTGGAGTGACAATGCTGAGAAGCCCTACTTATTTAGTCTGGTTGAAATAACAACAACGAAATAGCCCGTGATTCTGAGAGAAAGGCAGAATCACCAAAAGGAACCGCCTTTACGTGAAGAAAAGAGATGGGGACCAGCAGATGGCATAATGGCTATGTCGCTGGACTCCCATGTAGTCGACCACAGATTGAGTCCCGGAATCAAACAACAGCTTAAACTCATACCGGGCTCGTGGGTGTGGGTCCCCAAGATCCCGGGAGGAGAATGGAGGAGAAGGGATCGCAGTGTGGCCATCCCCCCTGGGGAGTGATTTCTCGCTTTCTGTCTCTCTGTTTTTCTCTGTCTTTCTGATGAGTGCATGTGCCCTACAGCAAAAAATCCTTCCAAAGACGAAAGGAAAGGAAAGGAAAGGAAAGGAAAGGAAAGGAAAGGAAAGGAAAGGAAAGGAAAGGAAAGGAAAGGGACGAGACGTTGGCTGTTACATGGCATGAAAAGTAGCCACACTCTGCCTCTGTCAACAAGGAAGAGTTGGGACACGTCTTCGTACGTAAGTGCGCATGAAGACCAGAGATGCAGAGGGAACGCAGCCCGAGGATTGGAGATGTGGCCAGAAAACAAAGCCCACTTGGGTTTGCACTCTAACCGCTGCCACGGACTACATGGCCTGGGGCAATCCCTGTGTCCCCTCTAAGATCTAGTACCCTCTCCTGTGAAATGGGGAAAATACTACTAGCACTCTCCCAGGGCTGTATAACTCATTATAAACGCATACGTAACTCTGGGTTGTGTCATCTGTTTATCTGCTTCACTTCTATTAATTACATTCTGTAAATGTAATCTATACACAGAAAATTTGAAAATTAGACAACTATGTGTAGAAAAACAAACGTCACCCGTAATCCTGCCAGGCAGAAGCAATTCTGGTTAATACCTGAGTAGTCTTCTCGACTCCTTCCACAGCACATATTCTCTGAAATCTCACTGGGAATAAGATGCTGCATGTCATGTTTCCCCTTCTCATCACAGCACCGGGATTTTCCACATAGCTAAAAATCCTTCCCGAACGTCCCTTGGAATGGTGGCATGGCCTTCCACTGTACACCTGTCCGACTCTCCTAACTGTAATGCGAAAATTTCTCTAGGGGGAAAAAGGATGCTTTCTCTTCCTCGAGAGGGAAGAGGCACTTGCCGCTCAGAGGCTGCTTCTGTAGGCTCTGTGCTGAAGACAAGGACAGAAACGCTGATTTGAGGAAGTGAATAAATACATCCGTATTCCCCACGTAAAGGACATGGTCCTAGCCACTAATCTCATTTTCCAGATATTCAAGTGTGATTTCTGCATCATTTCCTCAAGACTCTCACAAAAACCTAGCTAGGACTTTCATGAGAAAATCATTTCAATTTTCTGATTTTCACTGAACAATCCTGAAGTTTTCTTTCTTTCTTTCTTTCTCTTTTTTTAATAAGAGGGCAGACCCCGCAGCATAGTGGTCATGGGAGCCGGGTCCCGTATGATGACCCCATTTGAGTCCCAGCCCTGGTGGCTTGAGTGACACACCGGGCTTGAGCGTATGTCTGCCCATGGGGTGGGGAAGAGGAGGAGGAGGCCTTGCAGCTGCTAGGGGTGCTGTCTCCTTCTCCCCTCTCTTTCTCTGTTTCTGTCCGGCAAGTAGTGAAAGAAAAAGAATGTAGCAGAAAGCACAGTTGTTGTGGGTAAAAGGTTCTTCCTGCCCGCACCGACAAAGCTGTTTTCTTCTGTTTAAGTGTTCTGAGAAATCGGCAGGTGATTAAGGGGAGATATTTATTAATAAATCTATGGATGCTCTGTAATTACCGGACATATCTGATTGAAGCTCAAAAGCCACACAGACAGAGACCTACTGGTACACGGCTGATGCTCGTCCCATTAGCTTTCGGTTGAACCATTTAAAATCTTCCTTTGCTCGCGTTTGTTTTCGTCATCCTGCCCTAAACACTGACTGCTCCATAGAAGGGCTTCCTACGTCGGTTACTAAAGCTTCGTCCACCCTGGTGTAGGGTATGTCTCCTTCCTCAGGCCACCCAGACCCAACAGAAAATGCCTTGAAACGCAAACAGTCCCTGAATTATTATAGCCATTACTTTTTATTAGTAGTAAAAAAAAAATAAAAATAAAAAAGGAAGAAGAAGCAAGGAACAGTTCTATGTATGCAGAGCAGTGAGAACATAAGTAACAGTAAAATGTTAAAACTGTAAAACTATTTGCATGGTATTAATGCAATTCTAATAAAAAGGAGGTTGAGGTACTGCCTCTATGAGAGCAAATAGGGTACATTTTGCTTTCATCCAATATTTATACCCAAAAAACATTTTGGTTTAGGAAATAAAGGAGTGATAAAAAATTACAGTCTTTGAATATTGGACTTTGACTAGTCCCCCGCTGCCCTTTATCGCGTGTTTCCGTAAAATACAGTACATCTTGCTGTTTTATTTCATTGTTTGTGGCCCGTGCAAAATCCTATTGTCCAGCTGCCCGGCATAAATGAACAACAAATCACAAGAACCAGAGAGACACTTTAGCTGATTAAACTGGGTCTGGAATTTTCCTTTTACTGTGAAATTATCACCTTATTGCAATTATTTCTACATACTGTGATTATTTTTACACTTTGTGATGATTCCTGCAAAATTCTAGAGGAGACGCCTCCATCTTAAAATCTCGGGCCCAGTAGAAATTCAGATTTCACACTCAACAGTTGTATGTTTTTCTCCCTCAAATTATTTTACCAATCTGATTAGGAGAGGTTGAGTCACTGACACTTTTTTGTCACAAAACAAAATGAAAGACAAAATAGAATGAGGACACATTTCACCCATAGAGTGATCTGGAGTTAGACAAACAAGCCACAGTGCCTGTGAGAAACTATGGAAACTTCTAGAACAATAATCAGTTTGGCAATATAAAAATTCACACATGAAAATACTTTTGCTCCAAGAATATGCTTCAGAGGTCCCTGATAAAGCAGAACATATACCATCTAAAGTGGAGAAAATTGAACACTTTATCCAAAGTCATAGAATTTTTTTAAAGAATTATTTAATTTTATTTATTATTATTCATTGTTTTAAAATTTTCTATAGGGCTTGTGCACTCATCAGAGAAAGACAGAGAGAGAGAAAGGGAAAGTGAAAAAGCAAGTCTCCAGGTCCGAGACTTGAAGCACAGTGAGCCATGCGGGAGTTCAGTGCCTTAACCACCACACCACCTGTTGGCCCAATAAATGTCTCTTTACAAGGCTAGGTATATAGAGACAGAATTTAGCCTAGAGTGCATCTATGGTTGCATGAGTTGTATACTGCACAATGCAGGGGAAGCCATCCACGCAGATTATATTGTGAGTGATGCATTGATTCGACTTCCCTAGTTTTATTCCTTCTTTCAGGAATACGTGACTGCAAGAAGTTAGACAAAATGTATTCTTTTCTTTTTGTGGAGAGGTTTTTGCTATAGGGCATGTGCCCTCGCCAAAAAGACAGAGAGAGACAGGAGACAGAAAGCGAGAAATCACCCCCCGGGGGGATGGCCACACCACAATCCCTTCTCCTCCATTCTCCTCTTGCAGGATCTTGGGTACACACACACACGCATCCGGCGTGAGTTTAAACCACCAGGTTTGAGACTCGAACTGTGGTCAGCTACATGGGAGTCCAGCAACATAGCCATTACGCCAACTGCTGGTTCCCAAAACGTACTTTCTAAAGAATCTAATATAAGAAAACACCATTGGCTGAGTCAAAGGAAACTAGCAGGTACGTATTAAGTCCAATATGATGAATTTTATTGGCTACACAAGAAGAAGGGGAAAAAAATAAAACCAACTTCTACAACAGAAAAGCCTAGCTATGATTGACTTAGAGGGGAAATTCTTTCAGATAAATAACTAGGGCCCAGCAAATGGCATGGTGGTTAGGGTGCTGGACTCCCACATGGCCAACCCCGGTCTGAGTCCCAGACCTGAGAAGGACTCCTGAGGCTCTTCTAGAGCTACTTCTGCTTCCTTGGACTGAACTAACGTGACCACGGCTCACACTATTTAATCACACATCAAGACGTATTTCCTGAGTGCCAAGCAACTCTGTTTGCCATCATTGGCAGGGTCAAAATCTTTCCTTACAGACCTTCACCCAGGCATAGGTGGGCACACACTGGGACGTGCACAGCCGGGAAACTCCAGCCCCACCTTGCGTACACACAGGCAGGCCTCTGGATCCTTGCCCCTGGGCTTGCAAAGCCAGTCAGACGTTCCCTGCACAGAAAAGAGCCCTTCCACTGGTATATTTGTGGCATGGGAAATTGCTGAAATTCTCCGAGTGCTAAGGTGCAGGCAAATGATTAACACGTCTCCATAAATCACTGCAGATTTAAGATTTAAATACATACTAAACATGGCAGGGACGCCTGGGTCTTCTATTTATAAATGCGGCCCTTCTTTTTCTTTTTCCCTCTCCCCCAGCCCTATCCCCTCCCCTTTGGATCAAAGAGAGAATTCCAAGGGGCCTGAAAAACAATGGTAAATGTTTGCATTGCTGAAATTCACACTGGTGCCATAAGTGGATTTAAGGCGGACTGGGCTCTATAAACAAAATAAAAAGATGGCATCCCGATGAAAATATGTAAAAAAGATACTTGGGGAAAAATGCTTCGGAGAAGCAGTCTGGTTAGTTGTAAAATGACTTTAAATTAGGCTTTAAAAAGGATTGCTAAATCTTGACACATATATGAGCAGCTTATTATCATGCAATTGTGCAGTAGTTGCTTGATCTTGTTACTGATTCGTCACATATGAATAAATGATTAATTACCAGAAAGGCTAAAACAGAGTAGAGTGAGAGTACTGAAGCTCGCCCTGAAAGAGGGGCTTAAACACGTTTATTGCCCTTTAAGTGCATTTCATTAAGGCCAATTAAGGACTTTCATGTCTTATTAGAAAAATGAAGTAGATTTATGAGGTTTTCGTAGGTTGTAAATGCTGGGGCTAGCAGATACAAAACCAAGCAGAAATGTGGTAGTTAAGAGCTAAGAAAATACATACAAATGCTTCCAGAAAGCAAATATTTAATGGCAGTAAAAAGCCAGTTCAACACGAAGGCGATTCTTAAATTAAAGAAAGGGCATAATTTTTATTTCCTCTTGTCTACTCCTTGTAAACCTCTGGATTAGTGTCTGGGGAAGCTTTCTCTCTGCAATTTGGGAACCTACTTCAGGGAGGACAAAAAAAAAAAAAGAAGAAGAAGAAAAGATCCATGCTAACTCTAAAACGGCCTGACAAGACACTGTACTCTTTGTCAAAAGCAAAGTATACACCAATGAAAATGCTCTTTTAATTTTCAGGGTGAGCAACGCCTTCTTGAAAGAGGGAAAGCGTGGAAGTAAATTCTGCACCGACACGGTTGTTAATAAACTGACAGCAAGGAAAATTCACGGGCCAGAGCGAGCCTGGCGACTGAATTCCCACTTTTCCGGTTCTGTCAGATGGTGTCACAACATTAACCGGACCAAATGGTTATTATACACTCTGGATTTCCTTGATTCATTTTCAAGGAAAATTAGCATGACAGGTTAGCAAGCGTTTTCTGTTGCCCTCTGGGAACGTTCATCACCCCCCACACCATTCTAACCACGGCGTTCGATTATTCACTCAACACTCAAGCAGTTCCTTACTCTGCACACACACACGCGCACACACACATGCACACGCTCTTAACATTTTCTCAAGAGACTCATGCAGCTTTGTCAAATGCAAGAACATGCATTTATGAATGTCTGGGAAAATGCACATCTTTACCTCGTACACCGTTATGCAAAGCCTCAACTGTTTACCATATATCTTCTCAGATAAATCATTTAAAACCATATGAAACTTCTTCAAGAAAATATCGGCTGAAGATGTACAGTCACAACTTTTTAAGCTCAAATCTCTCCTCCTTTAAAAAAAATGAATGTTGGCAAGTCAGTAGATTACGTCTTCTGGATTTTTTTTTTTTTTAATTCAGGAGAAGTGCTCCACAGCACATGAAAGATGTCTAACCCTCGCCAACAATTTTGCAGCATACACATATTACTTTCAAATCAATGCCTCAGTTTTGCTTGTTGAAACCTGTTTACTGCTGCAGAAAATACTGAACATGGAATTTTAGCAGTTCTTCAAGAGCACTGGCAAATTTTTCTGCTGAGAACCTTTAAAATGGTATTACTGGAAGATCTAACAGCAGGAAATCAGATTAACTATGCTATTTCAGAAGAAAAGACAAAGAGATAGTCGATCCTATTTGTACAGGTAGGAGTCACAAGACCGAAGGTAAAGTCTCGTAGGTTCATCTCTGCCTGCAGAGAACAAGAGGCACGTAAAACAGCAAACAAAGTATTAATTTCAAGGTCCTTCGTGTAACTCTATTTTATTCTCAGTTCGTTGTGAATTCAAGTTTCCAAACAAATAATGACCTGGACAGAGACCTAAAACAACCAGCCATGTATCTGTTCAGACTCTGCAAAGAATTTTATGCCAAAATGTGATGAGCATCTGTCCTCAGTGATTTATTCCAAACAGCGGAGATGTTATAAAATGAACACATTGCATCTCCTGCTATAAAAGGGAAACAAAATGATCTTTTAGTTAATATCCAATCAAACTTCAAGACACCTTATGGAACACAAGGATTTCATGGGATCATTTCATTCGGATCGTTTCATTCTGCACCTTTCTCCAGAACGCTAAAACAGGATTAACTTAAGAACTTCTAAAATGCAGAGCTAAATGTGTATAACCGGTTTTGGTTTTTTCCAGATCAACAGATGCCACTTGATTTTTATTTTTATTTTGACAACCCAAAAAATGTAGGCCCAGGCAAGGATGCTAATTACCAATAAGTTCTTATTAAAGAAACAAGAGTGCTTTTTCAGAAAGTTCAATACCAATTTGGGCCTCAGGGTCACTGAGTTACAAATAGAAGTGGAACCCTTTCAAGTTCAGATTGGATACATTTTGTCAAGCACAATAAACTATTTCTGGGAGAATTGCTGCTAAAAAAGAAAAAGAAAAAAGAGGTTGGATTTAAAAGAGACTTTTAGCATGCCAGTTTTATTCCACAAAAGAATTTTCAGATGGTTTCTGTACAGATGAATCCCCAAAGAGATTAATGCCCCTGGGATAAGAATGGGAACGTTAACATTACACTTATATCCCAAATATTTAATGTGGTTTGAGATTGTCAAATAAAAACAATACAAATTTTATCTAATCTAGGCAATTTATTTTTAAAGAGTTCATTAAAACGAGGGAATTAAACTTTCAAGGGATGAAAAGGTAATTTCTGTTTATACCCAACTCAGAAAAAATTTTAAAAAGTCTCAAATTGTTAGAGTTTAGAGCAAAATGAGGTTTTAATATTAAGAAAACAGAATGATTTCTATTGAATCGCAGAACTCAATCTGCCAAACACCAAGAGCAGGGATGAGATAAGGAAGGATTTAGCACATTCAAGTGGAGGGGGGACAATTTCAAACTTAGCATGGACTTATTTCTCCCTGAATTTTCTGTGTTAGTCACCCATAAATCTTCACTGCAATGAACAAGCTATGAAGTCTTGCCCTCCCCTTCAGGCTGTTCAAATTCTAGTAAATTTCCACAGATAGAATTTCACTGGGCATGCTTGGCATACCTTATGCATTTGGACAAGCAGAGCTTCATGGCGCCCCCTTGGGGTAAACAGTTTTGAAGTAGACCTGCAACATTTTTCTTTTTTTTTTTTTTAATTTTGCCAGATGGCACAGGCGCTCACCAGAGTGTAGGAGACAGCTCTCATGGAGAATGGTCACACAGGAATCCCTTCTCCTCCATTTCTCCCTCCTTTCAGCATTTTGGACACACACCCACACTCTTGGTGTGTTCCTAAGCTACCAGGTCCAGGGCTCAAACCACACAGTTTGCCATGTGGGGTCCAGCCACCTTCGCCACACTACGGGCTGGCCCAGAGAAGCAACTTTACGAATCAGGCATATATCTCATCCATCCTTGCAAAACTCAGACTGGCTTTGGAGAGACATCCTGATCCACTTCAAAGCAACTGGCCGTTTCCAGAGCCGAAATCCTGTGGGCTAAAAACAAAGATGAGCCTGCCGACTGCAGCCTGTGTTTTGGGAGGGTTGCATCGCATCTTTAAAACTGATAGCCAATACTAACAAATCAGATTTGTATTGGGTTTCGGGCTTTTGAAATTTTAGAATACCTTGAAGGTCTAAGTTTCCTATGGCAGCAGGAAATACTGGGGCTGACTGTGCCCGAATGCTCTCTTCAGCCCTCCAGTCCCTGTCTTCTGTGCCTGCTTCTCACAAGTATCTGACCCTTCGCTTTGACCCCTAGGCTTACAGTCTCAGAGCCCTTTACTGTCAGCCCTTAAAATCCTCACGCATCTCAGTGCACTGAACGGGTAAACAGAAAGAATGAGAGATTTAGTCGCTATGTAGCCCACCTACATGCGGATTACAAAAGAAAATTCTAACTACTGATTCATCAATCCCTCACCACAGAGATAAGCAAACAACAGTCCAAGGACAGGCCAAATCCTGCCACTATACGGTTCTGTATGTGAAGTCTCCTTTGTCTAGAAAGACAGGTATTTGTCTACACGCTGCCCATGGCTATGTCACACTGTTACGCCCTGAGATCCACGTGACCTGAAGCCTACAGTTACCATCAGGGCCCGCACAGAAAGCACACCAGTCCCATCTCGTACCGCTGCTTTGGAGATGGGCTGCTACGTGACGAGCCCACGAATGAGCGAGAGCTCTCGGAGTGCTTTGCCTATCCTATGGCCGCCTCCACGAGTCGAGAACTGTTTATCTCCTGCGTGGACATGACCACAGATCCAGTTCCTGCGGTGCATATTTAATAGAAGTGCTTCCTCAGTACCTACACACTGGGCACTCAACATCTCCTCTGCTGGCAGCCTCGGGGGGTGCCTAGGCGGTAAGCCACGAACTGGCTCTGTCTCACCTCGACGTTCTCAAGTCATACATTCAGGAAGATAAACCTGAAGGCTAACCTGCCCACGCACGGCTCCACGTAGCAGACGCTCCCTCATCAAATGCCCTGTCTGGTACTGTGCTATACGTGGCCCCAAGGGTCTCAAAAACACAGTTTGCTGTTCCTCATCAGAAGCAATAAAGTGAACACATTTGGGAGTCGACCAGTGAGATAAGAATGGCACAGTCTATAGGCTCATGAGCGGTGTTCTGTCCGCCCCGGCGTATGGAAAACCTTGAACTGCCAACCTCTGTGTATGTCTCATCCTGCGCCATTCGTTGTACCATGAATTTGCCACCTTTCGGCAACACCATGAAACAGATGACTGCCCTCCTTCCATTTTACAGAACGGCAAACTGAGGTCCAAAGGGGTTCAGCAATGTCCTCAAGGTCATGGAGTTAACAAAGAGCGGGACCGAGACAAGAATCCAGGGGTGTCTAACTGCAGTCTTCATGTTCACCGAGATCTCACGATGCTGGAGAGATAGCCACCGAGAGAGACTTCTATTTCAGCAGCAGAATCTGAGCAATGAGTAATCACTCGTTTTGATGAGATAACAGATTTGGGATTTAGGTCTGAGAGCGCTCAGATTCCCAGTGGATCATTTAGACACCGTGCCATACACAACAAAACACCTCCTGCTGAGCTGTAATTCAGTCTCCCCTCTGAACGGTATCAATAATTCTGATGAACAATAACCAGCCACGAGGGCACATGCCTTCTAAAGGTTCGAGAATATAAACAAATGTCAAAAGCTCCTCAGACATGTAAAGATATCCCAAAAGTGAGTGGTTTTGAATTACATGTGTTGGTATTTCGTTTCCCTTCCAGTGGCGATTTCCTCAAATTGACTGTCATTTCTTAAGCAAGCATGAGGTTTCTCGTAACCCATAAACACACTCTGAACTTCATCGGGGACAAACTCATGTGCTTCTCCTCCTCTGCCACCTCCCCTCCAACAAAACGCACCGGGTCGTCAGAAAAGGCATGACGTGTTTTTCTATGTTTTTATGCAACAATGCATCATGACTTCTCCAACGACTCAGTAGTTCCAGAATTCTCCTCTGGAGACAACTCAGCTCAACGCCTGTTTGGTAATACCATACGCATGTTACTAGCCCTTGTAACCCAGGGAACCCACCCTCCTTTTTGTAAGTCAAGAGTCTCTGGAGAAGAATGCGGGGCAGAAACTCCAAAGCAATGTAAGGAAGAGCCTTCTAGAATTTTTCATGTTGCTGGCTTTTTGTTTTATTTTTGTTTTCTTATTTAATTCAATTCTGAGCTCCCTTTCACTAAGAGAGAAAGAAGGATTTGTATTTGGAATTCAGGCTTTTGTATCTCATTCTATTCTTTCCTGCCTGAAGAAGAATGTCTCCCTTCCATGAGTTTCCTTGTTAATAAGGGTTAGTCATCTGAGAGAAAACCCCTTTTTGGGGGTGAAGGCACATCATCTAAGCAGGTGCCCTGGGAGGAATATGTCATAAAGACACATTCCTCATAATCAAGGATAATTCAAAAGGGAAACAGTGACCGAACATCCGTGAGAGCCAACAGAAGCCTAATCCTGAGCCCAGCACTGCAGACGGGAACACAGGCTGCTGCAAAGCCAGGGCAGATGCCAGGGAAGGGACCAGCACAAACCGAACAGAAGTCCAGTCCAGAGCTTGGCATCTGGGCTCTTCAGCTGCCAGCCCTGCCTCGCGAGTGGCCACAATATTTGGCTCCCGTGCAGGACACAACAGAGGATGAGGCTAAAGAGGTCCACGCGCGGTCCTGCCAGCCGCACAACAAGGCAGTGCCAGGAGAAGGCGGCAGCGCCATGCCGGTGCCAATGTGCCTTGGAAACGCTTTCCTATTTTCTAAAGGGGTGACAGAATTCCTGCAAAAAGAAAAGGCCAGATCCAACACTCAGAACCATTCCTCCCGTTTTCCATTTTTATAAAAAGAGCTAGCCTGTCCACGGGCCATTCTTTTTTTTACAAGGCTCATGTGGCCAAGTCCCTTTCTGCTTGTCGCCTGCATCCCACAGCCTCCCATCCAAACCAGGCCAACGGTTTGTCTCACACACGTTTCAAACTTCTGTCTTTGACCTCAGTGTTATTGCATGCCTTGATGCAGTTTCCAGAAGAAAGGATCAATAAACTGTGTGGGAGGAGGTGGGAATGGAAGAAGGTAGAGAGATAGCTGGAGATTCCTTCTTGGTTAGGAGCTGAGTTAAGTCTCCACAATCCTGGGGATCTGCAACTGGTTTTTAAAAACCCTGATGTTCTATTTGTAAGGAAGTCTTTTTGTGATTGTTCGACTGGGAAAACTGAGAAAACTGGAACAGTAAAATGCCAGAAGAGAAACCCACTACTCAAAAGCCATGATTTCTTGAAAAATTAGAAACTAGAACAAACAAGTAGAATCGCTTTGTTCATTCACATTAGATGGAGAGAAAAGAAGAAAAAAGGGAGCCAGTGGGGCACAGAGACCCTTCATCAGAGAGCGGGCTCTTGCCCTGCCCAAATTCATGCTTACACTTACTCCCCAGAAAATCTCAAGCATAGCATACTGTCAGTAAGAAAATGCAAAATTCCTGGTCATCATGGGAAAGATCTTGACTTTGTCACATCATTCCAGTCTCTTGTAAGATGAATGAATTTGGGGGCCAGCAGGTGGCATGGTGGTTAGGATGTGGGACTCCCACGTGGCCATCCACAGTTCTAGTCCCAGACCTGGTGTCTTGCTTTCTCACTTTCTCTCTGTGTCTTTCTCTAGTTAACATACATGCCCTGTAGTAAATTGAATATAATAATAATAAATTAAAAGAAATAATTCTTTTAAAAATGAATGAATTTGAGAATATTATATACAAGGCTTTTAAAATAAAAATCAAGGCTGGGCCAGCTGGAGGCATGATGGTTTTAGTGACTGGATCCCACTTGGCTGATTGAAGCTTGAGTCCCAGACCCAGTGGCTTGAGAAACACATCAGGCATGCTCAAAATCCGGAGAGGAGAAGGAAGGAGAAGGGATTGCAACATGGCCCTTTCCCTTGGGTGGTGATTTCTCACTCCTCACCCATATCTCTTTCCAGAGAGCTCACCTGCCCTATAGCAAAAACTAAAAAGAAAAAGAAATAAATAATCAAGGGCATTTATTTACTAATGTTCCTAGGGTCTCATTTTCCAATTCAACCCCCAAATGAATAGGTAAGGTCAAGCATTAAAGTCTTAAAGATATTTTTCAATTATTTATTTGATTGCATTTATCATTATTTGTTTAAGTTGATCACCAGAGAGAGAGACAGAGAGAGGAAAAGTGAGAAAGCAAGCTGCCAGGTCTGAGACTCAAACTCTGGTCAACCATGTGGGAGTCCAGCACCCTAACCACCATGCCACCTGCTGGCCCCCAAAATCTTAATTATTCTTACTCGACCTCTTATGTTTTAAGGTTTCTTTGCTGGAATACCAAAAGGATTGATAAATAAAAGAGTCACAGGGCATCAGCATCTTCATATGCAATACTTACATAATTCTTGGGGGAAAAAGGCTCCTCAAGGCAACCGTGATGATCTTACTATTCTCTCACGAGCAAAATACCCCTGCCCACAGGACTCTCATGTCCCGATTTCCCTTCTTCACAGAGTGTTATAGTGGAGTTCTTTCCCTTTCTCAGACCGGCTTTCTTCACCAATGTTCTCTTCGTGACTCAGCTCAAAGTAAGTTACAAAACTTTTTCAGAGACCTCTCTTTTCTCCCGACCTCCCACCATTGCTGGCCTCAGAGCTCAGCATGCGATGATACGGTCCTGTCATTCAGTGCTTCTCTACCCTACTATATTTTATAACTAGGTGTTGTTCCTCTTTTTGACCCATAATTCAGAGAGGGGGCTCTTGTCCTGCCCAAATTCATGCATAGACTTATTCCCCAGAAAATCTTCTTTTCTTTCTTTTTTTTTCTAGAGATACTTTTTCAATAGGGCGCGTGCACTCGCTTGACAGAGAGAAAGTGAGAAATCACTCCCTAAGGGGGATGGCCACACCACAATTCCTTCTCCTCCATTCTTCTCTCTGGATTTTAGACATGCACACACACATGCCCAGCGTGAGTTCTAGCCACCAGGTTTGGGACTAGAACCGCAACTGACTACATGGGAGTCCAGCAATGTAGCCATCATGCCATGTACTTGTCCCGAGAATGTTTCACTTAACAGCATATTGAGCCCATGCAAACACGTTTGAGGAACGGGGCCTTCAGATGCTTCTCTGGGGAATTCCCAGAGCCATGATTCACCTGAAGGGTAAATAGAAGCCAAGAAAATGAACAATGCATGCTAATTGAACGTCTGTCTTGTCTGATGACGATGTCTCTTACATGTTTAAGGAGCTTTTATTTTATTGTAATAAGAATATCATATTAAAAGTCAACACGAGGATGCAAACTTAAGAACTACCAACTGGAACAAAAAATAAATACAAGGGAGGAGCCAGACAGTGGTGAGGGGGTAATGCAACACTGAGATTCTGGACCACCATGAGGAGGCCCCAGGTTCTCATCCTAAGGCCTCACTATACATGTCAGGCACACACGTGTGCCCACGATCTGGGCTAACGGAAGGTGGTGTGGACTACTGCAGGAAGACCCCATGGAAGAAGTCTCTCTCTCTCTCTTTTTCTCTTTGTCTCTCTGTCTCTCTTTGTCATGGAAGAAATAAATGCACAAACTTCAAGGAGAAAGAAGAATAAGAGGGAAACCTACAGAAATTGGTTTAAGGACTACCTGCAATACCAACAGGAAGATTTATTCAGAGAAGATGTGAATATCAATGCCATTTTATGTCAGATGTCAACATGTCAAAAGTAATTGTGTTTGTTGCAGTAATAAAATAAAATCCCTTCTTTTCTTTTGTTGCTCCATAAGTGTATATACCACATAAAGCAAGAGCTTCCAAAGTGTGCCATTCTCCTTAGAAATAATATTCGCTTTCCTGGTACAGTTTGGGTACCTGGTGTTAGAAAAAAATGCCTGAGACTGGACAGTTTTGACTGTTCGTGGGAAACACAGTTAGTTCCTGGGCTACGGCCAGACTTGTAACTGGGTATCACTCGCTCTTCTTTCCTTACGGCAACTGCCTTCTAACCCCAGTCCTGGCCCTGACCCTCACCCACCACTCCATATTGGAGACATCTGTCTTACAGCAGTTGAGAAGACGACGTTTTAGAGTACAGTCTCCTAGCAGGGAAGGCATTGCCACTCATGACTGTACGCATCTCTTACTCTTTGACAAAACTTCTATTCGACGACAAGTAGGCACAGCCAAAATGGCGACTGAAAGGACCAGTGTGGGGGTGTCTGCAGCCTGTTCATAAGGTCCTTTGTTTCCCCACTGATCACTACGGTCTTTTACAAGAGTCTTTATTTTATTTTTTTTTTTTTTTTTTTTTTGAGAGAGAGAGATATTTGTTATAGGGTGCATGCGCTCGCCAGAGAGACAGAGAGAGACAGACAGAAAGCGAGAAATCACTCCTCCCCGCCCCAGGAGGATGGCCACGCCGCAATCCCTTCTCCTCCATTCTCCTCTTGGGATCTTGGGCACGCACACACACACGCCTGGCGTGTGTTTAAGCCACTGGGTCTGGGACTCGAACCACAGTCGGCTATATGGGAGTCCAGCGACATAGCCATTACTCTAACTGCTGATTCCTACAAGAATCTTTTTAATGTGTGAAACTGAAATTCATATTTGTACTTTCACCAAGAAGCAATATGGGGCTTTAATAAAGAAAAACTTGCTTTTCAAATTGGCCCAGTGTGGATTTTAACTTTCTGTGTATCACGGGAAATAAAGCTTTAGGCAAGATGAGGCTATCCCCACCTCTGCCAAAAATTAATATATTTTTAATGGTAAATTAACATCAAAAGTTTTATACATATTAGTGATGGTCTGACCTCCAACTGTTCACAGTCATGTCCAATCCGCACACACAGAAGGAGAAAATCTGTCTACCATGAATGTTCAGTTTGTTCAATTCCCTGCCATGTCTTTTCAGCTGTTAATGCTGCTCTGTGAACAGATGATGACTTGAATAGGAAAAGAAAACCAATGGGGAGAAACTCCTCTACATTTTTTAAGGTGATTATTTGTAATTTTGGTATGCTTTACCATTATGTTTACTACAGTACCTATAGATGTGTATCATTTTAAAGCCACAGCCCACTCCCAGAAATTTATAGTTTCAGAATAAAATCTCTTGTTTGAGAACGTTGTGTCTGCCACAGTAGAGGGACTCTTCCAAATTGACTGAACAAAACAAGTAGCGAATACCTGCCGCAGGGTCGTGTTGGGGTGGGGGGGGAGAGAAATGATGACAGGGAAATGCAAAAGGGACAGAGTTTGATGAAATTCTATTGGGAAGCTAAAAATATGCCACCCAGCCCAGTTCCAGACACAAATACGGGGCCATCAGAACTATCATGGGCCCTAGTAAATAGCGAGCCCAAACTAAGCGGCCAAACAGATGTAGCCCAGTCCAGGGCCTTTCTGTGAGGTCTTTTTCTAGAAAACTCCTTATTATTACAATTTAGAACGGTCCAAAACCAACCAACAGACAAATAAAACCTTTCAAATAGGGAATGCAGGGACCTGAAGTAGCAGTCAGCCCGTGGTAATGGTAGCCCCATCGAAGGCGACATGCTGAAATAACTAACCTGGGACTCCTTCCCCATGGAGAGCAAAAGTAAAACAGAGGCGAGACCCTCACAGAAGGCGGGTTAGAATATTAACAGTTAAGTCCCGTAAAATCTCTTCTTATACATTAGTCACGGAAATTGTGAAGGTATATGCCTCTGAACAGATCTTGGGTTATTACGAAATGTATAAACATTGGAAAGCTAATTCAATAGTCATCGTTTCAAATTTACATTTATGGATATGTCAAAAGCTATACATTTGCAGGAATGTGTGAAAAAACTCACAGAACTCTGGTCTCTGAGTTCCTCCCCCAGCTCACAGGAGGTATGGTTCCTTCTGTCCCTGTGCTGAGTCTCTCCCCTTCTCTGCTCAGGGTTGGAGTCACACAGTTTTTGGTCCTGGGTTGTCACCTCTTTTCTGTCTACACTGAGCCTCTAGGTTTCAAATTCCTCCATGATCACTACTCCCACATTTGTATCTCCTCCCCAACTGACTACTCAGTATTAGCACTTGCAGATCTACACTCAGCGTGTCCCAAACTCCTTCACCCTTGGTCTCCTAGCCACTGGTGACAACTCCGTCCTACAGCCGGAGGGGCCATCGTTCATCCTCTCTTTAGCCGATGTCTGTATCATTAGTAAATCCTGCTGGCTCCACCTTCAAAATATCTCCAGAATCCAATCACTTACCACCTCCTCTGCCACTACCTAATCGAAACTACCATCTTCTCTTGCCTGAGACATGGTAACTGCCTCTTCGTGGGTATCTCTCCCCCGTCTATTCTCAACACAGCAGCCAAAGCAATCCTTCTAGAATGTTAAGCGAGAGAGTGCCACTCCTCAGCTCAGAACTGTACAGCTGCTACCATTTCACATGTAGGAAAAGCAAAAAATCTTTACAACAGCCTACAGGGCCCCATAATCTGGCCTCCAGGTACCACCCTGAAATCTTCTCCCACCCTCTCACTCCTCCCCCACCTTCGGAGTCCTTCAGGCCTCAGCACATGTTGCGTCCTCTGCCTGGAATGTTATTCCCTCAGTTACCCAGCTAAGTCTCTCAGCATGTCGCTGCTTTCATATCACTCTATCAGTAAGACCTAACCTATCCTATTTAAAATCGCAAACTATGGGGCCAGCAGATGGTGTTGTGGTTACATTGCTGACTCTCACGTGGCTGACCGCGGTTCAAGTCCTGGCCCTAATAGCTTGAAACTCACGCTGAGCGCGTATGCATGCGTGCCCAGGACCCTGGGAGAAGGATGGAGGAGAAGGGATTGTGGTACAGCCATTCCCCCTAGGGAGTGATGTCTCGTTTTCCTTTTCACTGTCTCTGTCTCTCTCTGGTGAGCACACATGCCCTAAGGCAAAAACCTACATACACACAAACAAAGAGCAGAATTGCAAACTACGCTTCCCCTTTAGCTTGCTTTACCTACTTTCCCCTTTCCCCATTACCCAATAGGACCATCTAACACGCTCTGTCACTAGCTTATGTGACATACGTGCCACTGAACGTCCATCTGCTCCTTTAGAATTTAACTCTTTGAGGCAGGGACCTCCATTTTTTCACTTCACTTATCTACCCTAAGCACCAAGAATAGTGTCTGGCTCATCATAGTTATTCAATAAACAATGTTTTAAAGAATTTCATTTATAAACATATACTGAATATGTAAACATTCTAGGCATTTGGGCATTTTTTTTTTTTTTGAGAGGTTTTTGCTATAGGGCGCGTGCATTCACCAGGAAGATAGAGAGAAACAGAGAGATAGAAAGCAAGAAATCACCCCCTAGGGGGATGGCCACCGCAATCCCTTCTCCGTTCTCCTCTCAGGATCTTGGGCACGCATACACACATGCCCAGTGTGAGTTTTAAGCCACCAGGTCCAGGACTCGAACTGCAGTTGACTACATGGGAGTCCAGAAACATAGCCATTATGCCAACTGCTGGTCCCAACTGCATCTCTTGATTACAACATCTTCTCCTGTGCTTGATTTACTCTCATGTTGTTTTATTTTGTTTTGTTTAAGAGTTTTCTTTGTTTGTTTGTTCATTGTTGCCATGGGGCATGTGCACTCACTGAAGAGAGACAGAAAGAGAGACAGTAAGAGGGAGAAATCATCCTTCCTTGGGGAAGGGCCATGCCACAATCCCTTCTCCTCCAATCTCCTTTGGAATTTTGGGCACACACGTACACCTGTCCAGCATGATTTTCAAGCTGTCAGGTCTGAGACTTGAACCACAGTCGACGATGTGGGAGGCCAGCGTCTTAACCAGCACACCGCCTGCAGGCTCTCATGTTTTGTTTATCATGGCCCCTAAACATACAAAACCCACTATATATGCCGTAGAGCTCAGGTGTGTAGTAGTCTACACCATCTAGTTTTGTGTTTATAACATAAGTATGTTATCCCCAGCAGTAAATGAGACATGATATATGTGATATATATCTCTCCTAGCCAAGGTGGCACTCATACAGCACCACCACTTGGGAGACTGGAAGCCACGTGGAGGCCCAGGTTCGGTGAACAGGCACAGCTGTGCATCTGCAATCCTACCTGAGTAGGAGGCTGGGCCAGGAGGAGCACTACACAGTAAGACCCTGTCCAAAATACATATATTTTCTTTCCTTCCTCTCTCCTCTTTCTCTCATAAACAGAAAAAAAGGGGGGAAAACAGAAATGTGAAATTTAATGAAGAAAACATCCATATTAAAAGTTAGAGAAATAATGAGAGAACGTCAATAAAATAGAAAGAAGAAAAAAATTACACAATGTAAGTTAATTGTTAAAAGTAATTAATTTAAAATACAATAGTAAATAACTGAATGAGACATTGGTGTGTTTTTTGCTGTTTTTTTGTTGGTTTGTTTTTAATTTTGCCAGAGGGTGTGTGCACTTGCCAGAGAGAGAGAGAGAGAAAGGAAGGGAGGGCAAGAAAGCACCCTTCCTCCCCATGGGGAGTGGCCAGGCACACACCCTTCTCCTCCATCTGCCCCACCTCTGAGGATCTGGGGCATGCACACACCCAGCACACATCAGATGGCTGAATCCTCAACTCAGACCACACAGTCAGCCACGTGGAATCCAGCCACCCCACCACCACGCCATGGGCTGGTCTAAGACATCGGGCTTTTTTTTTTTAAGACTAATAAAATAGACGAATTTAGATTCATCAAGAAAAAAGAGACACAAATAAATGATATGATAAGTGAGATGAAAATAGGGTTATATATTCAGATACATAAAATTAAAATGAGACATAAAATGAAAAGGGGTAATCAGGATACCCTAACAACATTTGGCCAATAATTTAAAATTTAAATGAAATAAGACAAATTATATTCAAAATAAATAATAAAACTGACTTAAGAAGAAATAGAAAACATTGATAATCTGTCACCATTTTAAACACTGTAATTAAAAATCTTCCCTTGGGGCCAGCAGGTGGCATAGTGGTTAAGGCACTGGATTTCTATATGGCCAACTGTGGTTCTAGTCCCAGACTGGTGGCTTGCAAATCATGCTGGGCACATGTGTGAGTACGCACAAAATCCCAGTAGTAGAATAGAGGAGAAGGGATTACAGTATGGTCATCCTCTCTGGGGAAGGAGGATGGTTTCCCTCTTTCCCTCTCTTTTCCTCTGGTGAGCACATGTGTCCTATAACAAAAAAAAAAAAAAAAAAAAAAAAAAAAGAGTAAAACCCTTTATGATCTGAAATATTTATTGATGACATAATATAATGTTTTATATTTGTTTAAAAATAATATGGGAGGGCCAGCCCCATAGCTGCATCAGTTACATTGGCTGTGTAAAAGGAGCCAGGTCCCACATGACCAATTCTGGTTTGAATCTGGGCCCTGGTGTCTAGAAAACACACAGGGTACATGCCCAAGATCCTAATGTGATGGAGGAATTAAGGAAAACGATTGTGGTGTGAACAGGCCCCATCAGGGGGTGCCTTCTCTCCCTCTCTCTTTCTCTCTTTCTCTTCCATGAGTGTGCACACATGCCCTCCAACATAAATAAAATATGAAAAAGGAGTAGACAGAAGTATAGATGCAATAAGACAATGTGATGATAATTGTGAAATTGATTGATAAACAGTCCAGAATACTATGCTTTACATATCTGAATGCATGAAATTTTTCATAGTAAAAATCTTCTAAATATAATTTTTATTATGTGAGTACAAAAAGAAAATATAGGTTAAATCTTTTATAACCTGGAATGGAGAAAACATTCCTATTTGCTCCCATAAAACAAAAATCTGCATAGCAAAACAAACAAACAACAACAACAAAAAAACAGAAAAAATCCTAAGTAAAGCCAAAATACAGATATCAAACCAGAAAAAAAAAAAAGTTGTAGCATATCTCACACAAATTCTCTAACATAGGAAGAGTTCCTAAAAGTTCAGAAGACCAACAATCCAATAGAAAAATAAGTTAAAAATATAAACATGCAGGTCTCAAACATGAAAAGATGTTTAACTGTGTTTATAGGAAGAGAAACACAAATGAAAACTCGGAAGATCCACTTTTCACCTATCTGGTGAGGAGAAAAACCAGATCGCAACATGAGCCAGTGGTAAGGAAAATGGTCTCCTCTAACATGGGTGGGAATGTAAAAGGAGTCTAACCTCTGTGCAGTGGAGTTAGCAACACTTAGCAACTTTATATACTATTTGTTCCAACAATGTTGCTACTAGGACTCTATCCCAGAGATGCGCTGATAAAATGCAAATAATGCGGGACCAGCAGTTGGCGTAATGGCTACATCGCTGGACTCCCAGACCCGGTGGTTTAAACTCAGGCCAGGCGCATGTGCATGTGTGCCCAAGATCCTGAGAGAACGGAGGAGAAGGGATTGTGGCATGACCATCGCCGCTGGGGGGTGATTTCTTGCTGTCTCTCTCTGTCTTTCTGGCGAGCGCACGTGCCCTATAGCAAAAAAAAAAAAAAAAAAAACTCTAAAAGACAAATAAATAAATAGAAATGCAAATTATGTAAGCACAACGTTATTCATTTTTGTATTGTTTTCCACAGCAAAAGACTGGGAAGAACTCAATGTCCATTACTGGGGACTAGTTGGATAAACTATGATAAATTCACGGAACGCCATGTTGCGTAGCTGTAAAAATGAATAAGCTGTGAAAAAAAAATCTATAAATGCTGATGTGTACTCACCTCCAAATATATGTTGCTGAACAACAAAAACAGTGTGCAAAATATCCTTTATGGTTTAGTGTGCACACTTTTCCCATTGTTGATGTTATTATATACTACTGGGTGGTGGGAAAAGCCATGACATATTTTTGCATAGAACAAGAGAAAAATATGTCATGACTTTTCTGATGACCCAATAAATACAAACATTCCATTCTGCAAAAAGGGCACATTAAAAACTACATTCAAAATTATTACCTATGGGGACCAGCAGGTGGCCTGGTGGTTAAGGTGCTGGACATTCCCACATAGCCGACCACAGTTCGATTCCCACACCTGGCAGCTTGCTTTCTCACTTTCCCTCTCTTTCTCTCTGTCACTCTCTGGTCAAATTAAAATAAATGGATGAATATATAAAATTAAATAAATAATTTTTAAAAATTATTACCCTATAAGGGATATAAGAAGCAAGAGGGAGGGAACAGAGGCAGACTTGTAGGACTATATCTTGTTATATAGTTTTGATTTTAAAACTGTATAAATTGGGCTGGCCCTGTGGTATAGTAGTTAAGGGAGTTAAATCCTATATGGCAAGACCAGAGCTCAAATCTTGGCCCCATCAGCTTGGAAGACACCCAATATGTGTGTGCATGCCCAAGTCCCAGCGTGATGCAGTAACAGAAAAGGACGACCACATCCCATCAGGGTTGCTTTTTCCCTCTCCCCTCATCCCCCATCTTTGGTGAGTGTGCACACCCTTTGGCAAAAACATAAAAATTAATTTTATATATAATTGTTATTGGTTATGTATAACCAAAAAATGAAAAAGAATAATCAATGCTTCACAATCCAAACAAATCAAAAGAAATAAATCCAACTAAACATCAGGTTGGTGACAGAAGTACTCTAGAAAACCTCTCCTTCAATTGAAACTAAGATACACATTTTGAATGTCCCTTTCTAAGAGGATATATTCTAAAAAGAATCCCCAAGGAATCTTAAGTTGCATTCAACAGTCTTCCTGCTACTAGTAAGACTAGTGCTGTTATTTTGAAACCATTCATATTACATTATAGGATAAAGCAAATCATTGTGCCCTTAGGAACCAAGATTTTCTGTGTAAGAAAAACAAGCAAAGATAGCTTAAAATTCTATGGGCGGGGGGCAGACAGGAGCACAGCAGTAACACAACACTCTGTGAGGCAGACCTCATAGAGAAGGTTCTGGGTGTTTACAGAGACCCATCAAAGCATGCCAGGCGCACTCGTGCCCCTGCTCCAGAGCTAGGTGAAGTTAGGGGTGGATCGTGGCATGAAGACTGTCTGGAGTCTCTCTTTCTCTGTTTAAGTATGTCTCTCCTGCTCATGGTTGAAAGAAATAAGTAAGCTTTCTCTAAAAAGCTCCATAGACCTAAGTTTGAATTGGAAAAATCTCTATTTGTTTTTCTTGGTCTTACAAAAATATATGCATGTCCTAGTCCTGTCCACTTTAAAGGCCTAGGAACAAGGCCACTTAAAAGCAATAAACACCCCTAGCACCCAGAATTAAGGTTTCTAAATACCAGTTGCCACCGAGGGAATAGGGCTTGCTAGAGGACGCTCTGGGTCCAGAGGTGCCTGCGATCAGCGTGGGGTAGGTCTGAGCCAGGAAAGAGCAAGGCTATAAAAGATCAATGACGTCATCTCGGAGGGACGCAGGTGCCAACCTGGAAGGACTCCCATTAGACTAAGATGGGACAATCTGAGCATCAGAAAGAATAATGACCACAACGGTTGAGGCAGCAAATATAGAAATCCACAGTTTATCGTGCTATTGACAGAAACGCCTAAGTCAACACTGAAAGTCGTTAAAGCACCTACTAATTACCCTGGACATGAATTCACACAGTGAAAGAATCAAGCCTGTATTTGCCTTTCCACATAAATTGTACTTTCAAAGTAACTAAATAATGGATAAAAAGAAATCCTTCTCTATAGAAAAAGTCCAGCTAATGAATACAGAAGGAATGACACAATTAGATAATCACCATTTTTGTGCTACTTAATGGAATAATAGAACAAGGCAATCATCATCGATGAATGCCGTGCTGATTATCCTGTCTGCCAGCTCCGTTCTCTGCCCTTCCCTGGTCTGCTCTGGGCTCCAGGAATCAGACCTCCGTGAACTGCATTTTGCCAGTTCCCACTTGTGGGGTTCAGCCAATGGAAAGCACTGGCGGGGACAAAGGCTGGGAGGAGGGAGGAGGGTCCCTCCACCCCCAGCTCAGGGGCCCATCTGCCACTCTCGCTATTCCTGGTAACCTCTTCAGGCTTAGGGGCAATGGCACTCCCTGAGGTTGATACCTGTACTAAGAACCTAAATCCGGGGAACCAGCAGATGGCGCAGTGGTTTCGTTGCTGAACTCCCAGGTAGTCTACTGCACTTTGAGTCCTAGACCCTCGGTCTTAAAACTAAAGCCTATGGCGGAATGGTTCTGTCTCTCTGACAAGTGCAAAATCTCTCTTAAAAAAAAAAAATAAATAAATAATCTAAATACAGGCCAGCAAATAGTGCAGCGGTTGAGTTGCTGGACTACCACATGGTTGACTATGGTTCAAGTCCTGGATCTGGCAGCTTGAAAATCATGCCGGGCGCATGTGCCCAAGATCCTGGGAGGAAAATAGAGAAGGGACTGCAGCATGGCCATCCCCCCTGGGGGCAGAGGGTGGTGATTTCTCACTTTCCCTGTCATTGTTTCTGTCTCTGTCTCTGTCTCTGTCTCTCTCTCTGGGAGTGCAGGCACCCTAAGGCAAAAATCTCTTTAAAAAACAACTAAACCCAGGGCCAGCAGGTGGAAGGTGGCTGGGGCGCTGGACTCCCACATGGCAGACTACAGTTGCAGTCCCGGACAGGTGACTTGAGACTCATGCTGGGTGCGTGCGCTTGTGTGTCCAAAATCCCAGGCGGAGAGTGGAGGAGAGGGATTGTGGCATGGCCATCTCCCCTGGGGGAAGGGGGTGGTTTCTCACTTTCCCTCTGACCCTCTCTCCCTCTCTCTCCCTCCCTCCCTCCCTCCCTCGCTCTCTCTCTCTCTCTCTCTCTGGAGAGCACACACATCTGATGGCAAAAACCTTAAAACCAAACAAACAAAAATCCTTGATCCAACCAATCTCTAGATCTAACTACAATTTATAGAAAATACGGGTCATAGAACAACTTAGATGACCCACATGGGAGCGCGCAGCCGGACTCAAACTAGAGGGTATTCTCTAGGACAAATGACCAGGTGGCATCGCTCAGCCAGGGAGGGCGTGAGGGGCGGACGAGGGTGTACAAGAAGACAGGCTCGCTCTGGCCACACTGACGCCAGAACTACACGACAGAGAGATCAGAGGGGCCTCTGCACAAGGACGGCACATGTTTGTGACGTATTCTGTGTTTTTTATTTCAAAATAGATAAACGAGTGGATTTTTGAAACATACCATAGGTGCTATCAACAGGCAAGTGCAAAAATAAATGTTCGCATCATAGAATACTGTGCGACATGGACAAATCGGTGAACTATTGGCACACACATCAACCTGGGTGAATTTCAGATACGTAATTTTCATAAAAAATGAAATCATGTAAAAAATAGGTAAGAGACAGGATGACACCATTTGTTAAAAAAAAAAAAAAACTAAATCATATCATTGATATGCAAATCTTTTGTAACAGCCAACAGCCTTAAGCCAAAGGAATGATAAACCAACATCAGAAGAGTGATTACATCACTCCGCTGGAGGGTGAGGGAGGTGTTAGAAAGGTGAGAGAGGGCCTCAGCAAGGTGTTACTACTGACCTTCCAACGTGCAGCTTAGTATTTTTTCATTTAGATATTTTTTCATTTGCCAGAGTATTTGTGCACTTGCTAAAGACAGAGAGAGTGAACATGAGAAAGCACCCCCATGGGGGTTGGTCACCTGCTAGCCCTTCTCTCCCTTTCTCTTGTAGGGATTTTTGAGTACACACACACACACACACACGCCCAGTGTGTTTTCATGTTGCTGGGTCTGGGACTTGAACCATGTAATCAGCCATATGGGATCCAGTCACTTTTACCACTACGCAACTGGTTGGCCTTCTCGATGTTCTTAAAGACAAGATTAGTGGCTACCTGGTATAGACCGACCTGACCTAGAGAGCCCTCACCATGGCCCAGGAGACGTGCCCGGAGAACGCTCTGTGGTCCTCAGGTCTGGAGAAGATGTGCTTTTCCGCCCCGGTACTCAGTTGGAGAAACAGAGGAGACCAGGGACCCTGTGCGTCCGGCCAGCTCAGCTTAGCTCCGCGCTAGAGATGCGCACTCCTGGGGCTCAGAGCTCCTGTCTGGGAGGACTCTGACTGACACTCCGGGGGCCTTTGGAGCTTGTGTTCATCCCAGAACTCTCGAGACCAGAGCATCATTCCCCATTACGCCACCTGGGATTCGGTTATTCACGCGTGTGTTCCACGGACGTTTACTGGCCTCCTCCCCATGCCAGACCCTCCGAGGATGCAAGTCTGTGTGCTCCTGGAAGTCCAGTGTGTGCAGGAATTCAGTGTAAGAGATATAGACGGTTCAAAGAAGAGGAAGGAGGAGGAGAGGGGAAGGGGAGGAGGGGGGAATGAAGGCAAGCCCGTCACTAGGAGAGGAGGGGACTCGTGGGCGTGAGTCACACGGATTTCTCTTTCTCAGACCCCAAGCCCACCGCGTTCGGGGCACTGTTCTCGACGTGGCTGACAGTTTTACTGGGTTCTCGATATTTAAGACATTCTTGATTTCTCAGAGGTAATGAGAGAATTTAAACCTGCAATTTGACGCTGGGCGTGCTTTTGCACAAGCACCCCTCACCATTTTTGTTTGTCCGATTTTTCTCCACGGGTCTATACTCCTTGAGATCTATCTCTGTAATTTTTTTTTGGGGGGGGAGCTTTTTCCCTTAGGGTGCATGCACTTGCTAGAGAGAAAAAGAGACAGGGAGAGGGAAAGTGAGAAATCACCCCTCCCTCCCGGGGGATGGCCACGCCGCAATCCCTTCTCCTCCATTCTCCTCCCGGGATCTTGGGCACGCACATCCACCTGGCGGGAGTTTCAAACCACCAGGTGCGGTACTCCAACCACGGTGGGTCATGTGGGGCCAGCAACGTCACCACTGGCACCCTCTGTAACCCTTTTTGAGCCATGGACTCGTAATGAAGCCTCCAGGCCCCTTCTCAGAATAACAGTTTAAATGCATAAATTAAAAACATAGATGTTTAGAAGGAAACCAATTAGGCCGAAACACAGTTCTATCCATGGACAGCCCCAAAAGAAGGCAGACCAGGATAATAAAACAGGGAGAAAACAAGGCCTGTCCTTCGGAACCCTCCCACCCAAGGTAGCTGGCTAGAGAACAGCGATTTAACAGAAGACAAATGTATTTGCCTCCCCAGACAGAGAAACGAACTAACTCGGAAATTTTTTATTTAAAAGTGAAGGGGCCGATTGCCTGTCTTCTAATGAAGTGCTATAAACGAAACTACTTGTTGTTGAACTTCAACGGTGTTCCATTTATCACGTTTCCAGAACATCTAGTCCCTTTCTTAATTTCTGCTTACTCTCTCATCATCTCTATCCCAATCTTTGATCTAATTCTTAGATGTTGACAAAGGATTTGGCTTATCCTGCCTCCCTGCACGAGAGCCCGAGAGCGCGACCTCCCTAATAATGAAGCAAACAGCGCTAGAAGGGCTCTAACGTAAGTGTCCCCTACGTGAACAGGGACTGACATCTGGAGCCTCGTAGCCTGCCTGATCACAGCTTAGCCATTCCTGGTAATGCACCTGCTGGGCTGGGCCGTGCGGGGTGGGGATGCGTTATGGCATGCCGAATCTGACACCCTTCACGGCACCTTTCCAAAGTGTTTTAAAGAGGTGTGCATGTGCCCACGGGATGAAATGTGGTCCCTGCACCATCTCTTCATTTGGGAAACTCCCCTAACACGTCTTTAATAGAAGATAATTATTTCAATATCTCCAGACCCAGAAGGCAGACACACCTCTCTATTTTCTCTTCTCGTTAATTGCCTTTTTGTCCAAAGGATCCAATCAGCCCTGTCTACCGTATAGAAGAGTTTCGGACAAAACTCTCATATTCCTTGTTTCGTGGTGTCCTTTCTAATAATTGGTATCAGTTCACATAAATATTAAAATGCAGTACCCTTACCCTTGCAAATGAGGACTCAATAATATTTCCTCTATTTTCTCTCTCTCTTTCTCTCTCAAGCACCTTTACCCAGAACCTTCTTCCCTTTTACATCTCAGAGCAGAGAGAGGAATAAAAAATTAAAAAATATTAGATATTGCCTTTTGACTTGACTGCTAACACAATAAAGCAGCCCTGTAAACTGAATCATGGGAATCTGCTGTTCTTATTGCTCTCTTCGCTGGTATTACTTCATGGATATTAGAACCCTTAGGGATATTGGAATATGAATAAAGATTTTTTTTTTAAATCAGCTAGGTTTTTTTCTTTTTTTCTTTTTTTTTTTTTTTGCTTGGGTCTGTTTCTAAAAATAATGCAGTTTGCAAAAACAGAAGGTTTGGTTTATAACACAAACAAAATTGTTACATTCTGAATGGGTTGTAAGTACCTGATTCTTTGCCTTTTTACTCATCCCTGCAAAAAAAAAAAAAAAAATCTGCAAATCCATTTGCTAAGCAGCTGTACCTCTGTGTGGGACAGATAACAACCTGTACGAGCCAGGGTCTGCTGTGAATCGGAGCTGATAGGCCTGAATCTCATAGCTTTTTTTAAATGCTAATGACAAGAAACATTTCCGAAGCCAAAACGCTCTTGTAGATCTGTCTTCCTCTATTATGACTGATATTTGCTTGTAAGTACATAGAACACTTGTTCCCGGTCCCTTATCTGCGGGGCTGCAGCATGCTGGCCTACATGCCATTCAGCACAATATGATGCACAAACATCTTCTATATAATTTTTCATTTTCGACTTAAAAACAGTAGAGGCAAAATAGGATTGCTGCAAATCTAACAAAGAGATGGCATTATTTCCAAATAAAAATGTGCATTTTTCCAAAGAATTTATTTGTCTAGCAGCATGAAGTTCATACATAGCAATGCTGGGGAAAGGGTGTTGAATTGCGATTAGGAAGGAAGGACTTAGGGGGAGAAACAAAACCCATCTTTTCTCCTGCCCGAGAATAATTAAACCAACTTATTTCTCACCACAATTAAAAGTTCAGCTTTTCTGAACCGCGCTTTTGCAGTGTCACGAAATGCGGCAGATGTAATAATGCTGAAATACGTACCGTAATAACAAAGGAATAAGACTAGAAAGTGACACGGATGGCTGAAGGCAGGAAAGAAATCATCTATTCTCACACCTGCCATTGTCAGAACACTCCGAACAACGTTATTTATCTTTTTTAATTTCTTGCCGCAAAGGCTGCCACGTCGTAGGTCTTCTTCACCATTGAGATGACACTTGGGCTTCCAGAAGAAGTGCTGATAGCCGGAGTGGAAGCCTTGAGCTGGAGGTTCTCGATGACCTAGCTTCTTCACGCTCTGCAGCAGCATTGTAATTGCAAATGCACTTGAGCTGCATAAAACAGAGGGCCCTATTTCTAGGACAGGAGCACAAAAGCGACCAAGGCAGGTGACGGCAAGGTCAAAGGGCAACTAGGGTGACTGGCCAAATTGAAAACCTCTCATTAACTTGGAACACAGCTGGAAACCTCCACTCACACAGGCTTGCCTTCACCGACCAAAGAGGTGCCTTACAAATGCACCTAGGTTTAATTTTTAATGATCAGCTGTCTTTGTTTTTCCCGGTTTGATGTGTTTAACGCAATTGGAAGATCCCCAAGTTAGATAAAAACGGCTTGGGTTGTGGCCCACATGACCTCTTTCCTGCACTTCAAGTCACTTATTTTGTTCCCTAATTATTTTGAGGAGACCTGAGTAAAAGAGCGATAGTAAATACTTTGCCACCATTGCTGGGTGGTCACAGTAAGTTTTCAGCATGAATCCAATTTCTGAATCCTTAGTTTATGACTCACTGAAAATACAGCAACCTTTACCAAGAGTTCGCCATCGTTTAAGTTTGACCTGCTTTCTTTTTTTCCAAAAATGCCAATCAATGATAAAAGAAAATTTCACATTTTTTGCAATTGTACAGTTATTCTGCTTAATTGTTTGCATCGACCAAACGTATCCATCAGCTGCCAGACCCCTGCTTATTTGTGAGCTGTGTTAACCCCGTGTTTTTAGATTTCCACGTGGTACGGTACACAGAGCATTTTGCTGAGAGTCTTGGAGACCCAGGTTTCATCCTTGCCCAACCAGGAACGAGCTGTGTGACTTAGAACAAGTCACTTGACACCTCTGGATCTGTTATCTGGAGTCTGAAGTGGTTACATGAAAAGAACTCTTCTGGCTGTAAAATTCTGCAACTGGCTTCCCATATCCTTTTCATTTAGGACCACTTGTCTCACCACCGTTGGCTCCTGTTAACTGCTAAATACCACAGAACAATTTTCTAAGTGTTTATTTCAAATGATACCGAAAGCTCTTGGAGAACCTTGTCTTTCAGCATTACCATAGCCATGCTTAAGTTACAACCGGTTTCTCCTTCACTAGACACTGCTAATGGCAATGCCACAGTCCAACACGCGCTCCACAGGTCTGACTTATTAATGGTCTATGCTAATGCAATTTCCAGAAAGTACGCCGTTATTAAATTTTCTGGAATTTCAACACAGCTAAACAACATATAACTGCTTTGATAAATGACTCTGAATAGATTTAGTCATTTGTATAAGGGTGGCTCTCATTTATGTAAGAAGCCTAAATCCATTTAAGGTTAATTTCTAATTTTCTTATATTTATGTCATTCAGAAATACATGGCTGATCCAGGAGCAATCTTTCCAAAACCCAAATGAACTATTAATTTTGTTTGGGTTAAAACAGAAAATGTTAACAGTGTACAGGATCCATAATTTTCCAGTTACTCTTCACACTCCTTCCAAACACAAAGTATGCATTTTTTTCTCATTTTCTATGACTGAGATTTTGGGTATCATCTCTGCTTTTTTACCTTAAATACAAGGAAAAAGATAGATGGCTTTATTAAGCCACATTTCCTAGTAAATATCAAATGAACATTAAAACTTTCATAGACGGAGCCATCTGCATTTTATACAGCTTTTAATGATTTGGATGAAGCTATCATAGCAAAAAATTCTAGGTCCCTTTCTTTGAGCTTCTATTTATAAAATACACCCAAATGAAGGGTCAACTTCTTCATTGTCATCATTATTTAAAAATAATCACTGTATTGTTCAATTTTGTCTGATGTTATGCTGGGCATTATAAGTAGAGCCATTTATACAGTTACAATCACTGCCTCATGGAAGAGCAGATGACAGTAAGATGGATTCACCCACATGGAACTCGCAGATTATAAAATGTAAGCATCAGGTAAGATTTCTACGAGGAATGTAGAAAAGTGGTGAATGTTAAATACTGTGCTCTGATAACATCCTATGCTGTAGGCTTTGGCAGGCAGTTAATTACACACACACACACTCAAGAACCGCAATACAGGGAAGTGACTTGAAAATCACACACAATTTGATGTTTCTGTTATTGGACAATTTATTTTTTTTTAAAGAATTATTTTATTTAACTTTATTGTTATTATTATTATTATTATTTTACAGTATGATCAGAGAGAGACAGAGAAAGAGACAGAGGGAAAGTGAGAAAGCAAGCCACCAGTTCTAGGACTTGAACCGCAGTCAGCCATGTGGGAGTCCAGTGGCTTTAACCACCATGCCACATGCCAACCCACTCCTATAGGATAATTTATTAAAGAATTTTGAAAGTTCATAAACAAGTTGGAAAGGAAATTAGATGACTGATTTTTACTTGGTTTTTCTTTTTTTACCGAATTCATTTATTTATTCATTGACTTAACATTTATTTTCTTCTCTGTGCTAAATAGCATATTTTGCTAAGTTCAATGTAATTCGTAAAAGAAATAAAATGCTCAAGAAATCACACTAATTCTTAAAGCATTTTTATCATCAAATTTGCAAACCAAGTGAAACCGAAAAGATATTGTTAATAAAATATTTAACTCTGATTTTTTTAAATCAAAGAAAAATTAAAGAGATGGTGTCTTAACCATCTTTTTAAACTATCACTGGATATATTTCAGAATTTTATCCCAGGCATTCTTTCACAATAAACAGGATATATGATTATTGCATTTAACATTTTGTTTTAACATTTTTGCCACAGGACCTGTGTGTTTGCCAGCTAGGAGAGACAGTGAACAGGAAAGTGAGAAATTACGCCCCAGGCATGGGGTGGGGGTGTCACAGCACAATCTCTTCTCCTCTGTTTTTCTGGGATTTCGAGCATGCATGCACACATGCCGACATCATTTTCAAGCTGCCAGGTCCAGGATTCGAACTGCAGTCAACTATGTGAGGGTCCAGTACCTTAACCACTATGCCATTCCAAGACACAACTAGTCTGGTAACTCTAGATTAACTGAAGATCAATGATCCAGATCACTATCATGCTTAATCTTCAATTAGCTGTGAAGGTGGTGGGAAGGTAGCTAAGACAATGCTCCATGCAAGGTATTATAAAATAAATGCTGTGAGCACGAGTATTGAAGTTGCATACCACGTTGTTTCAATTTGGCATTCCTGCATCTGGACATAACTCACTCAGAGACCTCAGAAATCCCCCCTTCTCCCCATACGTACTCTGTAAGCTTCATTCTAGGGTTGTCTCATCTATAGCCAGACCGACCAGATGTCCCATTTCCTCAGGACCTCACAGTTTCCTCCTCTTGGCCTGACATCATTATCAATAGTTTCCATTAACACTTTTAAAAAGACCCTGGTGAGGGATGAGTAATTACATAGGCCCCTACCATAACACAATCTTTGATACATACCCTAAGCCCTACATTAGAATAAATTCTAGGCCTAACACAGTAACTGACATGTGTCAATCAGCGAAGTTGTGAATTCCTATTGGAATTTATAATCTTCCTTACCTGTGTAATGAACATGGTCTTTTGAAAAAATAGGCTGAACAATCTACCCAATCTGATGCGTGGAAATGACCTATCTGCATATGGCCTGGCGAATCGTACCTTTCCTCCAATTACACTCAATAATTTGCTAAAAATTCCCAAGGTCCAGCTAAGCCCTATTGGATTCTGCAGAGTCTGACTCGGCCCCCAAACTTAAGAATAAAAAATGTATTTTATTTGTTAGTGTCTCCCACTGCCATTAGCACTCAACCTGGTTTGTAAGAACCCCTCAGTAAAAATGTGTTGAAATGTTTAAAATATCCAATCAAAACATCTGGGTGGTTGGCCTGCTTCTTTGCTTCCTGTCCAGCTATTTATCATCATGTAGACCTAAACAAATCTGGAAAACAGGAAAATGCCAAGCCTTTTCTGTTTGTGTGCTTTCAGGGAGAAGTGCACAGGTGTAAGTGCACGGAAGGAAAAAGCATTCGCATTTAAATCATCGCTTCTCCTTTCAGTGACTTTTCAATGTCTCAGGTCATCAGGAAAGTCATGACTTTCTGACAACACCAATAATATAACCAGACTTTATAAAAGTATAAAAAGGAGGCAGGTCCTTCCCCTAAAAGGCCTATCAACAACAGTTGCTTCTTGGATAAAGTCAAGTTCCAAGACAGAATCTTGCTAGAGAAATCAATGCTTGATGATCTGTCTTGTCTTAACCTGTATGGCAACTTTTAAAGTCTTGGTTCCATGAGAAGACCCTAATGGTCATGGGAGGACAGTGAGGGGGTGAAATGGGGAATAACAGGAGAGTTTTACATAGTCTTTTGCTTACTCTGACTGCTAAAGAGTTGAGATTTGTCCACGAGTTACTAGCAAGAATTGCAATATTTAAATAAACTCCCATAAACTGTTCCGAAGCATTGTGCCTCAGTTTTCACATCCCTAAGTTGTAATTTGTGATTTTTTTTTTAATCACAACTTTAGCACACTTGTGATTTTTTTTTCCAGATCACCCAAGTAGACTAAATAAATGCTGTGTCTATGCCTAATGGAATGATTTTGATGAGCCTACCACAAGGGATGGGATGAAAACTGTCATATCATTTGGCATCAGCTGGTAAGGAAAAGGTTTTTAGAACACCCATCCACCTTTGAAAACCAACAAAAAGACAAAGTGGATTTCAAGCTGGAAAGGAAGGATATACAGAATTGGGCCTGGGAGCCCAGACTCCAGAGTGACACAACATGTTCTTTTGACAGGTTTGAGTCTGGGAGCTTTCTCCTTTCATCGGCCAACATAAAAGTTGTTTCAGAAAGAAGTCGGGAACAAAGGAAGACTTTCATTTACAAAAGAAAGTTTAATGGCACAGTGTCTGCTAGGAACATTATTTACACTGCACCTGGCAGTGTTTTTAACTATCTATGGAACCGAGTTTCTCGTACTAACACTGGCAAAAAAAATTGCGCGTTTCTGCACCCAACGCGTAAACTCCTGTCACGTTTGTCTGAACCAGGGCTCCCATCAGCAGCAGCAGTTTTTAATGAAAAAAGTTCCGGCAGACAGAAAGCATGCTTGCATTTTTTTGTGGGCGTGGATCTGCCCCCCCCCCCCCAAACCCGGCTACTACATGTAGAGGACAGTGTCACCCAGAGGTCCGTGCTGAACCCAGGACAGTGTGTGCCACCCCCAACTCAGTTGACAAATCTCGGTGCTTCCCCTCTCAGAATAAAATCATCTCTGAAAGCGTCTTGCAAACAGGAAATGAATGAAACTGCACCGAGGAAAGCCTTTCATTCACCGCATAACTCTTCCCACTCAAGGCAAAATTTTGGAGTTTTTCTTTGTAAGAATTCTAACTTCATCTAAAAGCCTTATCTTTCCTTTTCTCCTTATGGTCCAAGAAAATATGATGCAGACAGTCAGCTGTCCAACTTGTACAGCAAGGAAGGAAAGACACAGGACCATCCATGCAGAAACGAGGCTCCACGACCAGCTTGGCATGGCCCACGGCTGTGGTTTCTCAGCCACGAACTTCGACTTCCTCCTCATCACGACTCTCATGGAGGCAGTAAGAATCTCGGTCAGGTCATCCCAAATTTCCATCCCAACTCTCAAATGAGTCCATGCTTCTCTAAGAGGATACTAGCTTTAGTACCGTGCACATTTTAGTTGGATATAAAAAAGTTCCTTTCTCATGCACTTAAATGCTGATCGTGAAGGGAAGGGGAATTCTGAGCTGGAAAGCCTGCAGATCCTGCCCAACAGCCCCCGGAAACGTGCAGACACAGTATCATGCCCTGCCGTGGTCAGAGAGACCCAGAGAGGAAGCGAACCCGGTGTGAAGACCAAGTCTGACAAAGACATCCAGTGGCAGTGCATATGCCATATTGGCTATCGGGAAAAGAAGACGGTGCATTTCATTCACAACCAGCCTCCTACGGTTCAAAGTAGGAGTTGGTGTTAGCCTCCAGCAAATTTTAAATGCAGAAAAAATATAAACATAGAACATAGGAAACACGCCTTCTGGTTGATGTTGCTGCTCAGCAGGTTCAGGCAACACGGGCAGACCGGGTTCAATTCCCCACCCCTCTGAAAAGCCAGGGAAGATGGACCACACCTGTAGTCCCAGCTATTCAGAAAGCCTAGGAAGGATCAGGGCACAGCAAGAAACACACACACATACAAAGCTTCCATAAGAGAGAGAGAGACGGAGAGAGAGCGGCACCCCCATGCCGCGAACCACCCCAGGCTCAGGAGAGCACTCGAGCGTTGGCCCAGCGCGCTCAGGAAGGTCTGACTGCAAACCTAGGGCTTGTCCCTTGTGTGCGTTACTGCTGTGCCGCCTGGCCTTTCCTTGTGATTCTCTAACTTCATCTCCAGCTTAATCTTCTGTCCGGACAGGCCTGTCATTTTAAAAACTGGAATTACAAATCCGCACCTCTTCCCTAGAGTCCTAACCTCCCTCCCTCCTACACTCTATTTCGCCGTGGGTGGCCACCGGCGACAGGGCAGCCTAGAGCGGAAACCGAGTTTACCCTGGGACACTGCATCACTGGAGTATCCATAAGAGCTTTTTACAGAGGGTCAGGAAGAGAGCAGCTTCCAGTTCCTAAAATACTTCTCCGCCCTGCAGGGGCAGCTTGCAGGTGACCTGCTACCCACTGTGGGTCCTGCGCTCGTTCACCCTGTCCGCTGCCAGGAGTCGCTCTCCACACGGAGCTCAAGCACATCTCGGGTGCGTCGGCCACAGTCTGAGCACGGCCACACTGCTTTGTCACTGGAGTGGCTAGCTACACTCTCAGTCCTCATGCACCAACCACACACTTCGCTGGAGCGGGGAGGGGCAGGGACAACAAAGAAGTCCACAGATGTAGAGTCGGCGTTTATGTCCTGTAGGGGTACCCTTGAAACATGTGAAAAAATGTCAGTCAAGACATCTGGTCAGCTGCCCTAATCCATATTGGGGCTTTCAGACCGTGGTTACGCCCCAATATGCTCTGCTCATTGCCAATCTGCTTCCTCCGCAGAAGCAGCGTGCGTCCCCGTTGGTTTCTCAGTGTGTCCCCGGCACTGGTGTTTATAGAGTCACGTCCGGAGCACAGGGGAAACCGCATGCTGTCTCTCGTGCGTCTGGCTACCGGAACGGGACGACCAGCCTTGTGCAGTCAGCGATGGGGGCCGATTGGCTGCGGTCGGGTCCATCTTGCAGACTGCGAAACAATCAGTCGCCAGTGCCATGCGGCAGATGGACAGTTTGCATGGATTTCCAGTCAGGCGCCAAACCCTTTAGAAGCTTTGGCAGCCCCAGCCCCGTCGGGCAGCAGCCTCTGCTGTCCTGCAGATGGCTGTGGCGGCCATCTTGCCTCTGCATCCTGAGAGGCCCAGGTCTTGCTTTCAGGAAGCCTGCACTCTGACCTTGGCCTGTGGCCGGCCAACCAGGTGGGCCGCTGGGCCGGGGCCACCCGCACCCTCTGCCAGCCCAGAATCCCAGGGGTGAACAGGAGTTGTTACAGGCACTTAGATGCTCCCTTAAAACAAAACCAAAGCGGGCGGGATAAACAGGAGAGCTAACTCCTGCACTGCTTCCTCCTGTCCCCAGACTTCCCGAGAGGTCACAGGGTCGGCCCCCAAATACTCTTGGCTTCCTTGTCCCCTGGCATTGCCACCCACAGTGGCAGCAGTTGGGTAGTTTCTGAATAATCAAGATTGTAAATGCAGGGTATTCGATCGGGGCCCATTCTCAGACCCCCTCCCAGCTCTGCTGCATCCCCGTCTGACTTGCCTGCAGCCCTAAAGCAGAACAAAGCGACGTCTTCCTGGTGGTCAGACTAATCTCGTGCCATGAACAGTCCAGGGTAATCGGTCCAAAGCTGGGCCTGGAGGTCTTCCAAGCTGAGCCCTCACACATTCGGTAGAAGCATTAGGAGCTGTGACTGGCACTGCTAGTTAAGTCATGCCGCCGCACCACGGGGGCAGGCGTGGGTCTCTCTTGCTCAAAGATCAACCTAGAAATTTCCACTTCCCTCCACACCCGCTTCGTAGAGTGGGGCAGGCAGGGAGAAGTTTAGAGCAAATGGCTGACAAAAATTAAAGAAAAAAAAAAAAAAAAAGACCTCAGTGAAAATAAATTCAATAATGTGTGATTTCCAGCCACTCAAAAGTAATAGAAATATTTGGTAAAAATATATAGATATAAATTGCCAATTAATGCAAACTGGTTAAAGCCAGTAAATGGGAAAAAAATAAAAAGTTAATTAGAGCTTTTTGAAGCTTTGTTATATATACATCATTTGCAGGTGCTACAAAAGTGAAAAATAACCATTATAATTACTAGTATTCAAAGATTCATATTTTTCTCGTGTAATTTATTTAGGATTATCAGTTTCCTTGTAGTTATACAAAAGGCCTGTCAAGGTGTTTCCCACGTGTTTGGCTCGTGTGTGTTCCAAAAACAAGCCAAAATGCTGTTGTATTTCACCCAGTACAGGGGAGCTACTCTGAAGAAGAAGAAAAAAGAAAAAAAATAGGCCAAGTTTTACCTGGATCTCTATCTTGGTGAAATTATCTTACATATGTTTTAATTTTTTTCCTTGTTCTTTCTGTCTTTATCTTTCTCTCTCTCTCTTTGTTAAAATACATCTGTGTTTGTCGACTGCCCCAGATCATATCTAAGTGAGGAGTGGGTGTGCTAGCAGCTGGTATAGTATGTGTAGCTTAACAATACATATCATTACATTATTTACAGCTCATTTTATGTTATTCAATAGTAAACTGCAAATTAACCCTTCAGGAGCCAGACAGAGAACAGGCTCTGGGAGGTCTGGGCTCTCCAGCGAAGGCGTTTTCCCCCCTGGCAGAATTGCCCAGGGTCCGTCTCTAACTGTGTTCATAAACACGGAAGTGGTTCATTACGGCGGCATGCCCACCAGAGCCAGCTAACTCCTCTCTCAGGAAATCTGTTTCATAATGATATTCCTTACCACACCACATTGCTCCTGATGCTGATCACACAGGTTAGAAAGGGGACTGAGGACGGAGTCAATTAATGCACTGGCGCTTTCGCCTCCTTTATTAGAGTGCGCTGGGCACCGAAGGGACTGGGGCTTGTGCTGCTGGCAGTGGGAAGACCCCGCGACGCCCTTTCCTGCAGCCTCAGCCCTGTCTTCGGTTCCCGGGGACACACAGCATGGCCTGACCTCGTTAGGCACTGGTTGGACGGCCGGCAAACACGCGGCCAAAGCTGGGGAGGGTGAGCACCCAGGAAGCACCGTTCCCACACCTGGGAGATTGATCACCACCCCGGCCTCAGACCATGGCGCCCTTGACTGACTGCGAAGTTGGGTTTTCTGTGTACCCACCGTCTACCAACTCTCGTCCACACGCTGGGCGAACTGAAGCCAGAGAGGCCAAAGGACAGGTGGGAAGTCCCTCAGCTTGTGAGAAGCCAGGCCTGAATCAGTGAATGCAGAGTTCCTGATTCCTAGAGGGGCCCCTCATCGCCTGTGCTTTCTCTATACACAAGGCAATCATGAACAAGCAGCCTTTTAGGACTGAACCCCGGGAAGAGAAGCAACTATGAGGGGACTTCAAAATGTTTGTGGGAAAATGGAATTCAAGTACAAGGTCATCTGGGTGCAAATAAAATAAAATAAAAATTTTAAATCCAGCCATAGTGTTTTCAAATGACACAATTTCCACAAGCCTTCTGAAGAGTTCTCATAGAAGAATAAATATAAATAAATTGTAAAGGATAGAGAGAGAGAATTTTAAACTGAGTTGTGAGAGAGAAATTACAAGTTTCAAATAAGTTCTTTGCTAATCGGATTTTTTTTTTTTTTTTGGTTTCTCTTTTGCTGCTCTAAAACACATTAATGGGGAAAAAAATGTATGTATTGGGTCAAAATTTAATGCATCCTTCTTAAGGCAGAGTGTTCTGGAAAAGGACATAATATGAGATGAGAACGAGTCCTGTGCTACTTCGCTACCCAAACACCACTGCCAACCTTTAAAGAACTCAAGAATACCTTGTTGCTGAATTAATCAGTCTCAAGATTATCAACAATTTAGCTACATTTTGTTAGTAATTAGTTTGATAAATTAAGCTCTGCAATAGAAAACATGACATCTTATTGTTCCTGAGGTTTTATGGTCTTTTTCTAAAAACAGCAGCTTTCTTTTCAAACATTGATTTCTATTGCAAGGAAACAAACAACAACATCCAAAGTTTACCGACTCTGGCTCCAGACAACAGCCTGTCCCAGATTCACTGGGCAAAAAATCAAAGATTAGCAGTTCATAATGCAAACTTCAAACGTGGGTTAAAATAATATTTAAATCCTAGGACTGTGGGCAATGGTTTCTAGATAGTGAGAAAATATCAGTTCAATTTCTTTGTGTTCTTCTTTCTTTCCTATAATCATGGAACAAATTGGCTGGTGGAGAAATAACATGGAAGCTGGTAAAGGTGGAGCGATGTTTTCTGTTTATCTGAACGGCTCCCTGTGTATTATGAGTACAGAATGTTACACTGGAAGCCAGGCTCTTTCACATCGAAACTGTCCACAGACAAAATGATTTCTTGGGGCTCATTTTCATTCAGGGGCTAGTGAAAGTTATTTGAAATGACCAAAGCCATTTCAGGAGGGGAAGACCATATGAACATGGCCACAGGGTCAGAGCTGCTCTTTCTCTCTCCAAGATTCCAAAGGCTTCCGAGGCCCCGGTGATACAGTTCCCTCCCTTTCACGATGCATGGAAATGAGGGAAGGTATCTTCCTCCGAAACACGCTAAAAATATAGCAATTACCCGATACAGATGTGGTGTTATAAACTCCCGTTCCAAAGCATTCTGCTTCAGCCACGATTTCCATTGCAGAAAACTGTACTAATAGAAACATCCCTATTAATCTGAATTTGAGATATTTCATACCATGTATATTACCTTTCTGCTGCCTGCAACCTTCTGCCAGGTTTTTTTTTTTTTTTCTTTTTAGGAGGTGCTTTGAGAGGACCATACCATGAGAACAATACACAGCTGCTGTATAGAGATATCTAATTGTCAATATTGTGGAAATTCTACAGCTTATTACGTGCATTCAGTCTAATTCTGGGCAAATTGCCAGTCACTTCAGGGACAATCAAGTGAGCCACATTACACGTGGTACAGCGCCACAGCTTTAAGACACCCGGCAGTTTTGCCTCTGGCCAGAGAATGTTTGTACCAGTGCTACCGAGTGAAGGGGGGTAACTACAAATAAAATAAAATTTGTATTTTTTCAAGTGGGCTGCATTTCAAGCCCAGATGTTAGTAATGAAAGATTCAATTTAAGGATTTAAATTACAAATAAATAAAGTATGAAACAGATGTGATTTTTAAGGAAGTTCAAATTATCCAGGAAGAAAAATATCTCTGTGCATGACAAAGTAATAGGGATTGTCTTGAAGAGTCTGTTGAAAACAATCTGCTAAGCGCAATTCACCCTTAGGACAGGATTGGTTTGGAATGGGAAGGACTGGTGGAGCTTGTCATTAAACAAAAATTGTGTTTAATAAAACTTTATAACCGTGATTAATCCTATGAGGCCCTAAAGGAGTTTGCAGTTTCTGATAAACACATTTTCCTTGTTTGCAATGGTAATGATATTTTGAAGTGAATGGAATAAGAACAACAACAACAAAAAAAACCCTCTAAGAGTAGAGAAAGGAGAGTTTGACAGGTACCACCTAGGCAGACATTACAGGGACACGCAAGCAACAAGGCCACTCGTTAGGAAACTGCCTGGCTGTGTGTGACGCGTGCGCCGAAATAGGTGCGCATATTACAGAGAAACACGACACTCGAGCAGGCAGTAATGGAGCCCATTCTTAGTCATACAGACAAGCTAATAAGGCTTTTTTTTTAGTCTAAGCTCATCATTCGGTTTGTCTACCCAAAGGATGACAGTGATTTAAGATGCAGTGTCTCCTACTTGGAGACTAGTCCATCAAGATGAAATGTGAAGGGACCATCCAGAGCTGCCCAGTACAGTAGCCACTGGTCACGCGTGGCCGCTCAATTCATTAAAATTGCACATTCCATGTTTGGTCCTGAGAGCCACATTTCAGGCCCTCCACAGCCATACGTAGCTAGTGGCCACCGTGCGGGACAGCCCAGATAAAGAACATCTCCGCTGGGCCATGAAGTTCTACTGGACAGCATCGCTTTAGTGATGGAGGAAGATTCGATTTGGGCACAGGGACGTAACATTTGATTCTTAGTTCTCATCTTCCTAGCCAAGAAGCCTTGTGCTGTTTGCTTTCCCCTCATTCTGGATCGCATGCACCTGTGCGTGCAGAGGCTCACCTACAACGCCGAGAAACAAGGTTGCCAGAAATAACCATGACCGTAACTTTCATGAGGCTCCAAGGAAAACCCAACCTACAGAGCCCAGCTCTGCTGCCCTGTCTCCCACTTGCCGGCTGGTTTCTCCAACAGGTGACTGAGGACAGACTCCTCCAGAGTCTCATTCTCTACGGACAGGTGTGGTGCAGGTGCCACCGTGCCAATAGCCAGACCTCAGCTAATCGAAAGCCCATCAAGTTAAATCATCCTGCAGCAACTTGGAGGTGGAGAGACGCAAACTGCAAAGCACAGGCCTTTCACAGGAGAACCAGTTCAGAAAAAATGTTCATCTTTTGCATACGAGCCTAACAACTGCGTCCCGTGTGCAATGGAGGCTTTCTCCTGGGCATCCATCTTCCCTCGCGCCACTGAGCCTCCTCGGAGTGCCAGCTCGCACACGAACCCACCCTGGAAGCTCGGCACAGCGTCTGTGTGCACGGGGCAGCATCCCTGTGCCACATGAACTTTGCCTGACTCCTCGGGACTGCCAGAAGCCATTTCACTGGATTCTGGCTGTGACAGAGCAGCAATGCCTCCCTGGCATCAGATGGAAAATGTAATTTTATGAAAACTCGAAAGTCAAAACCTTTCAAAAGTCAAAACCCTCAATTCGTGCCAGAGTCATTATTGAGAGACTTTCCTACGGTCTTCAATTTCCGAGAGCACTTTTGAAATGTGCACATCCTCCTCTACGGTAAAATAGATGGCTGTCCGTCATCTCTCACACAGACTTCCCCTCCGTCTCTGCTTCTTCCAAGATGTGCGTTTCACAAGCCACATGTATTCTCTCTAATATTTTAGGGTAATGCGAGTATTAAAAGAATCCTCGAAGGGTCAGCCCCTTAGTGGTGGTTAAGGGAGCAGGATCCCACACAGCTGACCACAGTTCAAATCTTGGTCTCTCTGGCTTGAAAAACACACCGGATGCATATGCATGCATGGCCCAAATCCTGACAGGAGAGAGAAATGGAGCAGAAGGGATTTCAGTATGACTATACCCCATTGAGAGGCTCTGTCTCTCTCTGTCTCTTTCTCTCTCTCTCTCTCTCTCTCTGGCAAGCACATGCACCCCTTGACAATTATAAAAGAAAGAAAAAGAAAGAAAGAATTGTACGGTACTGGACTGATTGTACTTTCAAGGTGGTCCAGTCCACAGTTCATAACTTGGGGCCCACTAAGGGATAACAGGGGATTTGTAAATGGGGCTGCATGAGTCAAGTAAGTCTTCTATTGTATATGAAATCATATATGGGCCTTTTTATGATGAGAGGGTGCATAGCCAGTATCAAATCATCCAAGACCAAAGAAAAGTTAGCCCCTCTAATCTAGCCCATTTTAAATAAGGAAACTGAGGCTCTGAAAAATAAAATGACTTTCCAAAAAGTCAACGAGCTCGTTTGTGATTCGGGTGAGACTGGAAACTCTTCTCCCGAGTCATGATCCACTATGATTTTCATATAACAGGCTGCAGACGGAATTTTTCTCCTTACCTATAGGTAATCCATATGCCAAAATGAATAGAAAATCCTTGGATTCTTTGTAGGTCAAAAAAGTTAAAGCGAAATAAATAACCCACGAATGACAATCATGAGGAACGTTCTGTTGTGGATGTGTTGCATTCTGTGTTGTTATTCCACAAGCAACATTTCTTCTCTGTTACTGCCACTCTAGTATCCTCTTCAACTTTCCTCGACTAAGGCCAAAGCAGGAGCATTTGCAGTCAGCTGCGTGTTCTGAAGTAAATTCTTCTCAGTGAAAAGTCAGATCTGTTGATCGGCCCCCTAATGACCAATGGGATCAAATGCATGGCCAGTTCAGTCATGGCGGAGGTTGGCCTAGACCTTCCAGGCCCTCTAGCTGGATTCCGAGTGCTTATCCCTCAGCTTCAGTGTTCTCTACTCCCAGGTTGTCAATGGTTACTCTAACTATCTCTGACACCGGTTCTGTTTTACCTGGACAGCTCGTGCTAGAAACTCCTGAGAGTGTACAACTGCTCCCCCCTTGCCTCCTACACAGCAGTCAGCTGCAATCACTTGCTCCATGTCACACAACTTCTTTCAGCTCAGGTCTGCGATCGTAAGGATGAACGGCACATGAGTACAAAGTAATGTTTCTGAATCTGCACATCCAACTACCCTAAGAGGCCCTTGGGTAATTTAATAAAGAGAAATAGAGGGTAGATAGATTTGAGATAGATAGATAGATAGGTAGATATAGATGATAGTATAGATAGATGATAGAGATAGATAGATAGATAGATAGATAGATAGATATAAATAGATGATATATAGATAAATGATAGACATGGATATAGATAGATAGGTATAAATGGATGGATGATAGATTATAGATAGATAGATGGATAGATGGATAGACAGACAGACATTTTCTGTGACATGAAATATTTGCCATCTGGTAGTAAATTTCATCCTTGGGAGCAGTCAAAAGTCCAGTGAACAAAGTTATAGACCAAGCCAAGTAAGATCCTGTGTTGATTCAAAAAGGGCACAAGTGAAAACAAATTAGATGGATTATCCTACATGAACCAGCTCTGAGAAACGCTCCTGAGGAAGCACTCAAAACATTCTAGACAATGCCAATGCCACCGAGTTTTTGAACGTTTTCATTTACTGTTTATTAAAAAGTCTGGCTCTTTATTTCACTCGGTAGGAGTCGTGATGTTCACACGAGACCAAGCATCTCTGCCATTCTGAGGAAGAGTGGACTCGATGGCTCTCTTTAAAAGTCTCCTCCGTTTAAATAAATAAATAACTGAAACTTTTTAGTTGTTGTTGCTTTGTGGTCAATAAGAACCTTGTGGTTTCAGATCAGGAAGGAAATTGCCAGAGAGACTAAAATAGTAGAGAAGACAGATATGAGTGAAAGAAAGAGAAAAAAAACCACCATCCTCGGAGAGAAGAGCAGACTGAGAGTGAAGTCGCTATTGGAGAAAGCGGCAGCAGAATTGTAGAACACTGGACGAAGCCAGGAGTCCTGGGTTCCAATTCTGAGGTTCTGTCCTATACCAATTTATTCAAGTCATTTAGCCTACCTGAGCCTAGTTTTCTCACCTATGTGAAGGGCATATCTACTCTCAGGATTTGGGGGGTCAATTGAGATAAGTTACATAAAAATGTTTTGTGGGACCAGCAATTGCTGGACTCCCATGTAGTCGACTGCAGTTGGAGTCCCAGACCCGGTGACTTAAACTCACATCGGGCACGTGTGCGTGCATGCCCAAGATCCCCGAGAGGAAAATGGAGGAGAAGGGATTGCGGCGTGACCACACCCCTGGGGGGGTGACTTCTCACTTTCTGTCTCTCTGTCTTTTTCTGTCTTCCTGGCAAATGTATGCGCCCTATGGCAAAAACCTCTCCAAAAAAAAAGAATGTTTTGTGAACCAGGAAATGCCAGATTGCTTATAAGATGAAAAGTAGCAACATTTGGGAACTCTGAGCCATCCCTGTCCTCACACCAACACCACCATCTACCTGACAGAATTCCTCCTTGTGTAGTCTCCCTTCCCTTGCCCCAGGACCTCTGTAACAACCTCTGTGGAGCTCACCTCCCCTACCTGCTTCTTTGGGCTTTTTGGATGCAGAATTGAGAGAACTAAGACAAAAGATCCTGGTAGAAAAGAAAAATGGCTAAAGACAATTTGCATAATGAAGTGCTAAAGGGAAGGGAGACTGGAAGACCAGAGTGTGATAGAAGTGCATCTTGAAGATAGAGAAATTTCTAAGTGATTTAAGGAGAGAGGAACTGGGGTTATTGCAAAATGGGAGAGGGTTTTTGAAGAGAAGAGTTGCTGTGAGTCGTGATTCGATCCTGCTGCAGATTTCCAAAGTTCCAATACAAGAGAATTCCTTTTTAATTACTTTTAGCTTGGAAAATCTGATTCTTGAACAAGATGTGACTTTGAGACTGAGACAGATGGAACCCCAGATTTATAAGGGTTATAAACTGCAGCTGGTTGGACTGAGGAGTTTGAACTCATCAAGGTATAAACATGAAATTATTTGATTTTGCTAGGAATTGCCGCCAACTGTGCTCTGCCAGACCACTCCGATTTTCTGCCGATTACTGGACAGAATGCTAGCTCAACCTGACTCCTTAACTTTTTCAATGATTTTCAGTACTAAAACAATCTCACAGGGCCAACCAGTGTCATGGTGGTTAAGGTGGCTAGATCTCACAAAACGCCTGTGTAGTTCAAGTCTCATACCCGGCAGCTTGAGAAACACGTTGAGCACATGTATGTGCATGCCCGAAATCCCAAGAGGAGACTGGAGGAGAAAGGACTGTGGCATGGCCATCGCCCCCCGCCGGAGGATGTTTTCTCACTCTCTCTCTCTCTCTTTCCAGAAGGTACATGATACATCCTATAGTTAAAAATATATATAAATAAAATTAAAAAGAAGTTTCTTTGGGGCTACTAAGAGATAGTCCTTAGTATTTAAGAATTTGTGTTCAATTCCGTTTTCCTCTGCCCTCAGGGCAGTGACATTGAGGCTCTGCTTGTCTGTAGATAACATTATCTACTCTCTTTCCTATTCTTCTTCCCTGTGCTTATTCTTCTTGTGTTCCCACAAAAGAGAGGAGGAGAAAGAGCCTATTTCTTTTTACGACTGCTGTAGTCAACTGGTGTCTTCTTTGTTGAGCAAAAGCAATGCTTTCTTACATAAACACTCCTGCTGGAGCTGTTCCTGGGCTAGGCACCTGATCCATTGTGTCTCATGGTCCACATAATCTATGTGCTTCGGTGAGACAGTTAGAGGTCTCCACCAGCTCCGCTAATAAGGGAATCCAACTTCACCATCCTGCCATGTTGAAAGGTCCTTGAAAAGAGCACCAGTGTCTGCACTGACTCACAGGAGGTGCTCGCTAATGCACGAGTCCCCCAAGAAAGCCAGCAGCCCTGAATTCCATCTTTTCTCCACATTTCCAATTCTAGAAACTATAGGTATAACAATCTATCTTCAGTACCACTGAGTAATTAGGTACCCAAGGAGACAACTTGCCCCCCACTTCCTTAGAGCACTATCACATCACATCATCTTTCCCTGTGCATTCTGCCCCCAGCCCCACTCAGGTAGCAAAGAAACAGATCAGTTGGTCCAATGGCTCAGCAGATGGCCAAGCCAGGAACAAGGTGATAGTTTTCCACTCTTAGCTTCTGAAAACACAGACCAGATAAGCACTTGCCCATAGGAAAGGAGAGCTGCCTTTGTCCATTCTGATGTCATAACAGAATATCGCAGACTGGGTGCTGATAAACAATAGGAATTTGGGACCAACAGTTAGTATAATGGCTATGTCACTGGACTCCCATGTAGTCGTCTGCAGTTCGAGTCCTGGACCTGGTGGTTTAAATTCACACCGGGCGCGTGTGCATGCATGCCCAAGACCCTGAGAGGAAAATGGAGAAGGGATTGCAGTGTGGCCATCCCCCCAGGGGGTGATTTCTCACTTTCTGTCTCTCTGTCTTTCTGGTGAGCACACGTGTCCTATAGCAAAAACCTCTCAATAAATAAATAAATAAACAAAACAAAACCAATAGGAATTGATTTTTCACAGTCCAAAGTCAAGGTGTCAGCAGGATTAGTGTCTGATGAGGGTTGCTCTCTGCTTCTAAGATGACGCGCACCCTATAGCAAAAAAAAAAAAAAAGAAAGAAAAAAAAAAAGGAAGTTGCTGCTTCTTCTGGAAGAGAAGAGAAGAACACTGTGTCTTCAAATGGCAGACGAGACAGATGGGCAAGAGGGGCCTAGACTATCAATAGTTCCTGCCAGCCTTTTAATAAGACACTAATCCATTTATGAAGACAAAACTCTCCTGTCTTAATCATTTCTCAATGGCCTCACCTCTTAATTCTGTTACAATGGAGATTAAGTTTCAACATAAATTTTGGAGGGGACATAACTATTCAGCATGGACTCGGAAGAACTCCCTGGGTCTGAGTCGCAGCTTTAACCCACTAGCTACACGTGCTGGTATTTGCCCATTATCTGCTAGCAATGTGTTCACGCTCAGCCTTCTCCGTGGTGTACCGTGAAATGAGGGCTAGCAGTTGGCGAACTACATTTCCAGACTCCCTAGCCGAAGGGCCTAACATTACAGATTGAAAGAAAAGAAGAGGGGAGAAGGGACTCGGCTCTCCTGCGTCTAGCTCCCGCCTGCATCACTGCAGGAGCAGCAGGACTGCAGTTCCGATTTCTTAATTCTTTGGCAATGAGGGCATCCACCATGTCACCTCCACTCGGTAGTAGTACTAATAGCAGCCACCATAGCAACTCCACCCGACCTCCACGGTGGCCTGGCCCTTCTGGCCGCCTGCGTACCAACCACACTTTCCCACGTGTATGGTTGCCTGTGCCCTCCTAAATCTCAGAGCACCAACTAGTCATGACTCTCTGAGATCTGAGCACCATGTCCTCAAAACTCCCTTCTGAGATTTAATCACCCGCCTGGCAGAGGCTTCTTCTCCAACCTCCTCCTCCCCCAGGATCTTGGCTATACTTTCTCTTCCATCTATAGTAATGCCTGAGTCTCGCCCCTAGAGATGTTTAACTGATCTTGAGTATAGCCTGCACAACTGGATTTTTAAAAAGAACACTGTTATGCAGCAAAGACAGAGAGCCATTGCAATAAAGTGTTTTACAAATAATGAAAAAAGTTTTATGCAGATGCATCCACATCTTATCATACTATCTCTGTAAGACCATCAGCACATTTGCGAAAATGTTGACCACAGGTAAAGTGGAAGCAAGGGTGGCTGTGTAATTAATCCTTGAAGTCAGATGGTAACTGTTGAAAATCCCACACGCCTAGCAGTAAGTTAGATAATATGCAGGTCACAAGAAGTAATGACACAGGGACCAGCAGTTAGCGTAATGGCTATGTCGCTGGACTCCCACGTAGTCGACCGCGGTTCGAGTCCCGGACCCGGCGGCTTAAACTCACGCCGGGCGCGTGTGCGTGCGTGCCCAAGATCCCGCGAGGAGAATGGAGGAGAAGGGATTGCGGCGTGGCCATCCCCCCTGGGGGGTGATTTCCTGCTTTCTGTCTCTCTGTCTCTCTCTGTCTGTCTGGCGAGCGCACACGCCCTATAGCAAAAACCTCTCCAAAAAAAAAAAAAAAGAAAAAGAAGTAATGACACAGTCCCTGATCATCAGATCATTTAATTTAGAGAAATCAAGATTAATAATCATGAAAAAAAATTGAGGAACTATATAGAGACAACAAGGAGATTATTGGCATAACCAGGCAGGATAACATGGACAGTTTGGCACAGTGTTCAAAACAAGTCTCTGCTCACTCACGCCTCGCTGCAACAGGTAAACACTCTTACCTCCACCTACAGGGCTCGAATTAGACTGCAGGTGTTCTACATCAGAATCACAGTGTCAATTTTTTTTAAAGAATTCTTTGGTTTAACTTTGTTTTTTTGTTTTGTTTTGTTTTTAATTTGACCAGAGAGGGACAGAGTGGGGGGAGTGAGAAAGCAAGCCACCAGGTCCAGGACTCGAACTGTGGTCAGCCATGTGGGAGTCCAGACCCCTTAACCACCACGCCACCGGCCCGCCCCGCAGTGTCAATTTTATCTCAAGATTCTCAAGCGCTACCCTGTTGTCTCTGAGTCAGTGGGGCCTGGCAATCGGTCCTTTAACACACTATCCAGGTGATTCTGAGAGAGGTGATTTCCAATCACACATTAAAAACAAACAGAAGAACTGGGTTTAGGAGTTCCTCCACCCTGTTTCTCTTTGGCAAGCAGGGCATTTACTTACTTACTTACTTACTTACTTACTTATTTATTTTTGGGAGAGGTTTTTGCTATAAGGTGCATGCGCTCGCCAGACAGAGAGACAGAAAGCGAGAAATCACCCCCCAGGGGGGATGGCCACGCCGCAATCCCTTCTCCTCCATTCTCCTCTTGGGATCTTGGGCACACACGCACACGCGCCCGGCGTGAGTTTAAGCCGCCAGGTCCGGGACGCGAACCGCAGTCGACTATGTGGGAGTCCAGCGACATAGCCATTACGCTAACTGCTGATCCCAAGCAGGGCATTTAGTATCTGTGGTCCAGGTGTTTGACCTTCCACCTCCTTGCCCCTCCCAGTGAGGTGAGCACCCGAGCTCCTCACAAACTATCTTACAAGTTTGGGTACCAAACTGCCCCCTTAAGACTTGACCGAGAAATCCGCACCAACCTTAGCTGTAACCTCTGCCCTCACCTAGCTACCGCTCACCTTAGAGTCTACCAAGCCAACTCTCCTAGGCCTCCTCTCTGCCTCTTGCCTGCCTACCGCCTAGTCCTGCCTCTGTGTTCCTAGTCTCATCTCTGAAGCTCACAGCAAGGCTTCCTCCTAACATATGGGCCGGCTCATCTGAGCTGCCCTTTCTAGGAAGGGGACTTCATCTGTACCTGCAGAGTGAAGCCCTCATGGCAACCCGAACCTGTAACCTTGAGCTCATCGATTCAGAGCTCTGAGCTCAGCAACTAGAGACAAGGAAGCACATTCAATTACTGAAATGACCAAATTATGCTTCCTCCCTGTTGAGTGGAAACGTAGAAAAAAATGAAAGAGCTTCATGAAATTCTAAATTCAATCATGTGTCACTTAATGATGGGATGTGTCCTGAGAAATGTGTCATTAGGCAATGTTTCATCCTTGCTGAACATTGTAGACTGTACTGACACAAACCTAGGTGGTATGATCTGCTACACGCCTAGGCTACACGCATAACTGTACACCCAGTTCACGGTTGATGGAAACACTGCTGTCCTGCACCTGACAGTAGTAACACTACGTGGATGTGGCAATTTGTGCTCCACAAAACCTGTCTTGCATCTTACCTCTACTGATTCTTTCCACAACTCTGTAAGAAGGGTCAGGCTTTGGAATGAGTGGATGACGTAATGATTATGTCGCTGGACTTCCACATAGTTGATCACAGTTCGAGTCCTGGACCCAGTGGCTTAAAACTCACGCCAGGCACATGTGCATGCATGCCCAAAATCCCAAGAGGAGAATAGAGGAGAAGGTATTGTGGCATGGTCATTCCCCAAAGGGGGTGATTTCTTGCTTTCTGTCTCTCTGTCTCTCTGTCTCTCTGGCAAGTGCACACACCCTATGGCAAAAGTCTCTCTAAATGAAAGGAAAGAAAATGACTTGTGACTGAGGAAACTGAGGCCCTCCATCTAACTTAGGATGATTTTAGACGCTCTGGAGGGCTCTTCGGGCAGGAACTAGCATGCATCTGGGTCCACGTAGCCCTGCAGCACAACAGAAAGCACCACGCCCATGCCGGACACTGAATTCCCTGCTATTTCTCCAACATGCCAGCGCCTGCCAGCTCAGGGCTGTTCCCCTTGCTAATCTCTGTGCTGAAACAATCGCCCTCCAGCTGGCTCCATGGCTGGCTCCTTTCCTTCCTTCTTAAGTTCAGGAAAATATCACTGTCACTATGAAGACTGCCCTGACCCACCCGCTCACACCCCACCACGCCCACAGCTCCCCACCCCTTCCTTGCTGTTTTTTTTTTTTTTTTCATAGCCCATATCACCATTTGACACCTTTATTTGTATTTTATCTCGATATGTCCCCCACAACAGCATACAAACTTCACGAGCACAGATTCTTATCTGTTTTGTTCGTTGCACAAAGTAGGTAGTCAATAAACATTTGTCGAATGAATACATTATATCATCTTAGCCCTCAGCATGCCTGCAAGAAAAGTGTAATTAGTTCCACTTTAGGGATGAGAAACTTAAGACAAAGAATTTACATAACTCACCCTAAATTTAGAGCTGCCAGACTTAGCAAATAAAAATATAGAAAGCTCAATTAAATTTGGATGTCATATAAAAAAACAAAAGTTTTTAGTATACGTATGTCCAATGCAATATTTGGAACAGGTGTGTACTAAAAAATTATTTGTTAGTTTTCTGATATTCAAAGATAACCAGGTAGTCCAGTCCCTTATTTTTTTATTTTCATTTTTTTAATTTCTTTTATTTTTTTCATATGCACCAACCAGAGTAAGAGGGGGAAAGTGAGAAAGCACCCCCAGGCAGAATTGTCACGCTGTAATCCCTTCTCCACTTCTAGCTCCTTTAGAGATTTTGGGGTGCACGCGCGCGCACACACTCACACACACACACACACACGGTACATTTCTCAAGCTCCTGAGTCCAGAACTTGAACCACACAGCCAGCCATCTGGGACCCAGCCACCTTAACCACATCACCGACGGGCCCACAGTCTCTTCTTTATCTGGCACTAAACCACACTGTAGGTTGAGTATTTCTTTTCTTTCTCTCTCTCTCTTTTTTTTCCCTTAGAGAAAGATGTTTTGCTATAAGGCACATGTGCTCACCAGAGAGACAAAGCAACAGAAAATGAGAAATCGCCCCCTAGAGGAATGGTCATGCTGCAGTCCCTTTTCCTCCATTCTCCTATCGGGGTTTTGGGCGCGCGCGCGCACACACACACACACGCACGCACAACTGGTGTGAGTTTTTTGTGTTTTTTTTTGGAGAGGTTTTTTTCGCTATAGGGCGTGTGCGCTCGCCAGACAGACAGAGAGAGACATAGAGACAGAAAGCGAGAAATCACCCCCCAGGGGGGATGGTCACGCCGCAATCCCTTCTCCTCCATTCTCCTCTCGGGATCTTGGGCACGCACACACACACACACACACACGCCCGGCGTGAGTTTTAAGCCACTAGGTCTGGGACGCAAACACGGTCGACTACATGGGAATCCAGCGACATAGCCATTACGCTAACTGCTGGTTCCCACCTGGTGTGAGTTTTAAGCCACCAGGTCCAGAACTCGAAGTGTGGTCGACCACATGAGAGTCCAGCAACGCAACCATTACGCCATCTGCTGGTCCCTAGGTGGAACATTTCTGATCTTAAATCCAAAATACCCCCAAATCTGACACTTTTTGAACACTAACATAACACCACAAGTGGAAAATTCCACAGCTGCCTTCCTGTGATGAATCATAGTCAAAATGCTGCAATACAATACCAGCCGACAGCATGGTGGTCAAGGTGGTAGACCCCACATAGCTGACTGCACGGTTCAAGTCCTGGACCTGGGGACTTGAAAAACACACTGGACACGTGTGCATGCCCAAAATCCCAAGAGGGAAGTGGAAGGGAAGGGATTGCATGCATGACCATCCGCACCGAGAGGTGCTTTTTCCCTCACTTGTTCTCTCTCTATCTCTATCTCTCTCTCCAGTGAGTGCACGCACCCTCTAGCAATTTTTTTAAATGCTGCAATACTGAAATATTGTATGCAACTATCTTCAGGCTATGTGTATAAGGAACATACGAAACATGAATAAATTCTGTTTAGACTCTGTTCCTGTCCCCGTGTCATCTCATTAGAAATATGCAAATATTGCAAAATCCAAAATCCTCAGCACTTCTGGTCCCAAGTAGTTCAGATGATGGGCTCTCCACCTATGTAAGCAAGAGTCAGAACTGGGGACCTACCCCAGGTTTCTCTGACCCCAAAACTGTGAAAGAAGAGATCATACCACGATAGCCCCGTCTAGTCTCACAAAGACCACACACGAAGAAATCAGCCTGACAGGCCCTCCCAGAGTTCTGGTCACCGTCTCTGACCCTCTGGTGCCAATTCATCGAAGGGGAAAAGCCTACTCCATCCTCCTGGGCTGTCAGTCTTAGAGCTTTCATAAGCATTGAGTTAATTTAAAAACCCAGGACCTTTCAATGGAATTACAGTTCTCTAATTCAGTTCCCAGTTACTTATTCTGTATTAATAATCCCATTTCATGACCGGCCATTGGATAGAGAGGAGCTGATCTCATCAAATGTTAAAGTAAACCTGTTTTGCTCCCAGGAGAGCCCAGTGTGACAGAACACATTACGGAAGATTGACAAGAAAATATTTGGGTAGCCAGGACAGTCTCTGGAGCTGCATAAGATATTTAAATGATTTATTTGGAGTGAGGTGATGCCTCTAAGAAAAGAATGGCAGGCGTAAAGACATGGTTTTCTATGAATAAGAGGTCCCTCAACCAATCATGTAGGGAAACTAACCAAATCTAATGGTGTTTAGCTTCATCATCCCTCATTTAGATTTTCATTAGCAAATATTTTTCCTCACCATTACCAGAAAGCGTCATTTCCTAAGTATGAACCTTGTTAGAATTGTGAAGCCTCTGAATCTTGAAGGAGCAGAGTTCAGAGCTCATGATCGATTCGAGGAACTGGAGGTTCCCAGCGTGTTTCTGGGTCTTCCGTGTAGAGAGCTCTTTAACCAGTGCGTCTAAGACGTCACAAAGCCGCCCAGACCCAGCTGAGTGCGGACTGATGCACAGAGGACCTTGGGAAGTCATTCCGCCCCATCGAGCAGAGGGTGGGGTGGCCCATGAGGTACCTCCTGTGGGATGAATCACATCTTGGTCTTTTTATGAGCCTCAGAATGAGTTCCACAGATGCTACCTTGCTGGGAAGATGTTTGAGTTATTCCTCAAGGTCATTCCAAGTTCAGAACCTCTCCTGACCTCTATTTTATGAATTCTTAGAACATTTCCATGGCAGATAGATGATGCAGTAGCTCTCACTGTCTTCCCATCCTACTTTTCCCCAATTTCTAGATGGACCAGAGATCACAGACAGGCTAAGCAGGGTCCTTCCCTGGGACAGTTCTAACTGATGCTAGCAAGGGAGGCCTCTTGGCTCGTCAGAGTCAGAAGGAAAGAGCCCAGGGCCATCATAACTTCTGGTCATGCAACAACAGCTGTCTGCCACAGCAGAGAATGGGGCACACACAGACAAGCTGGACAGAGAGGGAAAGAGCGAGGAAACCCTGTCTCAGCTGTGTCTGCTGGTCTACCCCCAGCTTCCAAAGCCGCCCAGATCCTCGAAGGCTTGTTTTACTCTCTCTGAGCTGACCGAGCACCCTCCCAAAAAAGCCTTTTTACTTTTAACCTAAGCTTTTCTGAGCTGAATTTCTCTCATTTGCATCCAAAAGAATCTAGACTTAGATACAGGGAAAAATCGTATTCTCCTTCTATAGATAAGAAAACACAGCGCCAAAGGTGTATGTAACTCACCCTTAACATTAAACTTTGAAAATTCTTCCTATTCATCTGAAAACGATTACTTGGGACACACCTCTCCCGGAGCAGTGACTTCCGGAGACTTCTACAATTCACTGTAAGAAACACATTACACACTGGGGCTCAATATGGACGTATGTGAATGTACGAAGCACACATTTCCCATAATCCCCTCATTAAGTGCGATGCACTCTTTTATTCTCTATTTCGTTCTTTCAAATGCTGTTTGTGACCCACTAAATTAATTTTACCTCCCACTAAACTGATTTCACAACCCACTAGTGAGTCCAAAATTGTAACTGTTTAAAAAAAATTGTACTATAGCCCTTTTCACAATATATGCCTAATTAAATAATCCTTCTCCCCACTATAAATTTCCCTTAGGTGAAACTCTAGAATATGTAGATTTCCTTCTATATTCATTTGGCATGAGCACGTGTAAATTCCAAGTCATTCCTGGGAATCCCTTCAATGCTGATCCTAAATCCACTCGTGCCCCACCGCCCAGTCTAGACTCTACAGCGCTGTCAGAGTAATCTTTTAAAAATACACATCGGATTATGCCACTCCCCACTTAATATTCCTCCCAAATCTTCTCTAGCACATGTGGAACAACATCTCTCCATCTGACCACAGCTGCCTCTCAGGTCAGCACGCTCATCCTCTCCGCTCTCCTCACGTCCCGCCATCTGCAATACGCCACAGGCCGTCTTACCTCAGGGCTCTTACACTTCCTGCTCCTTCAGCTAAACAGCCTTCCTCCAGGTCTTCTCACTGGCCTCAGGTCTCCGCTCAAATGTCATGTTCTCAAGGACGCTCACCCGAGAACTTGCCTGTAGTGGCCCCTACCACCGAGCATGCTCTCTTCCCTTCCCGTTTTTCATCCCGCGTTCCTGTTACCTTAATTTGTACCATGTGTGCCTTTGGGAATGGTTTGTCTCCCTCTCCAGCATGTGACTTCCATTGAGGTGAACGTTGACGTGGACTCCCTGGGAAACCATCAAATTTAGCTGCTGCTCAAGCAATCCCAAGTTTATTGTTTACTGCAGCAAAGGAGCTCAGGGCTTTGACAAAGCAGCATCGCAGAGGTCAGAGGCGGGAGCAAGATACCTACGGCTTGCAGATTTAGTTTAAGATACGTATTTCAATGCAGAGACCCTGATTAGAATGGTGTAGGATTGGGACCAGCAGTTAACGTAATGGCTGTGTCGCTGGACTCCCATGTAGTCTACCATGGTTCGAGTCCCGGACCCGGTGGCTTAAAGCTCACGCCGGGCGCGTGTGCGTGCGTGCCCAAGATCCCGAGAGGAGAATGGAGGAGAAGGGATTGTGGCGTGACCATCCCCCCCAGGGGGTGATTTCTCGCTTTCTGTCTCTCCGTCTCTCTCTGTCTGTCTGGCGAGCGCACGCGCCCTATGGCAAAAACCTCTCCAAAAAAAGAAAAAAAAAAAAGAATGGTGTAGGATTAGTAGACACAGTGGGCAAGAAGCCTAAAGTGAACCTTTACGGGTAAACAGTCCTTTTTTTTTTTTTTTTTTTTTTTGGTAGAGGTTTTTTCCTCTAGGGCACATGCGCTAGTCAGAAAGACAGAGAAAAAGCTAGAAATCACCCCCCAAGGGGGATGGCCACACCGCAATCCCCTCTCCTCCATTCTCCTCTCGGGATCTTGGGCACGCACGCACACGTGCTCGACATGAGTTTAAGCCACCAGGTCCGGGACGTGAACTACGGTCGACTACATGGGAGTCCAGCAACATAGCCATTACGCTAATGGCTGGTCCCTGGTTTCAATTCTCACAGGGATCTTGTTTGCATTCATAGTGTAAAGTGCTTAGAATCTGCCTCACACCTAATAGTCATTCAGTACTTAACGTTTTTCTGCAAGTGTTTCTGCTAACACCCTTATGGAAAGTTCCTGTCAGACACCCAATAAATGCTTGTTGAATGAATGAATGAATGATTACAGTTGGATAGAAGAGAGAGCTAAATCAAACATGAAAGATAAAACACCTTAATGCTAGAGTCCTGCTGTTTCCTTATGGCTTCTGACATGAGGTTATTATGGTCAGGGGTGGTGGGAAACTGCCAGAGAAATCCTCGACCTTGATAAGCTGAGCAGATTAAATAAAGACCCTCCAGGACTTTGTCGACATCCTGCATCTTGTGCGGTGGACCATGCTGGACTCCTTAATGGGATCAAAAGCTAAAAACACAAAAAGGCCAACCAGTTGAACTCTTCGATGGCAGATTGGGCACAGAATGACTGGGCCCTTCGTTGCATCTGCAACTAAGAAAACAACTTGCTACATGCCTCATTGAAACTGCAGAAGGAAAGGTTCTGAAAGTCTCCTGTCAAGCAGATAGTGAATAGAAATTGATTTTTCACTGATCATAATGTAAGAGGTATAAAATGCTATACATACACTTAGTATAGTTTTTAGAGTTGAAAACGTGACTCTCATACAAACATGAACACCTGTCAAAGATGTATTAACTCACTAATAGGGAGACAGTGAGGCAAAATCTACTTCAGAGAGCATTTTGAGGAATAGGGTATTTATAGGCATTTCAAAAGAAATGTTAGGATTCTATTGCTAGTTTAGATACAAAACTGGTCAGTGTTGCACAGGACCATAACATCCATAACCTCTGTGGTTCTCTTTGCTACTGGACAGAAATTACATTTCTGCCTGGCAGAGTTCTACACGTTAACATGAAACTTCACAGAGTTTGAGCCCTTAATTAATGGTAAATAGCAATGTAAAGCAAAAGCCCATTCTCCAAGATAATTAATTATCCTTCAGTGGCCTCGTTAGACAATGCCCTTACACAACATCGAAAGGACAAGCCATATTTCCAAGCTTTGGAGACATTGTCTTAACAATGTTCTCTTCACATGATGTATCGTCTTTATTTTCATGAATATGACTTACAGACACCTTCACTGATTCTCTGTCCTGAGCCCATGAACTCCATAGTTGCCATGAAGTTCAGTTATTCAATCGCAAATTGTATGAAGAAGAAGCATTTCACTACTGTTCATTATTTTTTAGCATTGTTTTCCAGGAATCACCCTTGCAAAGGATCATTATGCTTATGATTCTGTCTCCTTCCTCAGACTGCAAACACCTCAAGGCTAAGACCAGATCAGTTTGAAAACGTCCATCTTTACTTCCTGAGCCATAAATTTCTACCATCTAAAGATGCTTGGTATGTGCTGGGAACATGAAAAGGACACCGAGGTAAATTCATGAATGTCATTAAAGGGGAAAAAAGTTATTTTAAATCAGGAAAAAGTTACAAACTTGTGTAACAGATTAACATATGGATCCAGACCATAAGACAGTTCCGCAGCAAAGAAACAGCTCCCCTGGCTGAGCTTGGCTGAGTCCTGGGGTTGCAGAAGGCCAAGCAAACAGCCACAAAGAATGGGCTGTGGAGAAGGTGGTGACTGTTCCAATCAGCATGTAGCTTAGAAGACACTCTTCCTCTACCTCAAACAACTGAGACCTGTAAGATCCAAACCGGCACACTTGGGAAATGATCTTAAAAGGGAGCTCCACTGGAGAACTCATCCTGCTGTTTTTGTCTTTGGTCACGACAGAATTTTCCCAAGAACTGTAAAGAAGAGAACTGATGACAGAATCCATGTGTTTGTTATGCTTTTCCAAGGTTGCATTTAAGAACACGAGGTGCGCCCAGCCTTGCCAGTACAGTGATTGCACAACTCTGCAATGCACCTGATCGGGCCTTGGCTCCCCAGCCCAGCTGTGCATACCAGGTTCATGGACACGTGCACACCATCCTGGCAGGCTGGGAAAGGTTGGGGAGGGATCATCGCGTGAGAGCCTGTCGAGGGTGATTGTTTTTCTTTCTCTTTCCTCTCCTTCTCTCACAAAAGAAAAAAAAAGGGACTGGACAATGACATAGTGATAAAATGCAATGACCTAAGACGGTGGCACCCATGGGAAGGTTCCAGGTTTGCATCCAGAAACCTCCTTGAGAATGCTGGGCATGTGTGGGCCTAGGATTCATGCCGGCTGAGGCTGAGGTGAATAACAGCTTCAAGACCTTATTGGGGGTGCTGTCTATCTCCTCTCTCCCCCACCCCTTCTCTGTCTTTCTCTCTGTATGTCTCTCTCACTCCTGGAAGAAATAATTGAATAAACATTTTAAAAAATATATGAGGGAGCCAGCTCCATGGTTTGGTGGTTAAGAAAGCCAGCCTCATGGCTAACCATGAGGTATGAATCCCAGCACTGGTGGCTTGAAAATCATGTCAGACATGTATGTTTGCTTGCCAAAAATCCCTACAGGATGGAAAAATAGAAAAGGAATTATAGCATGGCCACGCCCAGTGGGGGTGTTTCTGCCTCTCTCTCTCTCTCTCTCTATCTCTCTCTTTTGTCTCCTGGCAAGTGCACACACTTTCTACCATATTAATTTAAAAAAAAAAAGGAATTTGAGGTAGCTTAAAATAAAATACATCCAAAAATATTTTAATAGAAAAAAAAGTATCATAAAGTGAGGAAGGGAGATACCTGTACCAGAAACCTAACCAAACCTAACCTTTAGCATCCAGATAGCCAAAGCTAGAATGAAAATTTTACACCTTGCCCCAACCCTATTTTCTAGTAAGGAAAATCATCAGAAGAGAGAAATTTTTCACTAGCAGAAATTACATAAGAAACTTGTTTTTAAGACCACTTGTATAGGGACAGCAGATATTACGATAACACAAGTTGGTTACAAAAATTGAATTTATTTCTACTATTACTGCTTACTAAGCAGTAAGAATATACTATTAAATCATGTCATACTGTATCTGTAGCATTGGAGTGGTCTAGCAAGATATGGGGGTGTAACTGAGAGAATCTGCAGAAATAAACTTAGTAAACCTTTGGGTTAATCCATTTCAAACATCAATTATTTGATCCTCACTTTGATTAAAGTAGCCAATTCAAGTCTGAGCTATTCATGTTCCTAGAGCAGAAAAACATCTCACTAATCTTTGTATTCTTTGCACTCAACATGCCCCCTGGCAGGGAACAAGCGCTCTGTGACCACCTGACAAACAGCTGGTGAGCATAGCACAACGCTCTGTAATGGACAGTGACCAGACAGCCACGAGGGAGCAAAACTGACCCGAAGAAGAGGACGGGCATCTAGTATTTCTCTTCTGGCTTAGGTTCCCTGTGGGCCTTACCCATACTTTCATTGATAGAGGGAAGTTAACTGTTCAAAACCACATGTACTTTATCCCATGATGGGGCATGCATTCTTGTCCACAAATCCTTTGCTGTTCTAGTGAGTGAGAAAGGACGTTTTCTTTGTCCACACCTGGGGGGCCAGGTGGCTGCCCCAATAGTACAGGGTGCATTCTTGGGTGGGAGACCTGCACTGGGGTCCTCTGGCAGGCAACTCTGGTACCTCCACTACCCAGGTGACCCATCTCCTAAAATGATCTGCCCTATAATCAAACAGCTCCCCGAGGATCAGCTGGGCTTCCCCTCATCCAATCCATCCCACGTGCACTCAAGGCTGAGTTTCTGAACTCTCACTGCAATCATGTTGTCCCTTTGCTCAAAAACATTCCACATGGAGGATGGTGGACACAAACAAAACCAGAGACCTAGATATGGAAGGCAGAGGGGAAGACTCTCTTCAGAGGCCATCCCACTGCTACAATCTACGCCCACGTTAAACATCCAGTAAACCTCTGGACCGCAGCTGGGTCACCACACAGCCCAAACCCCTCTGGGACAGGAAACTGTGGTTTTGAAAAACACAATCTGCTGTGCATCCTCTTGCCTTGCCTTTTCTCAGACATTCGGGAGGAGCAGAAAGGCCCAGTCTTCCTGGGAAGATGTCAGTGTGATGAACACACTCGTCAGCAGAAACACTGCCTATCTGTAGAGGAAGGTATATTTTCTTCTATAATGACCTTTGGATTCTTGCAGCAACTCACCTCAGGGATCCTAAGATGGTAGTCTAAAGCAAGGCTTTTCAAACTATCCCTAGTAATAGAGCATTTTATTTTTCTGTTTCTAATCTATTATAGACCAACACATCCACAAAATAGTATCAAAAATGAATTGTTTGGATTTTCTTTTTTCTTTTTTTGGAGAGGTTTTTCGCTATAGGGCGCGTGCGCTCGCCAGACAGACAGAGAGAAACATAGAGACAGAAAGCGAGAAATCACCCCCCAGGGGGGATGGTCACGCCGCAATCCCTTCTTCTCCATTCTCCTCTCAGGATCTTGGGCATGCACGCACACGCGCCCGGCGTGAGTTGTAAGCCACCGGGTCCGAGACGCGAACCACGGTCGACTATGTGGGAGTCCAGCGACATAGCCATTACGCTAACTGCTGGTTCCCTGGATTTTCATTTTTAAAACAAAGACATACAAAATACAAGTCCATCTATTGTTTCTTTTAGAGAAATTTTTGCTATAGGAAGTGAGTGCTCACCAGAGAGACAGAAAGTGAGAAATTGCTCCCCCAGCCAGGGGGGATGGCCATGCTGCAATCCTTTCTCTTCCATTCTCCCCTTGGGATTTTGGACATGCATGCACATGTGCCCAGTGTGAGTTTTAAGTCACCGGTCCAGGACTCGAACAATGATTGACCACATGAGAGTCCAGCAACATAAACATACGCCATCTGCTGGTCCCATCTATTTTTTTTTATTATAGCAGACATGCAACTATGCTCTAATTGCTTTAAAAGTTTCTGAGTATTTCCTGTAAAGTTTTGGACTTGTCATATATTGGTAACAATCAAGGGTTAGTACTGGTCAGGGAACAATACTAATACTTTGACTGGTCCAAGAAGTACTTAGTCTAAGAAGTGTGCAGGGGCCCCTCCCTACACACACACACACACACACACACACACACACTTTCTTTCTCTTTTTCTTTTGCCACTCTTCTTAAGAATAAATCATACATGCAAGAAATATGAAATGCCGAATGTTTTTTTAGAGTTGTTATAAGAATACACCAAGAGGCCCAGTCTGGGTAGCATGGCTCAGAGTGTGAACTGTGATGCTGGAAACTGCATGGCCAACTGTGGGCTGGCCCGAACTACACCAGGCACATGTGTGGGCACTCAGGATCCTAAGGATCTGGAGGACTAGGGAAAGAGGCTCATGGTGTGATGAGACCCTGTCGAGGATTCTCTCTCTCTCTCTCTCTCTCTCTCTCTCTCTCTCATGCACACACATGCATGTTTGCACATGTGCATGCACTATGTCAATTTTTTTTAATAAATCACATAGATTTCTGGCATGAATTCAGTTCATGTATCGTGTGAGTTTCATTGACCTTAAAGGTGATGTGCGTGGAAGCCAGCAGGTGGCGTGGTGGTCAAGGCGCTGGATTTTCACAGGGCTGACCATGGTGTAAGTTCCGAGCCCAGCAGCTTGAAAAGCACGCTGGGTGCATGTGTGCGTGTGCCCAAAATGCCAGGAGGAGAATGGAGGAGAGGGGATCGTGGCATGGGTGTCTGCCCTGCTAGGTGTGACTTCTCGCTTTTCCTCCCTCTGTATCTCTCTGTCTCTTTCTAGCAAGTGCATGCACCCTGTGGCAAAAACCTAAACAAAAAAACATGGTGTGTGTGTGTACGTGCGTTTGTGTGTGTGTATGGCCCAAATTCCTGAGAGGAGGATGGAGAAGTGATTGCAGTGTGACCATCCCACCAGGGGGTCATTTCTAACTCTCCCTCTCACTGCCTTTCTCTGTCTCTTTCTAGTGAACACATGTGCCCTATGGCAACAAAAACAAACAAACAAAAAACTAAAAATAAATAAATAAATGGAGACCCAACAGGAACAATTCTTACTTCAAATTTGGTTCTAACATAACTAGGTCTACAGCTATAATTATAACACAGAAGGGACCTGCTGCTCTCCAGTGACCTCCCTCATCCCTCCCTCTCTACTACCCTCCTCTACTCCTACATTTTCTTTTTATCTGCCAGAGACAGACAAGAGGAGGGAGGAAGTATCCCCCCCACACACCAATGGGGCATGATCACACCACAGCCCATGCTCTTCCATTTTTTTCTCTCTTCTTGAGATTTTGGGCATGCATGCACATGTACTCAGCGTGTTTTTCAAGCCACAGGGTCCAGGATTGAAACTGGATAATCGACCATATAGGATCCAGCTCCCTTAACCACCAGGCCAGGGTTGGGCTCCATCCCTACATCTTTACTGACAAAGCAGAGACACAGCTTCCTGCTGTGTGACCTCTGAACTGTGCTCACCCTCACAATTCAGACCCTGATCTTGCAGGGACTTTAATCTATTGCAGTGGTGACAACAGACATACGGGGAAAAAATAGTTTATAAAAATCAAGAGATTTGGATTCCTTTTTTATGTGATCCACCATGTAACCCCCTCCTCTGGCTTGTCAAGTGGTTTTCACTAAAACACTCAGATTACTTCTGAAGGTTTCTTTTTTTTTAGGATTATTTTATTTAACTTTATTTATTTATTGATTGGTTTTAATTTGACCAGAGACGGACAGAGTGAACGAGAGAGAGAAACTGAGAAAGCAAGCCACCAGATCCGGAACTCAAACCACAGTCAGCCATGTGGGAGTCCAGTGCCCCCAACTACCACACCACCGCCGGTTCCTTTTTAAGGTTTCTGAGGGTCTAGTTTGTTCTTCATTCCTGTGTCGCAGCATTGAGATGGGGCTTAAGGGGCCAGCAAAATGACTCGGACTCTGCTTAGATATCTGAACAGATTTCTATAACATACATGAACTTGACCTGTGCACCTTCTTCGAGATCCTGCCCCTGAGGCCTGCTCTGCTGCCATGTCCCACCGCACACCTGCCTCATCGCCAAGGATTTTGCAGTCTTTGCAGAAAGTTCAGCCGCTCTGCACGAACCTTCTACAGAGCTGAGGCAGCTCCCCTGCGCACGATCAGATTTGTTTACTTGAAATGGAAAGTTGGGATTTGCAATCCTATTTTGATTTGATTTTTTTTTGTATGTAAAAAATTAAGCTTAGATGACTATAACCAGTATATTTTATTCTTTCCTGCTCCTCACATCCAACCTGTGGTCCTATTTCTCCAAGGAAAGATCCTTTTATGGCCCCATTGTCCCGCCCATACTACTCCCTCCTTCGCTGTTTACAAAAACACTGCTGGGAAATTAAAACAAGAAATGCTATTTTCTGAAGAAACTGAAGCATGTCTGAGCATAGGCAAACAACGCAGTTTTAAATGATATTGGAAACTCAGAACCTAGTAAGCGTGTTTGGCAGGCACTGTGTGCGTGGTTAATTATGATGATCGCAATGAAGGAGAAATCCACCTTCCCTTCTGAAAAAAAGAAAAGAAAAAAGAAAATTTCGGTTTGACGGACGGTAGATGCGGTCCAGGGACCAATGCTTGTTCCAAGTATGGGTTTCAGGAAACTTAAGCCCCCAAGGCCAGGACCTTGTACTTTTTGCATTTGATTTGGGCTGGGACCTGGGGCTGAAATCAGCTCTCGTTACCCCTTCTCCTCACTAAACTCCCCTGCGCCCCTGGAACTCTGCTCTTTCTCCTATTAATATCCCATCAACGTCGGGCAGGTGCTTCCTGTAGGGAGGTTCTTCATTAACAAGTTGTCAGTGGGACAGAGCATCAGGTTCCCAGTGCTGACGGAAACTGGCACGAGGGCTGGCAGAAGGAGGCAGAGAGCCTTCTGCAGAACGACAGCACTTCCTATTGGGCCTATCTTTGCTCCCATCCTTCAATTTGGACTCACCTGTCTGACTTCTGAAAACTTTCCAGTAACTTTGTCCTGACGCACACATGCATTCTCAAATTAAATCTATTTTTATGCTCCATGTAATATCTGAATCAGCAGTTTTTAAACACTCAATATATCTTTAAATGCCAACAGACAACAAGTATAGCAGGTGTTTAATTGTGGTTTAAAGATCCACATTGTTCACATTTTACAATCACAATTAAAATTAAGCCATAACACCAAAGGAGTTCCGGTATACAGCCATAATACTTACCCGTATAGTGAAATTGATAAGGATCCAGATATAATGATGCCCATTGTAGTAACCCTGCGGTGACTGATTGCTAATCTGCTGTTAGCAAACAACCAAGAAATACTTTATTTTTTCAGAATTATCAATTTGTTTCTAGGGTACGTGAACAATGGAAACCTTCAGGGAGAATGCCATAGTTAGTGAGGTATTAAAACAGTTCTATAACTAATAAAAACACTAAATCAACTTAGATATGCAGCAGTGTGTCATTTCCATTTTAATAAAAAAGTACATTATTCTCTTCCCGAAATTACAAAATTTTATTTTTTTTTCACTCCATGCCAACATATTTGGAAAGTAAAAAAGTCATAAATCTACGGTTTCTGGAATTGTCATTTATGCGGTTCTCTAGTCCTTAAAAACGATAGAATAAAAACGGGCATTTTCATAAAACAATCGATTTGAAAAATTATTTGCATTTGCTGCTTGCCATTTTTTTTTCTCTCAGGGGGTGGGAGGCGGAGCGCAGGGACTTATAAATAAAGCCCATTTGGTTTCACGGCGCCCCGTATCTGCACGTTCGGATCTCTGAATGGGCCTGCTCCGAGGGCAGAGTACTGGGGTGCTCACGGAGGCCAGCTCTGACGTCCTCTGCTATACAGGCTGCGAGGAACAAAAGCCCAGGCGGAAGGTCAGCCCCCTGCTCAGTGCCATCCAGGCACAGAGCAGATGGGAGACGGAAACGGAGCCAGGGAACGAGCAGGCCCTCGTGTTGCAGGCCTGAGCTGCCTTGGAGCTCACGGCTCTGGATCGGAACAGACCTGGCCAGATCTGCCATCAGGAAATTTAGGTGCACACGTTTTTCGTTTTTAAAAGCACAGAAGCAGGCTTTTCAACAGTGGCCACAGAATGATTTCCAAGCACCCCTGACAAAAGTTCTCGTGAGTTTATTGCCTCTATTACTTGAGAACGTCCTCCCACGAGGATGAGCCCAAAGGAGCTGTCGAAAACACACGTTTGGAACTACGAGATCACTGGGGAGACAGACGTAAGTCAAGAGGAAGAGGGTCAGGACTAGAAGGACTTTCGAGTTCATCCATAGCCCTGAGTCTTCCATGTCACCGGAGTACCCCAGGAGCAGTGGTCTCTCTGCCTTGCCCACACAGGAAATGCGTGCTTTTAAATATCCACTTACACTGAGGTTCCACTCCAAGCCAGTTGAAATCAGATATCTGGGTCAGGGCCTGGACTCCTCAGGTGATTCTAACCCATGAAAGCACATCAGGAACTTGCAGTAGATACCTTTAACTTAAACACCTGTGCCCTTTTTGAGGCCAGTAGGTGGCATAGTAGTCAAGGCACTGGCCTCCCACATGGCCAACCGTGGTTCAAGTCCCAGACCCAGTGGCTTGAAACACACTGGATACATGTGTGTGCATCCCCAAAATCTCAGGAGCAGAACAGAGGAGAAGGGACTCCAGCACGGCCTCCTCTGAGCCAGGAGGATGCGCCATTCTTGTCCTGTGACTTACCCTACTGCTGAGAGTGTTAGGACGCCAAAGGAACAAGGCTCGAATTTAGCGTAAATGGAGAAACTGAGGCGCAGAGAGGTCAAGGCCCTTGGACTCTGGCTGTACCTCCCATCTGCTCCTTGGTAGCACACACAGAGGGCAACGCTGTGATGAGGCGTGTGCACTCGCTGGAGAGACAGAAAGTGAGAAATCGCTCCCCAAGAGGGATGGCCACACCACAGTCCCTTCTCCTCCAGTCTCCGCTCAGGATTTTGGGCACACACGTAAACACACCTTCATGAGTTTTAAGCCGCCGGGCCTGAGACTCGAACCACAGTCCATTACAGGGGAGTCCAGTGACATAACTGTTACAGCATCTGCTGATCCTGAATTATCCCGTTTTAAGCTTCTTTTTTGAGAGGGAGAGAGAGACAGGGGTACCCTTCACAGGATCTCACCTCACTATGGTCCTCCCCTGGCCTTCCACCCAGCCATGGTCACAGGCACACGGCATGTGTAGGTCAACCCGAATCAGAACCCGGAGCCTCCCTCACAGCTCCAGAACTGCACAGAGCAGCTTGCTGACTGCGTCACCATACCTGGGCCTGCACTACTCCTTTCCATGCCTTGCAACTACTCATAAATGCTCAGGACGGGCAAAGGTGCTTCAGAGGTCCACTAGCTACACCTCCACGCAGGCCATGTGTCAGCTCTGCATCGTGCTCAGGGGCTTGGACCACACGCCATCAGCCCTGAAGAGAGTGAAGGGACACGGATTCAAACCAGAGTGGAACGGCCTCTGATGAGCAAGCGCACCCAGGGCAGCAAAGCGAGGGGTGGGAGAGGAGCCGCAGGGCAGGTAAGGCAGCCTCAGCATACAAACCTGAAATCTAGATTGCATTTTCATATTCCCCTGTTTCATTTTTTAAAACTTATGTATTACTGGGGCCAGCAGATTGTATATTGATTAATGTCCTGGACTCCTACATGCTCAACTGCAGTTCAAGTTCTAGACCCGGCGGCTTGAAACTCACACTGGAAACATGTGCATGCATGCCCAAAATCCCAAGAGAAGAATGGAGGAGAAGGGATTGCGGGGGTAATTTCTCACTTTCTGTCTTTCTGTCTCCCTGTCTCTCCTGTGAGCGCACATGCTCTATAGCAAAAATCTCTCTCTCAGAAAAAAGTAGATATTTCTTCCATAAAAGAGAGGCACAGAGGGAGACAGAGTCAGGTAGCCTCGATGGGGTTGCCATGCCATAATCTACTCACAGTGGCAGCTGCCCGGATCACGGGCTCACTAGCAAATCCCAGGAGAGCCCAGGACGTGACCTAGCAGCCCTTCCATGGGGGTCGAAGTGTGCCACTACTGCGCCATCACCCCGCTCAGAATTCTCAGATGCTTCCTCCCCTTTTTATTTTTGCTAGAGGAAGCATTCACTTGCTAGAGAGATACAGAGAGAAGAAACACCCCCACAGGGATGGTCATGCTGCAATCTCTCTCCTCCACTTCTCCCTCCTTTGGGGATTTGGGGCACACACACACACACATTCAGCACACTTCTCAAGCTGCCGGGTCCAGGACTCGAACCACACAGTTGGCCATGTGTGATCCAGCTGCTCCAACCAAGTCATGGAGCTGGCCCACATTCTCCTGTTCTTATAAACAACTTTTTATTGTATTTTATCGTTTAGCTATACATAACAGCGAATCAACTTAAAATGGCTTAAGTAATAATGATATTTTATTATTCTGCAAAAGACAAGCTCCAAACAAGAATGGCTCCCGAGCTGGTTCATTCAAAGCTTCAGTGAAGCGACGGAGGTTTGTCCTGCCATGCTTCCTTAATTTATTCCTCCGTCCTCAGCAAGCTCACATCATGGACGCAAGATGGCTGCCACATTCTAGGTCCCACACACAGACAGGACAACCAGCCGGGAAAGAATGGGCCATTTCTTCCTCAAATCTCTTTTTCTTAGCTGAGGAAACATTTTCCCAAGCGGATCTGCACAGCAGTCTTCTCAAACCCTGCAGACAGAACGGGGTCATAGGCCCACCGCGCCCCGTAACTGTCTAGGGCCATGAGACCACCCAAGCTCGGGCTAATCAGGACCTACTTCCGAGCTGGGGACAGGGTCACCTGCAAGGCGGTTATCTGAACGTCAGTCCGCAAGGCCACAGAGGACTCCCTCGAGGTGCTAACCAGCTGGATTGTTTCCTTTCTACTTGACTCGCTCAGAAAACAGTCCCGCCTCTGGGTAGCGGGAAGGAAGTAGCACCCGACTCCTCGGGGGTCTTTCTGGTCCGACCGATGTGGTAAATGGAGCCATAAACGGTAACAGGAAGAGGCCGGTCTAACTTTGCATTCGGGACCTCTCCGTGCTGGCAGGAAGAGGGCAGGACCAGACCCCGGGCAGGCCACAATGGCGGCCGTGAGCGCGGTGCGGAGCCCACCGTGCCTCAGTTAACTTCTCCTGCTTCCAGGCCAGCCAGCTCCAAAACCAAGGACGAAGCTCAGCTTACTCTGAGGGACCATTATCCATGCACAAGGGGAAACCTGTGATGCGGTCATGTGGCCGACGTCTCCCTCTGCTTCCACCTCATTTGTCCAGTAAGCAATGGAAACAGTGCTGGGGGGTGAGGCCCGGAATGCAGTGAGATGTCACCTTGCTGAGTGCCCAGTGCCCTCCCTTGGGACCCGGCCTTTCTCCATCATCCATCCCACAACACCCTCCACCATGATTTTAAAAAAGGGTGAAAGTATTCAGAGGAAACAGGGAAGGTAGCAATATGGCATCGGTATAAAAGTGGATATTTGGGTTCTCGAGGAAGCTCCCCTTTGAGAAATTGCCTATATTAATATACACGTCATTGTTAGTTTGCTAGTTATGCATCCTGGAATTAGCTAGACTGGCCCACCACCACGGCAGGTCTGAAGAACCACAGACCTACACATTGTGGACAGAGGGGTGGCCTAGCGGGGCAGTCTTCGCTGTCAAGGCCAGCACAGAGGGGGAATGGCGAAAGTTCTTCGGTCAAGGTCAGCAGTCACAGCTGTCCACACCTGCTCCCTGGACAGGGCTGAATGAATCACCGGAGAGTCTAACGAAAGCTCCCACGTCTAGAAATTCCCTGGCAATAAGCATTCCCCTGAACAGTGGCAATGACAATCCTCTAATTTTTGTGGTATTTCTGCCAAATATAGCCACAGAGACGACAAGCCAGAGGAAGACACCAGGAGCTTCCCAAAACATTGGGGCAGTATTGAGAGAAGAAAAGAAAAGTAAGTCTAGCAAACTGCCCCCTGTATTTGAGGAACAAGGTATAACGATATAGGTAGCTAATGTAGTCAAAACCAAAAGCAGAAAGGAAAACACACGAAGTAAACATATTAATGTCCATAACTTTTCCATACATCCAAATCATTGACTACTACGTAGCCATTAGTAAAAAATGGTTTCTCTGTTGGCATAGAGAAAGCCCCACATATTAGTATTAAAATGAGAAAGTCAAGAAGCAAATATTTTATACAATGTTTTAAAGTACAAGTGTGTATGCATACACACACATGCACATGTATGAGCACATATACATGCGTGTATTTATGTAATGATATGAGCACAGGGGGAAAGGGAAGGGTATTGGGTAGGTTGTTACTGAGAAGAGGAGGAAGGAAAAAGGAGAACGGGAAAGCAAGTCAAGAAAGGAAAACAAGACCACCCTGAGAAGAAAGAAAAAGAAAAGGCGAAGAAAGGAAGAAAGAAGGAAATACGCTTGCTATGATCTCATTTGTCCAATTGTTTAAACTATGATTTTAAAAAATGTTTTTAAAAAGTGTTTAATATTCACATTCGTGTTTTCAAACATTGGCAACCATGCAAAGGGTATTATGAAAACCGCTATTATTTTTGCATCTTCTCAATCCCCTGGATAGGATCATTCCCCTCAGTCTTACATTTTCTGCACATCCCCTGAATCTCATTCTTAGGGAGGTTTAAGAATCACCCACTTAGATGAGTCAGGTAACTCTGCATGGAATCGGCTTGCTGCTAGAACCTGTCCCAACTACGTGCCCTTGGAAACATGCCTGGGTTCGGCCCTATATTGAAGATTACGTCCTTTCCTCTTCACCAGATTTCACAGTGAAAACCCTATTTTGATTCCCCTGGATGGCAATCTTTGCCCAGAACAGGCACAGGTCCTTGCTTGGTTTGCAAAGACACCATCCTAACTCCGCAGACCAAAAAAGTACACCAAAATCCCCTTTACATCAATATACTGCAGCTACAAAATCCCTCGGATGCTTGCCGAGAAATCTACCTTACCTTCTGCTGGGTCTGTCTGATGCCATCTCTTAATGCCACTGATCAAAAAAAAAATTTTTTTAGAGGTTTTTGCTATAGGGCACATGTGCTCACCAGAAAGACAGAGAGAGACAGAAAGCAAGAAATGACCACCCAGAGGGGATGGCCGCGCCACAATCCCTTCTCTATTCTCCTCTTGGGATCTTGGACATGCACGCACACGCGCCCAGCATGAGTTTAAGCCACCGGGTCCAGGACTCGAACCGTGGTCGACTGCAAGGGAGTCCAGTCCGCCAACTTCTGGTCCCTCAAAATTAAATAATTTGTATAAAGCGATAATTATTAGGTCGTGGTATTATATGTTTTAATATTAATAGATTAATTTAAATTTTTTTATTTTACTATTTCTTGCTTACATTCACTCTACATCTCTATGATGCACATATGGTTTTTCAAAGCATGCAGTTCATAACAATCAAATCCAGAGTATTTCTATACACAACATTTTCAAAAGAAAACTCTACAGTCTTGTGTCCGTTATGTGTTTCTTCCCCATGGCCCCTCCCACTCTGACATCCACTCCCCTCCCATGCAGTCTCTGGTGTCTACACTTGTCCTCCGTCCTACCATATCTTCAGAATATCTCTTGATAGGAGAATATTTGTAGACATTCCTAGGGTTTAAAGTAGCCTTCATCATTTAAAAAGTTTATACTGCCTTCAAAGACTGAGAGAGTGGACCAAGCTCGTTTTGGAGTGCTTAACTACCTCCCGTTCACAATACCACAGCCCCTTTCTTGCCAGGCCAGATGGTCGAATGGTGCTAAGCTTTCAATAAAACTTTCGAGATACGCACAATCATTTGCTACTCTAAACGTCTGAGACCAGCTGTACCCAACAGAATTTTTGGCAATGGTGGAAATATTTAGTATCTTCTCTATCCAATATGTGGTTATTGAACACCTGAAACATGACTAGTACAACCTAGGAGCTAAATTTTTTAGTTCAATTTAAACATAAATTTAAGTAATCGCATGTGCCTAGTGGCAACCATATGGGACAGTATAGATCTAGATCACAAAAGAATCTTAACAACTTCCTAATTCCTTTTTTAAATGTTAGCCTATCTTTCACCCCCAAAACCTGATAACATGAGTATAAAAAACTGTAATTTTACTTATTTATATAAATAAAATTCTAAATATTCATTTATAAAACCAAAATGATTATTTTTAACTTTTATACACACTCACACACACATACACACATCTTGACCAACTTAGAATTATCCAATATTTGCACAAAAATTAATGAATATGACTCACTACATTAATAAGTTACAAAGGAGACATGATCTTGATAAATGCCAATAAGAAATATGATAAAATTCAACATTAATGCCTCTTTTTAAAAAATAAAAAGACGAAATTTACAAAATCAGAAATAGAAAGCGCTATCTTTAGTAATACTAAAGGAGCTATTGAAAATGAACGATCAGGGCCCAGCACAGTGGCACATCCCACTAAAAGGCTATGCTTGGCACGCTGTGCCCACATGGGAGACCCAGGTCCCATTCCCATCTAACAATAGACCGGGCATGGTGATGCCTGCAATCCCAACAACGTGGGTGGGAGGCTGAGGCAGGAGGATTACAAACTCAGAGCTGGCCTGGGCAACACATCAAGTCCCTGTGTGAAAGAACAGCACATAGTGGCATAGGCCTTGGGTCCCAGCTACTCAGGACAAGATAGTGCCTTAAAAATAAACTATGGGGACCAGCCATGGGATGATGGTTAAGGCACTGGGCTCCCGTGTAGTCAACTACTGTTCGAGTCCCAGACCTGACAACTTGAAACTCATACCAGAGTGTGTGTGTATATGCCCGAAATCCAGAGAGGAGACTGGAGCAGAAGGGATTGTGGTATGGCCATCACCCGTGGGGGATGATTTCTTGCTTTCTGTCTCTGTCTCTCCAACAAGCACGTACACCCTATCGCAAAAATCTCTCAAAAAAAAAAAGGAAGAAATAATAAGTAAATAAACAAACAAACTATGAACCAACAGGTGGCATGGAGGTTAAGGTGGCTAGCTAGATCCCATATAGCTGATTGCACAGTTCAAGTCCTGGATCTAGTGGTTTACAAATCACACCAGGTGCATGTGCACGCATGCCCAAAATCCTGAGGGGAGAATTGCGATGTGGTCATCCTGCCCCTCCAAGGGGCCATCTCTCACTCTCCTCCTCTCTATCTCACTCTCCCTGGTAGGCACATGCACCCCTATATCTAATGATAAAACACTAGAAGCAGCCCATTAAAGAACAAGAAAAATAAATTCCCCATGATTACCGTTGTTTTGGCAATACTGCCAATGTTATATAACAAGAAAATGAAATTATGTTAATACTAGAAAGGAAGAAATAGAATGCTCATCATTTATAGATTTTATTTTTACTCAGAAAACCAAGAAAATTGACTATTGGAATTCATATGAAACATCAGCAGTATTGTCACAAAAGACAGTCCCCCAATTCTTGAGATTTATATGGATACAGACTATGTTGACTTTGTTCACTAGCACCTAGAAAGGTCCCTGGAATACAGAAGATGTAATAAATATTTGTGGAATGAGTTCATTAATTTGTTGGCTAAAAAGTTCAGAAATTCTGAATATTGAATTTATCGTTTCCCCCAAAGAATCGTTTTTCAAACTCGTTTTCAAAACAAGAAAAAAATATATGGTCATATCAATAGATGCAGAAAAAAATGATACAATATAACACCCATTTATAATTTAACAAATAATCTGTTGGGCCTCCAGGTGACATGGTAGTTAAGGCACTGGACTCCCACATGGTCAACCATGGTACAAGTCCCAGACCTGGCAGCTTGCTTTCTCAGTTTCCTCTCTTTGTCTCTCTCCAGTCAAAGTAAGGAATAAATGATAACAGCAAATAAAATTAAATAATTATTTTTTTAATAATAAATTATCTGTCTCTTGATCCAGCTGTAGTGGCACAGGCAGTAGAGGTGCTGCTATACCATGCTGGCGACCACATGCAAACACTCTGGGTTTGTGTCCCAGGTCTGCCCAAGTGTATCAAGTGTGCCCCTTGGCACACCCACAATTTGGTTGATAAGAAGATTACTGCTTCAAGACTCTGTTGAGTTCTCTCTCTTTTTCTATTTATGTCTCTCTCTCTTTAAAACAAATAAATATACTTCGAACAATAATAATCTCTCAGCAAGTTCAGAGTAGAAGGGAAGATCCTCAAAAGATAAAGGATATCTACTAAAAATCTATGGCTAAGATTATACTTATTAGTGAAAGACAAATTGAATTTTTCCCAGTATGAGAAATAAGACAAGGACGTCAATTCTTACCAGTCCTACTCAATATTCTTGTGGAAGTCCTGGCCAGTGCAATAAGGCAAGAAAAATAAGTAAATCACATACAGATTGGAAAAGAAGACCTAAAACTGCCCCATTCATCAACAGCTTGTTTGTCTATGTAAAAACTCCAGGAAAACTTTTTTTTTTTTGAGAGGTTTTTGCTATAGGACACATGCGCTCACCAGAAAGACAGAGAGAGACAGAGAGACAGAAAGCGAGAAATCACCCTCCAGGGGGGATGGCCACGCTGCAATCCCTTCTCCTCCATTCTCCTCTCGGGATCTTGGGCACACACGCACACGCGCCCGGCGTGAGTTTAAGCCGCCGGGTCCAGGACTCGAACCGCGGTCGACTAGGTGGGAGTCCAGCGACGTAGCCATTACGCTAACTGCTGGTCCCAAGGAAAACTATTTTTTAAAAAAATACTTCCTAGAATTCGTAAGTGAACTTAGCAGGATTGCATCATACAAGGTCAACACAAGGAAATTACATTTCCTTCTCCGTCATCATCCATCACATAAGGAACATAATAGAATTTGCTCTAAAAGTTTGTTGTAAGAATTAAATAGTCAGATGTATGTGAGTCACTTAACGTAGTACCCTGCCCATTGTAAGTACTTAATACAAGTTTGCTATCATTTCATTATTATTAAGTATAGGAAGGCAGATATGGATGCATGTGGAATTAATGTGAAAGAAAATTACAGCTTTTATAGACTAAATTCTCAATATGAAACCAGTGGAACTAGTTGCCAAAAATAGCCAAGGTGATCTTGGGACTTCATTCTAAAATCTACAGAATAAAGATACATTAAGCATTTATCAGAGCCCCAATCTGAGTCCCATGCTCAGTTTGTATGCCATATATTAGCAGGTACACTGAGAAAACCAGTGGCCTCCTAAAGTGGTATGAGCAACAGGAAAAGGTTTGGGAAATCATGCCATCATCACAGCCAGTAGGGCTGAATACAATGGAAACATTGCTTAACACTGCATGATAGCAGCCCACATCACAAATGTGCAAAGATTTGCTAAGTGGCATGGAGGTAGATATTTTCCAGAGGACAAATCTATAACCACAAGGTAGAATGTATATACTTATTTAAATTTTATATTAGAAATAACAATAGAAGATCAGTTCCTGAATGGAACTGGTTACTTTGTAGGGTAAACAGGGATTAAAATATGGTCCCCCATGGGATTGGCAGGGGTTTGGTGATTAGGGCACTGAATACCCACATGGTCGGCTATGGTTTGAGTCCCGGACTTGGCAGCTTGCTTTCTCACTCTCCTCCCTCTCTCTCTTTGTCTCACTGCTCAAATTGAATAATAATAATAAATAAAATTAAATAAATAATTCATATATATGTGTGTGTGTATACACACACACATGAAATCCCCATATTTGTAAGTGAGGAAAATTAAGACTCACATTAAGGTATTCAGCCAAGATTTCAAAGGCAGCCAATACAGAACCATGACTTAAATCTTGGTCTTTTGACTCTATACCCAGAGATTGTCATGGTTCTCAGAAACTGGCTAGGACTATAGTCCATGGTCTTTGGCTCAGCTATTTGGTCAAGTGGCCTAGACCACTGTGGAGGGTTTAGTCCACAGAACTAAGTTTAAAGTAAAGGTACAAAATCTAGCTAGAGCTATCACAAAATGAATGTGAGGTAGGGTGATGGGTGTGAGCAGATGCTATTGATGTTTTTTACCAAATGTTTGAAAACCCATATTGATGAATATTGATGCCAAGAGCTTGTTGCTGGCTCTTAGAAACAAACAGAAAATGGAACAGCCATTTTTTTTTTCTTTCAATACAGGATATTGTTAGCCAAATGCAGAAAAATCAGTTTGGTTAAGAAACACCAGTTCACCACACACTTGCTCCTATTGACTTGCAGTTGTTGATGCTTTGGGGAGTAGACACTCTGGAAAGTGTTATAATAACTATAGCATGTAGTGGCGCAGGCAACCAGACCTCCTATGTGGTGATGCCTTGTCCTGACAGCCAGATTAGTCAATGAATGAATTAAGTGATTATTCAATCCTTTCCAAAAGAACCTCATTAGCTACGACCATTGTCACCCTCTATCCTGCCAGAGAATTGGGTTTTCAGTTCAGTAGAAGCTTAGAATTTTCCTACTCATGCGGGCAGATTAAAGTGCTCAACTAACTCAGGTGTAACTTACTTAATTCAGCATCCAACTAATTACTGCAGATGCAGATAAACCAGGCTAATGGGAAAAAATCCATCTCCTAAGACAAAACAAAGCGAGTAAGCATGTTTTTTAATACCTAGCAAAGGAGGTGTTAGATGGCAGACATCTTAAAAAAAGCAAACGAATGCTCCAATGACTTTGAAAATCAATGAATCCTAAGAGGAATGGCCTTTGTACATTTGGGGTCTATTCTGTTACACTTTGAATGCCATTTACAACAGAAGCAGTATCAACTATTTCAGCAAGTGAAATTTGAATTCAGCAAATTCTCACACAACTTTATTTTAAAGTAGTTTGTTTTTATATTTAGAAATGAATAAACTGTGGAGACTAGAATCAAGGACTTTTTATAAAATTGAACTCTCCATCCTTCAAAGAGGGTAATTTTGAAATACGAGTTTAATTGCATTGTCTTTTCTTTTAAAGAATATTAATTAGGGGAACCAGCAGTTAGTGTAATGGCTATGTCGCTGGACTCCCACGTAGTCGACCGCGGTTCGCGTCCCGGACCCGGTGGCTTACAACTCACGCCGGGCGCGTGTGCGTACGTGCCCAAGATCCCAAGAGGAGAATGGAGGAGAAGGGATTGCGGCGTGACCATCCCCCCTGGGGGGTGATTTCTCGCTTTCTGTCTCTATGTCTCTCTCTGTCTGTCTGGCGAGCGCACGCGCCCTATAGCGAAAACCTCTCAAAAAAAAAAAAAAAAAAAAAAAAAAAAAGAATATTAATTAGATGGATCTTATTGTGGCTAAAAAAAATGTATGTTTCAAAGAGAAATAACTATAAAAGTCAGACTTCTGTTTTGACAGGTCATTTTCTCAAAAGACATATTTAGGAAATAAGTTATTTGAGCATACACTTAAAAAACAATAGAGAACCAACCTTAAATGTCTGTTTAAAAAAATTTTTTTTCATTTACAAAGATTACATACTAAATAAAAGTGTTCCATCTCGGCAGAAAATGGTATTCTTACCTATGGAAGAAAATCATAACATTTTTTTCCTATTTTAAAGATGATTATTTGTTTTATGAGGTCCTTTTCTCCTCTGAAGGATGAGTCAAACAGAGACACAGAAGTCAGAAAAAGATGCAAGACACTGATGTCATGCTGTTTATTGGCTTAGTTTAGTGTGAGCTCACAGAGCTCTTAGAAGGCTCGCAGAGTCCATAGCAGCATTCATAGACACTTCCTCCTTCTTAGAGGTAGTAATACGCGTGAAGAATGCTCACAGAGCACTTTCCTCCCTCTCACAGCTGAGCTGAACCAAGTCAAGGCCAAGCCAAGCCAAGGTCATCAGGGTTCACCAGTGTGAACCAAGGCAAAGCTGAGCAGGGCTTCCTAGCTGAGCAGAGCAGGGCAGGGCAGTGGAAGGCAGCACCACTCAGGACGAGCTGACCAGGAGCTCCTTTAATGTTAAAGGGGCTGCAGACAATAGTGGCTCATTGCCAAAACCAAACTGTCACACACGCATATACATGTTACATTAAATGGCATAAAACAGCAATCATAACTCCATAACATGCACACAAGTGCAGTACAACTAATAACACAAGTGGTTCACCCTGTGGCCTTCAAACACAATAAGATAGGTGGTGAGGGAGACAGACTCAACCATCCTGACTCCATCAGCAACACACTCTTACATAGCAACATCAGATTCATGATGCTCAGATCAGCCCATCGCTGTGAAAGTTTTCTGAGATGATTTTATGGCCTTGTTGTACAATAACTACAACCATTTTGAGAAAGGTGGCCATGAAGAACAGGTATGGGCATTAGAAAAAAGTTCAAGACTATTATCAATAGCCCTACTCTTCACGGTGTGTGACCTTAGTGAATCCCTAACTCTCTGAGCACCAATTTCTTTAACTGTAGAGTATCACTGCCCTTCTGTAATATGTAACACAACCAAACAGAAATAAACCTGGATTAGTCAAAATTCCATAAAAATGACCAGGAGGTTAGAGGACTAAGCACTACACTCTTAACTCATCAGACTATAGAAGCCCACTCAGTCTGGATTTCTATGTGTTGTACAACAAAAATTAGCATTTTTTAAATTTTATAAGGAGTTACATATTTCATTTTTAAATAATAAAAAGAGATTTTTTAGTTTACTTATTTTTAAATTTTATTTATTATCATTATTCTTCTGTTTTGACCACAGACAGACAGAGAGAAAGGGAGAGTGAGAAAGCAAGCCACCAGGTTTGAGACTTGAACCTCAGTCAACCATGTGGAAGTCCAGTGCCTCAAACACCATGACACCTGCCGGCTCCAATAAGAAAAAAAATTCTATTTATTAGATTCAGGTAGGGGAAGAATAGCTGCCTATTAAATCATTGATGTGGACAATGGTTTTGAAATTAGCATTTTGTGATGCCCCCCTCCCCCCCACACACACACACAAAAGGGTTTGAAATGACTGAGTTTTATTTCTGTAGGGAGTACTTTAGATGACTTACAATGTACAATGAACCATATGGCCTCTGATTCCCTCTCTCTCTTACTCGCTCGTTTTCTCGTGCTCTGTGATTCTGTTTTCTTGAGCAGGTAAAATCATGAGGCTTCCCAGCCAGGGAGCAGTGGAAGATGTGTTTTTAAACTCTCTTTAGTATAAATTTGCTTCCCGCTTAGAAAAAGAAGCCACCAGCTACCAATTGCCCTTAGACATAGATGCCATGACTCTTACTGGAGAACATCATTAAAAATGTCATCACCAACATAACTAAGGGTATTTCCCACACTTATTCTCCAGAGTCACATCCCGAAAGTTCACCAACGAGTTGAAAAAACAAACAAGAAATCCAACAATTAAATGCCTGGGGAACTGCATATTTTACACCCCTCCTGAAATCCTTCATTGCACTTAGTTTAAAGGAATTAATATTGGCAGGAAAGAAATCCATTTAATTTGTTTAACTTGGTTTTTCCTAAACATATTTGACTTTGTCCTCGTAGTCCTATTTAGAAATTTCACTTCTGTATTCCACCAAACACCATTAGGAAATCATCATTCAATCACTTGTGACCAGGATCAGATGGACCACCATCACACAGCCATTATACAGATTAAATGAGAGGGCCTTAAGGGAAGAGGTTTTGCGAAGTTGTGGTGTTTATCTCTTTCTCTTATGTGTTTTCGTGATGATTCAGAGCAATTTAACAGAAAAAATTTTTAAAAAGTTGAGGCAGGAGGGAAGACAACCAAAAAGAAAGGAGGTCTGTATCAATAAGTGAGGTCTTAGGGCCTGCAGGCGGCGTGGCTAAAGCACTGGACTTCCACGTGACTGACCACGGCTTGAGTTCCAGGCCCGGGGCTTGAAAATCAGGCTGGGTGCATGTGCGTGAGTGAGAATGGAGGGGATGGGATTGTGGCATGACTATCCCTGTGACCCCCATTCCGCAGAGAGGCGTGTGGGAGGTGAGCCATGTTTCAGGCATACTCTAAGAAGTTAGCAATCTCAAAAGGTAGCCAGCCCATGGCCTGGGCTTATGAGAGAGACAGATCGCACAACCGGAAGCTGCTCAACTTCCAGCTACAGCAGCTTGAAAAAAAACACCAGGCATGTGTGCGCTCATGCCCCAAATCCCAGCAGGATGTAGAAATGGAGGAGAAAGAATTACACCATGTTCGTGCCCACTGGGGATTACTTCCTTCCTCTCCCTCTCTTTCTGTCTCTCTCCGAGAAGCACACACAACCTCTAGTAAAATGCAATTAATTAATTAATTATAAATGATGACTATATTATTTTTTAAAGTAGCCCACTGACATACCCTGGGGGGGGGGGGGGGGAGGGGGTGATGTATGTGTGTACCCTGACCATAAATTCCAAACTGCTATCATCCCATGAGCCAAAGAGAAAATGTCAGATGTTACTTTTTGGATCATCTGTTTATTCTCTTATCATAAAGTTCTAGTACTGGTGGGAAAGAGGAAGGGAGTAATTCTGTGTAGGGAAAACAACGTAGGCTTTGGAACTAAAAAATAACTCCATCCGCTCACCCAACAAATATCCATCGAGCACCTAAGAGGTGCCAAGTAGTCTATGTACTAGAGCTACCCTAGCAAACAAAATATAAAGATGCATGCCCTCACTTGCATTCCTGTAGAACTTGCATGCAAATTCCAGGTCATCAATTTACTAATGATAAAAATGTAAATGTTTATCATCTGTAAAGGTGAAATGACAACCCTTTCTTTCTGGTCTACAGTAAGAACTACATGGGACGATGCAAATAGTATTGCTTTACACGGTATCCAGGGCACAGGAAACATCACTAAATGACAGGACTGCTGTAGCGATGATTCTAATTTATAGAAATGGTTAAGTATCCACAATAAAACTAATGATTTTGCAATAAGAGAGTCTACACAAAATTAGACATAAAAATCAAAAATGATTTCTCCTAAAACAAACAAATCAGTAAGAGGCAAAAGCGAGAGTCCTCAGTCATCATTTCTGGAACTTTCATGTCTAGGGCAGTTCTCTCGTCTCCACTCAGCCCTACCATGCTTTGTGGTCCGTGATCCCCAGACAGGAAATAGTGTATCATTTGGGTTCTATCTTGCTGCTCACACAGAGAGCAAGAAATCAGGGAACTCTAGCTTTAAAAAATAGTTACTCTAAAACGGAGAGAGAAAGGAAAATGATACCGTAAGAAAATGGTTTTTCACCGCCACATAACCCCAGCAATAGAACGGTAATGGCTGTTAAATACTGCCCTAATCCTACAAGTGAACAGATTATTGAAAATTTCAAAGTGGCAGCTTTGATTTGAAGACTCACCTCATTGACTATCTAATTCATTCCTAATGACATAATCATTGGTGAACAGTAAACGCAATTCCAAGGGTCAGAACTCTCCTATTAGTCATTAGCTTTTATATTCTGAGTGCTGTTTTACTACTGAGCCTTGTATTTTACTATTTAAAAGAAGCAGAAAGTGTCCCCATTTCCAAGGTGATGATTATTAAAGTGCTGTCGCGAACTGCACGTGGTTATTACGGCGCACAGAGCTGTTTGAGACATGCACAAAATACATTTAACTCTGTTTCACACACACACAAAAATTCACAAATAAAACTCAGCTAGAGATAAATTAATTACCGTATTATGTTCCACAAGAAAAACATGCGTTAGATAACCTGCTGCATTGTTTGTAGTAAGCAATCAATATTTTACTGTCTTACCATATTTAACTTTACGTGTGCATCTAAATCCCTTTCTACTAGGAATTCCAACACGATACTCTCAGCATAACTCATGGACATATTCAGATGAATTAAGGAGTCTCTGAAATGCACCACACAAAGGAAGTCATATTTTATCTGCATTTGTTTCTCTTATTCATTACCTAATCCTTCAACCCCAAGTCTCTCTACAGTTCTTTATTAATTTAAACAAAATGTGTCCAATTGAACTTTTTGTTTAACGAGGCGTAAATCTGTACACATATCCTATCACAGCCCATTAATAAAGAGCAAAAAAAGTATATAATGGGTACTTCCACCAAAACAAGTTTCTAAATGTTACAATCAATTAAAGAATTGTTCTTTCTTATCCTAGACTCCTTTAAAAGGTTTGCTTGTCAATTCAATTGCCTAAAGCTCAAATATGGATCTGTTTCCTGGATTCTCAAGACAGATGGGACAGGACTATACTGTTCAGTTTTGCAGTAGTTAATCTGAAAGCCTTTTTTTTTTTAACAAATTATTTAACTTTATTTATTTATTTAATTTATTTTAATTTGACCAGAAAGAGAGAGAGTGAAAGAGAGAGAGAGAGAGAGAAGTAAGCAAGGATGCCACCATGTCCGGAATTCGGACCGTGGTCGGGTACATGGGAGTCTAGCGCCCTTAACCACCATGCCACCTGCCGGCCCCCTGAAAGCCTTTTAAATGTGCCCAAGAAACTGTTGAATGGTAAATCCAAGAGTTCTTTAAACATGGGAAATGTTTTCAGGCCTACTATTTATGGTTTTTTTTTTCATTTAAAATATTTTGTCAATGCCTCTGTATTTCAAAATTCAATAGAAAGGCGAACGCTGACGAAAGAGCAGCAGTGAAATAGAAAGGTGTCAGGATGAGGTGGGGTTTGATTCTGTCTGTGCATCCATGGGACGAGTCCTAGAGAGGGGTGGTAGAGAAAACCTGCTAGAAGCTCTTTGACTTGATTTACTTCATTCTACAGTTTTATAAGATCAAGGAGTAATGCTCATTTTACTTTACACTGAAAGCTTAAATTTAATAATGCTCATATGACTGCTACTTCCCTTTCTCAAAATTTTAAAGTCGAATATTCTCTTAAAGCATATTTGTCAGTAAACTCTAAAATCTATGGTAATATTGAATATTTCTGAGAGCTGCCAGCAAAGTCTTAAGGAAATTTAAAAATTGGTTTTCTTTACTGTATCCATCCTAGGTGCGCACAGAGCCCTGCCCTGCTTCACGTGGAGAGTCACCAAAGACGTAAAAGGTAGGGTTTTCATCTAAGGGAATTAAATGGACTTCATAGCCCAATGTAAATACATTCACTAATCCAGTCATGTTAGTACAAATGGACAAGATGTTTGATAGGGGAGTAGGCTAGCTCTGAGCAATACCATTACGTAACATTAATGATAATATTTTGTAGCCCTAAAGAGGCAAAGACTGGTCTATTTGTCAATAAACAGCCTTTTGCAGCTTTTTTCCAAATGTATAAAATTCCCAATCTAGTGTTTTTTCAAAAAGCAAAATTTAAATAAAGCTATTTTTACTAGATGGATTAGGGAGAAATGTAGAAATTTTGCCAGGGCAGGAAGTTAGTACTTCTTTTTCCCCAACCCTTAAAAACTACAAGTACAGATTATGCCAAAAGCGTTCAGGAATAATTCAGCCTCAGCCCTAATCTAGCCAATGCTCATAATTATCAGAATTTATCATTTCAAAACAACCAACATATTACATGAAATTGAGTTCTTCCGAAATCTCCATGATCTTAAATTCTTAGAAGGGAAGTGACTCAGCCTGTGTTATCTCATTGCACTGGAAATGATTTATCAGCCCTTTATCTTTTATTTACAGTAAATATTTATTTGCAATCACTACAGCAACAGAGATTGTGGATAATGGAAAATACACACTTTAAATTGGAGCCTGTCACCATTCTTGCTGGTAAGCCCCTAACGCCTGACCATATTCTATGAATTTATAAAACCATACTCCCACCAGAACTCTTCTCTCCGTAAGATCCCTAGCCTACAAGTAATGGCAACTCTCAGTATTCTCTCACTTCAAAGCAATGCAACTAACTTTGCCCATTTTTATTGCCCTTACCTGGTTTAATCCCACCTGGCCAAATAGTGAGAGCCAGTAAATACCTGTAAAGTCCTGATGAACCCCAAGAAATGTTCAGGTAGGATTTTTAACACATTTAAAATGAGATGCAGCTCATTTAAGTCATTTTCATGGGACTCAATAAAAAGGATGTCACAGCACAGTCAGATCGTATCAGTAAGCAGAACTGCTATGCTCCATCCAGATTTCCACAGGTTTCTCAGGATCTTTTTTGGAGAAATGCCCTCCAGCTACTGGCACACACCTTTGTGCATTCTAATGACTAAGAAATTCAGGAGTACAAAAGCCCAACTCCATCGTCATCAGTTGTAGAAACAAGCTGCATTTGTAAAATGAGAATTGATTGTCAAGAAAAGGAGTAATCATAGATAAAAGATTGACAATTAAAAATATGGGTATCATTACAAATTTAATAGGCAGTATGGAAGAAAAGGAGTGTATTTCCCAAAACACTGAGGAAAAAATACAAAGAAACAGAAATTGGGGCTAGTGGGTGGCGTGATGGTGGAGGCACTGGACTCCCACGTGGCCAACTGTAGTATGAATCTAGACTTGGTGACTTGCTTTCTCACTTTCCCTCTCTCTCTGTCTCTCTCTGGTGAGTGCACATGCCCTGTAGTAAATGTTTTAAAAATACTAATGATAAAATTAAATAATTCTTTTTTAAAATAAAAAAGAAACACAGAAACAATTGAAGAAGTCCATGAATGAAATGCAAGAAGAAACTAAGAGTATGAAGAGAAGAAAACAACTAGAGACAATTTCCAGAGCTGAAAGAAGACAGAAGCTATGAGATTGAAGGCAACCACAAAGGCCCTTACAGGATGTTCTTAAAACCCATCCTTAGTAATAACGAAATCTCAAATCACTGAGAATAAAATGAAGATCCAAAAATGATCACCAGAAAATGATAGGCTAACTACAAAGGAAGAATTATAAAGGTATCAGGATTCTCATGAGTAATATTAGCTGCTAGAAGACAATGGAACAATCTTTTAAAGTTATGAGTAGAAATTATTTGAATCTAGAATTCTATTTTATTACAAAATACTAACAAATAAAGGCAAAATAAATACATTTGTAGACAAAATTTGTATCTCCATTAATCCTTTGTAAAAGTTATTTGAGGCTATAAGCAAACACACACACACACACACACACACACACACACACAACCAAGAAGACATGAAACCTAAGAAATATTTCTAGGGACCAACCAGTGGCATTATGGCTACATCGCTAGACTCCCACATGGTCAACCACGGTTCAAGTCCCAGACCCAGTGGCTTAAAACTCTTGCCAGGTGTATGTACATGTCTGCCCAAAATTCCAAGAGGAGAATAGAGAGGGGATTGTGGTGTGGCTATGCCCCCTCAGGGGTGATTTCTTGCTTTCTATTTTTCTGTCTCGCTTGTCTCTCCGGTGAGCACACATGCCCTATAGCAAAAATCTCTCTCTAAAGAAAAAAGAAAGAAAGAAAGAAAAAATAAATATTTCTAAAGCAAGAATTCAGTGAACACATATCTCAGGAGGAGAGCTGTGTAAGAGATTGAGAATGAGAGGGAGATCAGAAGGCTACCCTCCCAAAATAGCTCCAACAGTAAAATATATTGCATTGCATTCATTTTAAAATAAAGAAACAGGTTGAACTGAGCATTACATTCGATCATAGGTTTACTTTGTCATGTTGGGGAGGGGGAAGAATGTCAATCAGAAACTCTAGGAAAAATTAGTTGTACAGGAAAAAATGATTCAAATATAACATAACTAAAATATGAATTAAACTGGGGAAAGGACATTAAGTTGGAATGAAAATATAAGGAGTAGATATTCTAGTACTCTACCAACCTCCATCTTCAGGTCTGACTCATTCAGCCCTCAGCTGCTGGTAAAATCAGATGATTACTAACGTCCTTGTTCTTGACTGGAATTGCCCTGAGCCTTAGGGAACTGTTTAGCCCAAGGTTTTGTTCCCTGGAGGACTATTAGAGGGCCTTTGTCTGCAACCACCTTGCAAGACAGAGTCTCCCTCTACCCAATAGGGCCGTCCTCATTTTCTTACAATATCTTCTTTCTTAGTTTCCTATAATCTTTCCTTTCTCGCTTCTTTGTGAGTGAATTTCCCAAGAGCATTCCCTGTGCAATTCTCCATCTCAGAATCTACTTTTAGAGAGCCCAAATTCACGTGTAAAGTCACAAAGGGGAAAGGGGCATGGGCCATTCATAAAACTGCACACGGTTCTCTGTGACGGGCCTAGGGTTGATGCCAAGAGATGGACGGGGAATGAAGGAGAAGGCCTGTGGAGGCCAGTGAATGAAGAGACCTGGATACCACACTGTGGTCTGCATGCAAACCCTAAGCTGTATAGCCCTTCTCAGTTAACCTCTCTAAACCTCAGTGCCCTCATGTGTGAAATAGGAACGGAGGAACCTGATTCTTGTGAGAAAAATGAGGTGGTGTCTGACTTCAGCCTATAAAATAGGCGCAGGTCTGATCATGTAGGCCAACTGTAAGTCTATTTAAACAAGAACTAAGAGAACTCCAACCTATGGGGAAATGCACTCAGACACAAGGCCATCTGCCAACACTGGTTATTGAAGGAGGGAGCGATTCTGAGTTGAGACTTGTCACCTATATCTGTCCCCCCTACTCCCACTTCCTTCACTCCCAGACACCATAAAGTTCGTTTGAGTTTTTAGTGATGGGAGACAGAGAGGGGCAAGGGAATGGAGAAAGAATCAAGAAAGAAACGCTATGAATAAGAACAGGAAGAACTGATGCCGTAGATATCTTTAAGGCAACAGGCACTTGTGCCTTGTGGAGTGCTGAGAGAGAGATTCTACTTCTGCCTGGAACATGATGTGGCTCACACCTTGATGGTCCAGAAAGTGTGATGCACAGTTGCAACCTAAGCAATCCCACACATCGGCAACAGTGATGTTCAGCCGAGAAAAGGTGGAACCCATGGAAAGCTGCTCGGCCAGGGGCTCCGGACACCATGAGACATCAGGAGAGGAGAGCCTGAGCAAAAGAAAGCCCGAGCAGCAGGCTAAGAAAATGGGAGCCATGCCCGGTACCCATCAAAACTACATGGAACGCCCAACAGTAAGTGCAGGACCCTTTTCCAGAAGTAGAGGCTTGTGATAATAACTGAGAGGTGAACCAAAGACAATATGTGTTGAAACTGCTAATGTCACACTATTTCAACGCAGAGGTATGTCACCCAAGGAAGCATAAGAATTACTATTACTGTTTGCCAGATAATAGCAATCTTTCTTCCAAAGTATCTTTCATTTCTGCTTGTCATTGCCTAGCCTAAACCCCTGTGAATAGGCACTGAATACAGGTTTACTAAATTAATAAATAAGTGTATGACTACTGCATTACATTAGGTTTCTCTGAAATTAGAACATAAAATATGTTAAGATCTCATGAATGAGATATCTGGTTCAATATTAAAAGATGATTAGTGAACAAAATGAAAGTCCAAAGATTCTGGAATGTTCCAAAAGTACTGAAACTTCCATAGGCTTCATCTGTAAATATATCTTAAAAACTCTTCTGGAATTGATAATGCTCCCCATCTGCAACATCTCCTCGGGGCAGTAAATGTCATATGTTACTAACCCCTGGGTAAGTATCATATTCTCTCTTTGTGTGTGTCTGTCTAAAACTCTAAGGAGTGTTATTTGTCATCAAGTGTGTCTTTCCACAGGCATAAACTGAGTATTCACATTTGCTAATCATTCAGAGCGTGCCCTGAGTCGTACCAAAACCTGGCTCGGCTGTAGTGAGTTCCAGACATGGAATTACCTTCTCACGGACATCGCTAATAACAGTGTGCTCTGATCGCTCTTACTGACGACAGAAAGCACAGCAAGCAGAATCTTACCATCTAACCACGTTCCCTCCAAAGTCAGAAGACACATCAAATGATTTCCATCTTTGTAATGAAACCTTTGTCCCAAGTAGAACTTCTGCCAGCTAGATCTCATCTGTTTCCATCTTGGCTAGACCCCAGGATTTATTTAGGTTTGAGCCTACTCTGTTCAGGAAACTCAGGTTGAAAAGAAAGGGAGAAGGAAAGCAAGGAAGGAAGAAAGAAAGGAGAGGAGAGGAAGGGAAGAAAGGAAGGAAGTTTGGTTTTAGTTTGTTGTTGTTTTTGAGGGAGCAGCGTACGTTTTTAAATAACCACATGAACAAAAAATAGTTTGAAAATAAAATTTTCTACATCTTTTCTTTTTTAACTGAGAACGGTTCTATTTATTCCCATCCCTTTAACATACCTTGGCAAGAATATCCTAACTGATCTTAGTCAATAAAGATGGCTCTACTCATTTTTATCAGGTTTTTTTTTCTTCCTGCTAAGTTTTCTTACATGTAGAACAATATTATTGTCTTCAGCTGTAACACGATCTATTTCTCTGGTCTCCTTTAAGCTGTTTATCATTGGCTTCTCTATTTCAGATGGAATTCATCTTCTAAAAACAGATTGTGCTCTAAAATGTTTTACAGCTAAAAGCTCCATCAAGACTTTTTCACAACTTGTTAATGGAACAAAAAGCAGACAGGTAACTGTGTTCCAGTTGCTGTAATAAATGCTTACCACTGCATTTGTTGAAGCCATCAGTGTTATTTCACAGACAGCGAGGAAGCCTTTTTGTTTCATAAATCATTGAAATATTTCAGGACCTTTTGCATGAGCCAGAGGTATTCTTAGAGTACTGAGCATCAATAACAATGAAAACTATCACAACAACATCTTACGCAAACTAAAAATTGCAGATAGAGTTCCAGTCTGCCTTCCATTGGAGGGCTATTAAAAAGTGCATTTCACCATCCTTTACCTAACATACAGAACACACATACACTCCACCACCACCACAACTTAAGTAACCCGTTACTTCTAAGGCTCACTTCTGCCTTTTTCCTTTTTAAGAATTATTTTATTTAGTATTCTTGTTTAATTTGCTATAGGGCACGTGTGCTCACCAGAGAGAGACCGAGAACAAGAGTGAGAGAGAGAGAGGGAAAGTGAGAAAGTGAGCGGCCAGGTCTGGAACTCAAATTGCAGTCGGCCATGTGCAAGCCCAGCATCTTAGCCACCACTTCACCTGCTGGCTCCAAGTTCTGCCATTTCTTTGACCAATATACTCTAACTAGACTTAATACATAATGAAAATTATAAATTCAATCTATTTATGTGCAATAGACCTAAAAATGGCAAATAAGCTGAACATAGTAATCATTATGAGTGAATTCAACTCAGGATATTTTACAACGGAAGTTCCTGCTGTTCCAGTGACAGCCCCTTTTTGGCAAAATAGATACGTTCCTATCTGAAGAAATTAACCCGGCCCTGATAAGATTTATTTCTCTTCTCCAAGTTTCTGAGGCCAAAACTCTTGGAATCATCTTCAATGTCTCTCTTTTTTTCATATCTTACATCTAATCATTAGCAAGCAGTCCTGATCTAACATAACAAAGATCTAGCTTCTCACCAGGTCACTAGTCACCACCAGATCAAGAGTCTCCAAGCTGGTCTCCCAGCTTCTTCTTTCACCCCTCTACACCCCATTCTTCACCAAAAGGCAGAATAATCCTTTAAAAACATGTAATATGTCACTCCTCTCCTTCAAGCTCTCCAATCTCTGTCTCACTAAGGATAAAAAGTGGTTCAGAAAGCCCTTCACTGACCTAGACTCCCACTATCTTTTGTCCCTCGACTATGGTCATTCTTTCCCTCATTTATCCCAATCTAGCCACACCTACTCCCTTCCTGCTCTTTAGATGCTCCGCCTCCTGCTCCTGACTCAAATCTTTGCACTTTGATTTACCCTTTCCCTAGAATAAATTTCTGCAAGATATCCATGTGGCTGGCTCTCTCATCCCAGAATTCTATTCACATAACCCTTTATCAAAGAGGTCTGACCACTATATATACAAAAATTTATCTACTGGATCCAATTTATCTCTCTCCTTAGATTCATTTTGTTCTACCTGTTACCGGGCATCAGCCATTTGCCCTACTTGATGGATGGAGAAGCCCTAGAAAATGCATTCTTGTGATCAAAGCCCTTGTTGTCACCATCATCTGCTCGTTTTTCTCTCTGCTAGTGAATTCAGCTTTCCTTGTGGGAAGTGGGTCAACTCTCCCCAGCTCCTGAGTCTAGGGCTAACCTAGGTTCTGGTCTACCCAGGAGCTGCCCAGAGAGACCAATAACACAAACCAAGTGTGGAACACCCTGTTAGATGAGCCTTGTTCAGTGAGAAAAAGGAGATTGAAAGAAACCAACCTAAATTGTTCCTCTTCTTCCCTTCAATGAACACTTTAGACACACAAAGGTCCATATGGAAATGTCCTTGCTGACCAAGCAATCAGCTATTTTTTCTGAGACTGGGCCTAGTTTAAAAATATACACTCTCTTTTATTTACTTGTCATTATCTTCCCTTCTTCCTCACTTTTGCTGCCCTGGGATTGCATCTTCCAAAAGTATTAGGATGTAAGCTGTGTCTCAAACTGTGTTCTAGGGCACGGGTCTCCAGCCCCTGGGCCGTGGCTGGTGTTGGTTCATGGTCTGTTGCCTCCCACCTCTGCCTACATAGCTGGGGGTGAGTGCTGGGCCAACTAGTGAGACTTTGTGTTTACAGTCACTCCCCATAGCTCACATTGCCAGCTGGACTCCACCTGCTGGCAGATAGCAGAGGTATTGGCTTCTCATGGAGTGCAAACCCTGTTGGTGAGCGACTGTTTCGCTGTATATTACAGTTGGCAGTGGTGGGAAGCAGGGTGCATGGTGGATGTGGTGTGCTTGGATCATCCTTGTACCAACTCTCCCACCCTCTGCCCTGTCCATGGAGGGACTGCCTTCCACAAGGCTGGTCCCTGGTGCCAGGAAGATTGGACACCACTCTTTTAGAAGATCTAACACATTCACGCACACACACACACACACACACACACTCACACACACTATACTCCAACCCTGTTTGTACATTATTTCTCCTTCATCACTTGTCTTTAAGTCTATCGCCCACTGTAGGATGTAAACTCCAAGAGAGCAGTGACAGTTTCTTTAGTTTGCTACTGTTTCTCAATGCCTAAAACAGTCTTAGCACACATTAAGCATTTAATAAATATGTGTTTAGACAGTGAATAAACAAGAAGTGTGTATGTAAGTGTGGAACTAAACACCATTTTATATTCCAAAAACACAGAAACTGAAGAAATCTGGTGTTTCTATGAATCACTTTTTTTATTTATTTATTATTTTCTATTGCTAGAGGGCATGTGCACTAACCAGAGGAGGAACAGGAAAGAGGAAGGTAGAGAAGGCACACTCAGAATGGGGTATGGCCATGCCACAATCCCCTTTCTTTACTTTCCCCATCAGACCAAGATTTGGGGCAGACATGCACACATGTCCTTAATGGTTCTCAAGAGACCAGGGCCAGGAGTCAAACCATGGTGAGCCATGTGGGATTTGACTCCCTAGGCACAGCACTTAACCACTACACTAGGGGGCTGGCCCCTGGCTTGCTTTTATATGTCAATGGTTCCACCTGGAATTTCCCCTGTTCCTCCCATTTGCCTAACTCTACCTAACTTCATTGGCTATCTCTCAACTCGAAGTTCACCTCCTCTCAAAAACTCCTTCCCTCAGTTAGGCTCAGTGTGTACATACCCATTTCTTTCTATAGCAGTCACTTTTTTCAATCCTCTTAGGGCACATATATCCCTAAAATATACCTCGTGCATTCTACCCATCCTCACAGAATCACATAACATCCTAAAACAGATTGAGCATGGTTTTAGCCCTCATGCTGTATATGTTACCTCCTCACAGATACGTACAGGATAGTTCCTTCCCCACATCCATACCTCTCCTACTAACCCTGGCACTAATCATAATTATTAATTGCCAAGCACATAGAATGTGCAGGCATTGTGGTTGACATTTAATCTTGACAAAAATCCTGGGAAGTGTGAAAATATTTTAAAACTCAATTCAAAATTCATATGAAAATGTTTGGGACTTACAATAATCTCAGAGTTACTCACCCGGATGAAGCTGACTTAGTTGTCAGAAGTGAATCTCTCTGGTCCAACCTCACGCATCAAGGAGTGAGAGATTCCACGAGGAAAGCACGGCTGCTGCCTTCTTCATACTCCTCGTCTCAAAGTCCTGCCCAAGTCATTGGTTCTTGGCTCTGTAACCACCCTGGAATTGCTTCATGAGACTATGTTCTGTCTCCTTATGGAATTTAAAGCTCCTTGAGATCAGGCCTTTTATTTTCCGGGTGTTCCTGGAAAACTGTGCTTGTTCCTTCACTTGGCTCCAGCCTCCAGTTCTCCCCCACAGCCAGTTCAGACTTCTACCACCGTCTGACTGTCCCAGAGCCGTGATCTTCACAGTGGGGGTGCACATATCCAAGGAACGGGCAAGATATTTTCCTGGCAGTGAAGAAAAAAATAATAATAATTTCCTCATATATTTATTATGATCTAAAAAGTAAGGAATACTATAATGTAATTAAATTTAATATATGAATTCATATGGTCTCCTCAGCTGGTCTGTATGTAAGAAAATTTAATATGTGAATTCATACTGGTCTCCTCAGCTGTTAAGAATGTCAAGGGTACATAACACACATGGGATATCCCAACACAGAGACAGCAAAATCCCTTCACTTCTCTTGCACAGTCAGTGAATTATGATTTAGGAAACCCAGGAAGAAGTGAGGCTAAAAACTGTATAATTTAGATTTGACTAAACTAATCCTGACGAAATGGACATCTTACTTAAAGATTTCTACAAAGAAACCATGAATGGAAAAGAAAACCAATGTGGTAAGAAAACGGCAGAGGCAGCACTCCTCCTACCCCTAGGAATAGGGATTTTTATCTTTATCTAACATCGATCTCTTCATCTAATATGTAGTAAGGTAAAAACCAATGACAAGAAGTTGGCCAAAAGCAGAATTCAAAAAATATTCAGAAGACCATTTTTGTAAAGGGTTTTGCCATAGGGTACATGTACTCACCCAAGAGAGACAGAAAGAGAGACAATAAGAAAGTGAGAAATCACCTCCCTGGGGAAGGGGGGGAAGGCCATGCTGCAACTCCTTCTCCTACATTCTCCTTCTGGGATTTTGGGCACACACGCACACACACCTGGCAGGATTTTTGAGCCATCAGCTCCAGGAGTCAATCCACAGTGAGCCACGTGGGAACCAAGCACCTTATCCACTATGCCACCTGCGGATCCCCAGAAGACCTTTTTAAATAAGAATTTACACATATTCACATGTTTTCATAGCAATGACTTCATCCTACATATGTATTTTATCTTGATACATCAGTTAATGATTATAATACACATATATAGAATTAAGATTTAAAATAATGATGATAATATGAAGCATAAGTAATAACGAGACATTTTTAGGGCCAGCCTCATGGCCTTATAATTAAAGGAGCCAAATCCCACATGACCAGCAATTGGAATCCCAGTTCCAGCAGCTTAAAAACACACCAGGCTCTGGGACCAGCAGTTAGCGTAATGGCTATGTCGCTGGACTCCCACGTAGTCGACCGTGGTTCGAGTCCCGGACCCGGCGGCTTAAACTCACGCCGGGCGCGTGTGCGTGCGTGCCCAAGATCCCGAGAGGAGAATGGAGGAGAAGGGATTGCGGCGTGGCCATCCCCCCTGGGGGGTGATTTCCTGCTTTCTATCTCTCTGTCTCTCTCTGTCTGTCTGGCAAGCGCACGTGCCCTATAGCAAAAACCTCTCCAAAAATAAAAAATTTAAAAAAAAATTAAAAAAAAAAACACACCAGGCTCAGGTGCATGTGCACCCAAAATGCCAACAGGATATAGAAATGGAAGAGAAAGGATTGTGGCATCACCATGCTCCATTAGAGGCTTTCTCCTATCTCTCTCTCTCTCTCTCTTTCTCTCTCTCTCTCTCTCTCTCTCTCTCTCTCCCATCTCCCTGTTTCTCTCTCTGATAAGTGCATGTACCCTCTAGCAATTTTTCAAAAATGAGCTTTTTAAAATAAGCATCTCGGGGTTAGCAGGTATCATCAGGTTAAGGCACTGGACTCCCAACTGTAGTTCACATCCCAGACCTGGTGGCCTGTCTTCTCTCTCTCTCTCTCTCTCCCTCTCCCTCTCCCTCTCCCTCTCTCTCTCACATACACACGCATGCACACACATATGCCCTAGAGCAAATTAAATAATAATAAATTAAATAATTCTTAAAAAATAAAATAAAATAAGCATCCAAAAGGCCAATGGATGGTGTCATGGTTAAGGCACTGGACTCCCACATGGCCAACTGTGGTTTGAGTCCTGGACCCGGTGGCTTGAAAGTCACACTGGGCACATGTGCATGCACGTCCAAAATCCCAAGAGGAGAATGGAGGAGAAGGAATTGCAGTGTTTCCATCCCCCCAGGGGGTGATTTCTTACTTTCCCCCTCACCATTTCTCTCTGTCTCTCTCTGGCCAGTACACACACCACATGGGAGAAAAAATTTCAATTTCTTTCATCAGTAGCTTAGCTATTCAGCTTGTAGTTGGCATAGGCTTCATGATATAAGAATAGCTATTGAGACGGTAGTTTTGACTATAATTTGAAAATAAATAAGCATACATATAGTGGGGATGTACACTCAAATATCTGCAAGAAAAAAAATTGTGAAAAGCTATATGCCCAAGGCAGTGTCTTCTGTGAACCCACGACATCGTGTGACATATCAAGAATGTGGGAGACACAAATTCTGGAGCTATAACTCAGACCTACTATGTCAGAATCTCTGGGCATGAGGGAAAGGAATGTGGGTGTGAACAAGAATTTGAAGGGATTCTCTGAGGCATGATGAAGTTAGAAATGGACGTCCTACAGCACAGATCAGACCAAAGCATTCCTCTTAAAAGCTGCCTGTTGCTCAGTAAATTAGAACCAGTCTTGTCACCATCCATTCAAAGGCTCTCCAAATACAGCCAAACCCTTCATGGGCTGTTTCCATGGCTCCCCACCAAGTTGGATGTCCCAGGAATTAACAGGTGCACCCTTCCCTCCTCTCCTTGTTCACGTTCTTTTGTTTACCAGAATGAATCTGCTTAACCAAAATCTCTATGACCTTTAATGGAAGCCTCAGAAATTACCTGAGCAGGATCCCATATGGCCAACAATGGTTTGAGTTCCAGCCCACACAGCTTGAAAAACATCCTAGATATGTGTGCATGCCTGCCCTGAAGACCAACAGGATGGAGAAATGGAGAAGAAAGGATTGTGACATGACGGGTCCCCGTGGGAGAAGGGGGGGTCCTTTCTCTCTCTCTCACAAGCACACATGCCTTCTTGCAGTGGGGAGGCCTTACTTAATCTAAGAAGACTCATGTGATCTTAGAATAGAGAAAAAAATAAATAAACTACCCATGTAGCCTAAATGAAGAAAAATTTATATTTCTTTGATCTAGATTTAAACTGAACTTAGAAAATCATAGTTTTTATATTATTGCCAAGATTGACTTTAATACACGTGCTTTTTCATGTGGTTATGAAGGCTGGAGACTCAGATTGAATATAAAGATGGCCTCAGAGTAGCGTTATTGTCTGATGTTAGCCAGGTAATGAGGGTTAACTGTGTGAGCTCTATAGTCAACCTGCCTGGAGATTTTTTCTTTCTTCTTCTTCTTTTTTTGATTTGTCAGAGGGTACATGTGCTTGCTGGAGCAACAGAGAGATAAAAAGTGAGAAAGCACCCCCCATGGGATATGGTGATGCTAAAATTCCTTCTCTTCTAGCTCCCCTTCTTCTTGGATTTTGGGTAGGCATGCACATGCGCCTGGCATGTTTTCTGAGCCACAGGGTCTGGGACTCCTTGAACCCATGGTTGTCCATGTGGAATCCAGTTGTCTTAACCACCAGGCTATGGGATGGCACAACCTGCCTGGATTTCAGTACCGATTCTGTCACTCTGCCAGCCCTTTTCATACCTCCATTTCCTCATCTGGTAAAATGGAGGTGGTAATATGCCCATCAAATAGAGCTTTTGTCAGGAAGAGTAAGATTATCATTTAAAGTGCTTTGCACAGTGTCTGGCACTGGTAATTCCTGAAACATTTTAACTATTTTTTTAGTCATCATTTCCTTCCTGCATTGAATCCCAATTAAGACTAAGTGAGGAGGAGAGATTATCCAACTTAGAAATGCAATGCGAGAGGACAAGAAAGTCAATGGGTGACCCAGGTTAATGGAAAGTCCCCGCGAAATTCCAGTTCTTCACGACAAAGTAATATTCCTAATTGAGTGAGGAAAGAAGCAGATTTTGCAGACAGAGCTCAGTTGTGGCTTTATTTCAACTCTGTAGCTAACTCTGAGTGCTTCCTTCCAAGCCCGTGCTAAAATAGGGGCTAAGGAAATATTAAGAAATTATCTCTTTCATGGAGCCTACAATTTGGAAAAAAAAATTATGCAAGTACCCAAATGGCTATAAATCATGATGCTAAATGACAGGGAGAAATGAATAAATAAGATGCTCTGGGCATTAAAAAAAAAAAAAAAAGTGTATATGTGTGGCGGGGGGTTGGTGAGAAGAAAAAGAAGAAGAAAGAAAAAAATCTCCAGGCAGGTTGACTATAGAGCTCGCACAATTAACCCTCATTACCCTGCTAACATCGGACAATAACACTACTCCAGGGCCATCTTTATATTAAGTTCGAGTCACTAGCCTTCATAACCACATGAAAAAGTACATGCATTACAGTCGATCTTGACAGCAATACAAAAACTATGATTTCACTATGTAAGTTCAATTTAAATCTAGATCAAAGAAATCTAAATTACTCTTCATTTGGGCTATAATCTTATATTCCAAAGCTTAAATGCATATAAGAAAGTTTTATCTAATTTAAAAATACTAGCTCAAATATAAGCACAGATTGAATACTATTCTTCTTCTAAAGTAACCAGTACAAAGGGTTCTGTTCTTCCCACAGTAAAATATGTCCTAGAACTTGAGCTAGTAAGCAATCACTACCTTTTCTTTACAGGAAAGAAAAAAAAACCTCTGAAATATGTACTATAACCTCTGAAAAATACAATTATCTTCCCCCAAAAATGAGGCATTTTTTTCCTGACAAAAACGATGGGCAATTGATCTATAGTTCTTTTCTTCCTCAAAAAAAATTATTGTATATTGTGTAATGATCATTATAATTAAAAATTAAGATGGCTTGCAATAATTTCACCATTATTTGATTCAAAATCTTTATAAAATATTGGCATTTTCCAACATTTATTTTTCCTGTCTATGTTCCATTTAAGGCCAAATTTTCAAACCCAGCTGCCAAATTACACATATAATTACTGCATTTGCGCACAAAAATGTGATAATTGCTTACACAATTTCAGAGGCCAGCTTGAGGCTCCTTTCCAAATTTGTTTTACATGTACAGTGCGGTGTATGTAGTTTTATATGAAATGGGGGAAGTCGAATTCATGGTTCGTCTGGGTGATGTATGAAAATGGGCACAAAACAAAGCCTTTCTATAATTGCCTGGGTCTTTCCTATTTCTCCCAATAGACCCTTATGAAAGTCTTACAGAGTAGCTCAAACTTCAGCTGGATTGGAATCATAGCAATGGAATGAGATGATACCTGGCATAATACCCTAAACAGTACAGGTGCTCATTTTCTTGGTGGTTGACATGACGTGATGAGGCATTCTTCGGGCTATGAATGGCTACTACCTACCTGGGTAAGAAAAGATAAAGGTGACAGAAGGCCCTCAACTGTACAGCCAGCCAAGACGATACCAACCTTCCCAGGACAGAGCAGTGGCTGGGAATTTACCCTTTCAACTTTGCCCAACAGTTGATATTACTGTTTGACAAATGTTCACCACGGACATGGCCCACAATGGGTATTCCTAGCAGAAGGTTTAGTTCGAGAAAAAGGCAAAGAAACAAGATCTAGCCAGTCATACACATTAATAAGATAATACTTCTGCTTTTGCACAAGCAGGATAGAGACTTGTGGCCAGGCCATCTAAACTGATTCTCAGGCTAAAAACAAAAAACTACTTTCCAAACTCAAAAACTATGAATCCAGTCTGCAACTATGGCCAAATATCCAACGTTTGAACTGACCAGAAACGAGGAGGCCAGAAGCATATTAAATACTGAAGAATGCTCTCCTGCCAAAGAAACCCCCAGAAATGTCATTCTTCCCCAATGCCTACTTGGAATAATCATAACTGCACTTCCTGAGCACTTGATACATGTTAAACGGTGCATTTTAAGCATTTTGCATGTGTTTATCCCTCCTTTACCTTCTTACTAGTCCTAAAAGGTAAGACTGTTAATACCTTCCTTTTACACATGTGGAGACTGAAGCACGAAGAGTAAGACATTTGCCCAATGTCATGCAAATGAAAAGACGCAAAGCCAGTATTAGGACCCAGACGTTTTGACTCTGAATCCTTTACGCTTAACCTCAGTAATGTAGCGCTTCCTAAATGGACCAAAGGAAAATAGAGTAAGTGAAAAATAGTTTCCCAAAGAGAAGACCTTGGGGGGCCAGTAGGTGGGATCGTGGTTAAGACACCAGACTCCCACATGACCGACTGTGGTTCAAATGCTGAACCTAGTGGCTTGAAAATCACACTGGGAACATGTACAAGCATTTCCAAAACCCCAAGAGGAAACTGAAGGAGAGTGGATTGCAGTGTGACTATACCCACTGGGGGTGATTTCTTACTTTCCTTCTCTCTCTCTCTCTCCAGTGAGAGTATGTACCTTATGGAAACACACACACACACACCAAACCACCTTGGGCAGTCACTATGACTATCCAAAGAATACCCTTCTGGAAAACAGTCCTCACCATTTCTGTCAATATCATCCTGGAAGAATAATATTGTCATGTACTAACAACCTTTGTATGCTGTTTCCCATTCGGCTCTTTTCCAAATAAGAACTTTTTTATTGCAGTTTTCCTGTTATTTCATTTTATGTAAGTTGTGTTATAGGGGAATAGCATTACCAGAAGTCCTTGAACTATGAGGAGCTTTACCCAAACTTGATGAAGACAACCCCACATCACTTGGGGTGAACACACCAAATCTTTAGGTTGTCTCTAGTGGGAAAACATAGCTATTCCTAAGTGTATGGGAAGAAAGAGGGCTCATATGGGAACTGGGAAGCCAAAGAACATTCAGCGATAACTTATCCAATATCTACTTCTCCCTTTCTAGAAATTTCTTCCTGGGCTTTGGGACTGTGAGTCTCAGCCCCACTTCCAGAAGTGTGTGAGTCCTAATTAGCACAACGATCAGAAACACCACCTCATCCTGACATCGATCTTGACATGGCAAATGGTTTAGGAATGATCAGCCATCCAGACTTAAACCAATCTGAACACAGCATCTATTCACCTTGATTGCTTCATCTTAGTCCAAACACTGCAAAGACCAAGGAACAAGTTTAGGTAGATAGCAGAAATACCTGACCCCACTCCAGTCAGGGGGGCTTTGTACTGTGAAATCCAATACTGCCTAGCTTGGGAGGTCCTGAGGCAGTCTGAACTGACTAGAGACACATAGGATCGGGCTGAGTTCAATTCCCAGCTCTTCCACTTACTAGCTGGGTAAGGTGACTACATAATCTACGGTCCAAATTGGAAAATGTATGTTAAAAGAGAGTATTGTAAATAATGTCCCAAGGACAACAGTTATAAACGGGAACAGTCCCAGAAAAATAGGCATGGATCTATAGTTGGATTGTTCTGGACACGTCTTTGAGTAGCAGTTCACCCATCTATAAAACGGAGCTAACAGTTTCTCTCAGGGTTGTTAGAGAATTCGGGAAGAAAAAGCACAGTGAGACACGTAAAGTGCTCAAAGGGAAGACCTCTCACTTTGTTCCTCTAAATGCTTCCATATTGACAATTCTGCATATATTCATATATTTATTGAGTGATTTAGAGTTTTTATTTCATTCGAAAAAATAGACTTTAATAATCTATAAAAACCAGGCCCAGAGCCATGTGGCCTCATGATGATGGTGGCTGGATCCCACATGGCCAGCTGTGAGATTCGAGTCCTAGACCCAGCAGCTTGAAAAACACTCCGGACACGTGTGCACGCATGCCCGGGATCCTGAGAGGAGAACGGAAGAGAAGGGATTGAAATGCGGTCATGTGCCCTGAGCAGGGCCCGTTCTCACTTCCTCTCTGTGTCTCTGCTTTTCTCTAGCAAGCACATATGCCCTAGAAGGGAAAAAAAAAATCTTGCACATGAGTGCGGTAGGTCCCCACTTACTAGGCAATTTTCAGGAGCTCAGAAAACTTCCCTTCTAATATACTTTCTTGGTGATGCCTAAAATTCCTCACCTATTGAAAACAGGTAGAGAAACAAGTGGCTTTGACCTTCGAACGGGGCAAATTTCTACGGAAGAAACAGCACCCAGGTTTTACTCTCGAGTTTTTCTCCCCCTTTCCAGTATACCCGAACCTGACACTGTAGCCCTGCATCTCTCAAAGGACATGGCACTGCTCGTCACCAGCCCACCTGCCAGTCCGAGGGGACCTCGTAAGGCCAAAATAATTCTTTCTCGGCCTTCACGTTTGCTCTTTACATCGTAAATCTGAAATCACGTCGTATCAAGACATTTCTTTTACATGAGACTCTGAAACATGTAACAGTCAAGGTCCACTCAAAAGACAAAACTTACACCACTCATTTAAACACAGAAAACGGCGGGACCAGCAGTTGGCTAATGGCTGTGTGGCTGGACTCCCATAGCCGGCTGTGGTTCGAGTCCCGGATCCGGTGGCTTAAACTCACGCCAGGCACGTGTGCATGTGAGCCCAAGATCCCCAGAGGAGAATGGAGGAGACGGGATTGCTGCGTGGCCATCCCCCCGGGGGGTGATTTCTCGCTGTCTCTCTGTCTCTCTGGTGAGCACTCGCGCCCTACAGCAAAAACCGCTCCAAAAAAAAAAAAAAGGGTAAATAAAATATGGAGATAGTGACTTTGGAAGTTTGGAATTTTAAATTCGAATGATTTAAACCACCTGGAAAAGAGGGGTGTCCACGAAGCTGAGGCCCAAAGCTCCTGCTCGGTGGGGTCAGTGTCCTGGGCCGAGCGAGGGTCCCGGCCCCCCAGGAGGAAGCCAGCCTTCGACAAGGGCCTGCAGCCGCCACCGCCCACCGTGCCTGGGAGGACGAAGCGGACACGGCGGCTGCTCGGGGGCAAGGGCTCAGCCGGCGAAGCCCCTGGCCGGGGTGACAGCTCAGGAACAGGAAGCCCGCCGGACAGGAAGCGGCGGCCCTCCTCGGCCTCGCCGGCGCCCTCCGGTGCCCCCTGTTGGCGGCGCCGAGCTGGGCTCCTCCTGCGGAACCGAACCTTGGTTCCCGGCTTCGCAGCACCTCGCCGAGGACAGCTTTAGAGGGGGCGGAAATACCTGTTTTGAGTTTTCTTTTTTTGAGAGACTTTTGCCTTAGGGCGCATGCACTCGCCGGAGAGACAGAGAGACAGAAAGCGAGAAATCAGCCCCCGGGGATGGCCACGCCGCAATCCTTCTCCTCCATTCTCCTCTCGGGATCTTGGGCACGCACACACATGCGCCCGGCGTGAGTGTAAGCCACCAGGTCCGGGACTTAAACCGCAGTCCACTACGTGGGAGTCCAGCGACGTAACCACTACGCCATCTGCTGGTTCCTAGAAATAGTACCTTAATCCATAGCACAAAGCAGTACTTTTTTTTTTGGGGGGGGGGGGGTTGCTAAAGGGCATATGCGGTTGCCAGAAAGACAGACAGAGACAGAGAGACAAAAAGTGAGAAATCACCCCCCAAGGGGGAGCAGTACCTTTTTTCATTGCCAGAGGGTGCATGTGCTTACCAGGAAGAGAGAAAGCACCTAGCGTGGGGCATGGTCACACCACCACCCCTTCTCCATCCTGTGGGAATCTGGAGAATTCACATGCACCTGTTTTTCAAGCCACCGGAGCCAGGATTCAAACACATGCACCTGGAGTCAGCCATGTGGAATCCGGATCGCTTAACCGCCAGGCTCCAGGCGGCCCTAGGGCAGTGCATTTATTTATATGTAGGAGGAACCCGTAGTCTGACTATCAGAGAACGTGAAGATAGCCCAGTTCCTGCAAGATGCCTCCCACGCTTCCTATACCACCACCAACAGACACGTTCTGCAAACCGGAGGACCGTCTAAGGGTAGGTGCTGTAATTACTACATCTTCTGGGAGACAGGTGTGAATAGGCAATCGCTAGCCGTTTGGGTATTGCCGGTTGCCCTGCTGACATCTTCACAGCGGTATTAGTGTGTAACTGCGACCTGACAGAGACAGGAGATGTACGCTCCTACGGAGTCCTGAGTATGCCTGTCCCTCAAGAAAGAGCTTAAAGCACTGGGATTTTTTTCTCTGGAGACATTTAAGGAGCCATCATTTGAATGATTCTATTTTCTCAGAGTGCTGAAGGAGAAAATATTGATTACGGAATATTCTGAAAATCACCCATTGTATATAAAGTTAATAAAAAGGCATATTGTGGTCATGGTAGAATTTTCAGAGGTAATAATCATGGCTTCATTGTGCCTACATGTTTGGCAATTTTTCTTTTGTATAAAATGTCTAGTCATTATATTGTCCATGTCTTTGTTAAATGAGTTTGGACAAATATAACAAGATAGCAAAGTCTATATCCTTATACCAATTTTTGACAGCTCTAACAGGCTGTATTCTGGTATTTCTGGGGTCTTTCCTGGAGCAGTTAAATGCAGCAGTCAGCCACAAAACAACATTCAGAAACGTTCTTTAATTGCCAGACTAGAAACTCAGCTTAGACCGTGCTTTAAACTCCAATTTGCCTAAATGAGATCTAAAGGATATTTATGACTTGAATATGGTTTGCTCTGAGAAAAGTCTTTAAGACACATGGGGATGGGGGACCAGCAGTTGGTGTAATAGCTATGTCTCTGGACTCCCATGTAGCCGACAGTGGTTCAAATCCCAGACCCGGTGGCTTAAACTCACGCCGGGTGCATGTCCATACATGCCCAAGATCCCAAGAGGAGAATGGAGAAGGGATTGCAGCATGGTCATCCCCCCTGGGGGTGATTTCTCACTTTCTCTCTGTCTCTCTCTGTCTCTCTGGTGAGCACACACGTCCTATAGCAAACACCTCTCAAAAAAAAAAAAAAAAAAAGGCACATGGGGATGGGGCAGAGGAGAAAGGAAAAAATAACCGTCATCTTGGGCTTTCAAAAACCTGGAAGTGATATAAAGTTAGACAAAAAAGTGGCCAGCAGGTGACAGGGAGGTTAAGATGCTGGATCCGACATGGCCAACCATGCGGTTAGAATCCTGGATCCAGCGGCTGGAAAATCGCACCGGGCTTCCATGCATGTGTGCCCAGGAACCCAAGAGCAGAGTGGAAGAGCAGAGATGTCACTGTGGCCATGTCCCCTGGGAGTGATTTGTCATTTTCCTTCACTTTCTCCCTCTCTGTCTCTCTGGTAAACGTGCACACCCTATGACAAAAAAAGAGAAAAAAATTTAAAAAGACAATGCCCATCCCATTCTGTGATTTGCCTGCTTCAGCTACGCGAAGAATTTGTCTGTCACTGGCATCTAATTGGAACCTTCTACCCAAATGCAGATCCTTATACAGGTGGCTTAGACTGACAATCTGCCCCACTTCGAATATGTCTAAGCATTGTACACGACCAATCAAAAATAATAATGACCGCCATGACACTTTGTACCCAGTCATAAACCAAAAACAACAGGCGCATCGTATTAATTGTCTGTTGTACATAATAAATTATCCTCAAAGATTTAGCAGCTGAACAATAAACAGGTATTATCTCCATTTCTCTAAGTCAGAGACCTAGGAGTGGCCTAGATGGATGGCTTTCCTACAGATTTTCTTACAATTTAACAAAATGCTTTTCTGGAGTTAGTGAGATCCCAAGAAGACTTAGAGCTAGTGGAAGACTGCCTGATCGCAAGTAAAGGACCGTTGTAAGTGGGAAGAAGGGACAGAGGGGAGATCGATGGGAAGGCTAGGACGCAGAGACTGGCATCCAAGGAGCGATCACACAGAGACACCCGAACTGGAGCAGCACCCACGGGGCTGCTCTCGTCTCGCACCTTTGCTGTGTCCTGTGCTTGACCCTGGGATGTTGGAGAAGTCACTGAAAATTATGCCTAGAGGAGCCAGACGGTGGCGCAGTGGTGATACGGCTGCATTCACATGGGAAGGTCCTGGGTATGCATCCTGCAGCCTCCCTTTCCAGTCAGGTGAATGCGCACCTGCCAGTGACACCCAGGCTGGCCACAGCTGGGGGTGGTCCTGAGGCCACCATGGGAGGGGCCCTTCTCTGTCTGTTTCTCCCTGTCTTTCTGTCTCTCTCTGTCATGCAAAAAATAAATAAGCAAACTGTAAAAAGAAACAGAAAATTATGCCAAGAGAAAGCAAGAAGATTGGGCAGGACAAAATGGCAGCCTCTCCTGGTGTTTTTGCTTTTTCTTACACACTTACTCACGTCTTATGCTTCTTTTGTGTCTTTTTGTCTCTCTCCTTCCACCTATCCCCACCTGCACCACGGAGTAGAAATGACAGAGTGAGTATTTGGAGCTTACATACCTCTTATCCCTCAGTCGTGTTCATAGCTTGTTCTTTAAACCAGAACTGTTCTGCGACGTATTACTAATCGTTTGGGGGTTTGAGTCCTCTATTTGAAGTGCGCCACATGTCCTGTCAAAATAACTTCTTAGAGCTGTGTAACGATTGTGGGTGGCCTGTGATCACCTTGTCAGAGTGTCTGTTACACCCAGAGCTGGTTGCCAAATTCCACACTGCTTACAACTTATGTTCCATGTATCATCTCCATCCTCGTTTCTTTTTTTCTGGCAGTTGCTGGGCCAAACAGCAATTTGCAGTTATTTATGCAGCTTAAACCCTATTGTCAACATCCTTATCCTCAATACACACCCATTCCAGTGGTGTGAGCTGAGCTTCCGGGGAGGGAGCAGGGCTGAGGTTAACAGAAGCAAGGCTTCCCGGGGTCTTCAGCCAAAGCACACATTGTCGTGGAGCTGCTTTGTCTCCTTCTCGGCTCTCTTTGGGGGATTTTCATTTGGAATTAAAAACGGATCACAGTTTGCTGTTTGTTTGCTATTGTCAGGTCAGACCCGGTATTCCAGTCCTCGGGGAGAGGGTGGTATGCTGTGTGCTTAGAATGTTGTTGGCAGTTTAATAGGGATGATGGAGTCCATCTGCGTTTGGAAAACACCTTTCCTCCTAGGCTCCCAAAGGCCTCCAAAAGCAAACCTTAATCCTCCCAGCAAATGGGAGGAAATCGGGTATGTCAGGGTGCCCTGGGTCCCCTCAAGCCCACTTCGAAGGGTACAGAGAGCAAGAGAAGGGAGATAAAGGCTGACACCTTCTTAACGGACCACAGAGGGAGGCTGTGTGCTACACAGAAGAAGAAATTCCTGCTGGGTCGACGCATTTCTAGAAGACTCTCCTTCCTCTAGACCGACAAAGTCCCGTGCCAGGGCCCGGGTTAACGAGTAGAATATGACTCACCCCTTAAGCAGGTCTTCTAGCCATGGCACAGGTGTACACGTGGGCTCTGAATTTTCACATCCAGTGAAGCAAACCAGGTTTCTGTGCTTAGGGTCAAAATTTTGTCAGAGACTGGCTATTTTCCTCATTACATTATTGCCCGGTTAAAGAGATCACTGGTACCTTTTTTGTAAAAAAAGAATTTTTTTTTTTTTTTTTATTTAATTTACTATAGGGCATATCTACTTACCAGAGAGAGACAACGAGAGTGAAGGAAAGTGAGAAAGCAAGCCACCAGGTCCAGGATTCAAACTGCGGTAGGCCATGTGGGAGTCCAGCGCCTTAACCACCACACCATCTGCTAGCCCCCCACCAATACCTTAACATCTAAGTCAAAAATTACAATTAGATGCCAGCCAGTGCATGATGGTTAAGGCTGCTGGATCCCAAATGGCCAACTTCACCATTTGCGTCCTGGACCCAGTGACTTGAAAAACACCCTGGGCATGTGTACATGCATGCCAAAAATCTCAAGAGAAGAATGGAGGAGAAGAGATTGCAGTGTGGCCATCCCCAAACCTCCTAGGGGCTGATTTCTCACTTTCCCTCCTCTCTAGCAAGCACATGCACCCTATGGCAATACTAAGAAAAGAATACAGTTCAGAGACCTTTAATAGTCTGCAGAATCATTTCACTTAAGAAATATTTATTAAGCACTTATTGTGTCCAAAGCACCAGCCCCTCCAGGAGAGTAAAGCCCTTTGGGAAGACAACAAAAATTGCAGAATATAAGTGTACTTATGTTAGTCAGCTTCTGATGTGGTACCCAGTGAGTCTCACCTACTGGTATTAACAGTATTGTCCGATTCCTCCCTCGAGTGTGGACCAAGCTTAGTGACTAATGAATTCTAATGAGTAGAATGGAGCCAAAGTGGTGAGCTATCCCTTCCGTGGGAAGGTTACAAAAGACCGTGGCTTCCATCTTGATAGTACTCTCTCTCCCTAGTTCTCTGGCCTTCCCACTCACTTCCCACTCCGATGCATCAAGTTGCTACATTATAAGAGACTCCATGGAGAGGTCCAGGTAGTAAAGAACTAAGAACCAAAACCAGCAAGTGGTGTATGAGAAACTGAGACCTCATCCCAACAAGTAGCAAAGAGTGAAATTCCACCAACAACTCACCCCATCAAGCCTTGATATGACTGCCCCCTTGTGAGAGACCCTGGACCAGAGGACCCAGCTAAGCCACACCCAGATTTCTTACCCACAGAAACTTGTATAGCAAGTCACTACATTTTGGGGTCATTCGTACGAAGTTGCAATCCCAAAGTTGTCATTAAAATATAGGCCAGGACTGTCATCAGCTTAAGGCTCCACTGCCTTGGGTAGAGAAGGCTCCAGTCTAGGTTCACTCATGGGTTATTGGCAAAATTTAATTTTCAAAGACTGTTGAATTGAGGATATTAGTTTCTTGCTATGGGAGAAGCAAGAAACTAATTTATCATGTCAATCCCTCTACAGGATCATCTAGAACACAGCAGCTGACTTCCATCAGAGTAAGCAAGTGAAACAGCAAAATAGAAGCCAGGGACTTTCTGTGATTTAATCTCAGAAGTAGCACCACATCACTTTTGCCATTTTCCGTAGATTAGAAGCAAGTAATGAGGTCCAGCCCACACTCAGGGACAGGAGATTCCACAAAGACACGACTACCAAGAGGCTGGGATCTTTGAAGGACATCAGCAAGCTGCCCCCCACATCTTCACTATCACTCCCCCATCCATCCGTCTCCAATCCCTCACCCAGCCTTAGAGGCTCTCTCTGCCTTTCCTTTTCTTTATTCACCATATGTATTCGTACACAAAAGTTTGTAACTTATGCCTAAACTCCAGCAAATCTTCCTCATGAGACTTCCTACTTTTTTTCCTTTCCATTTTCTCAGTTGGGACCAGAAAAGAGATTAATATTTCTAATCACATTATATAATATCCTTTTCCTGTTCAAAAATGCCACTGCCTCTCAAATACCTCTTTTATAATTTGAGATGTTTATCATTCTAATCCAAGGCACCTTTCCAATAAAGCATGTCATCCAGTCAAATAGGTATCATTGCCCCGGAATCACGGCTAGTCTATGCCTCCCCCCTGGCTTTGTCCATGCCATTCTCCCCATCTGGGATGGCCTCCCTTTTATTCCCACCTTTCAAGATTCTCCACAAATATCATGATTCTGCACAAGTTCTGTCTCCTTTATGAAACTTAAAAATGTATGATAGAGTGCCCTGAACCTAGCTGGTCAAGGAATCTGTATGACAGAATGCTTTGGTCACTCTGGACTCCAACAGCCTCTTTCTTCTGCCAATTCTTGAACTATTCCTTATTCACTGAATCTCTGATGTGACACTTAGCATAGACTTCAGTTAGGTTGGAACCTCAGTTTAAAAACTAGGTTATCAATACGTGCATATTGACGGAAGGTGTAAAACAAGTGAAGATTAGAACTCCAAGTCTCATTTAAGGAGAGTAAAACCTTTGTCAAACCTGACCATAGTTATGTTCTAGTATGTTCTAGAGAGGACCCTTCAACATTCTCAGGATTCCATTTCTCACGACCTTGCCTTCAGTGACCCATCATTACTATCAAGACAAAGGTATTGAAATTTACATTCAGAAGCATGGAATTCTTGAGGTTCTCAGGCAGTGCTCTTCTTGAAATGTAAGTATAGGAGATTCTAACGCCATTATTATTCTTTGACATTTAAGAGAAGGACAGAAAAGTGACCATGGAAGACCAGCCACAGTGATTAAGACGCTGGATTCCCACATGGCCGACCACAGTTCCAGGAGGCGTGGAAATCATGCCAGACATACATGTTTGGGTGCCAAAAATCCTGAGAGGAGAATGGAGGAGAAAGGATTACAGCGTGGCCATGCCCCTGGGGAGAAACTTCTCACTTTCCCTCTCTCTGTCTCTCTCTGGAGACACATGTGTGATGGCAAAACTCCAAACAAACAAAGATGGCCATGAATAGAGATAGATATGCAGATGGAAAGTTGTGGCCTTCAGCAAAAGTACTGATGGCCGAAATGGTCTCTGTGAGTAGGTAGGTTGATGAGAGAGAGATACTACTTGAGGGATAGTCTATGAATAAAATAACAGTTCAAGGGAAGCAAATGTTTGATCAATTGAATTGGTAATTAGGAAAATATACAAAGACTCAAATTTCATTCCCATACTAACAGACAAAAACTAATAATTACTGATCACCTATTAAGCGCCTTAGATTATGTTATCCCATCTAGTCATCACGGCAATCCATTTACAGTAAAAAATAAAATAAAGATCGAGAGACGTTAAATCAGTTCATCATTAGTTGGTGAGACCAAGATTCCAAGCCTACCATGGCTGATTCTGAATCCCAGGCAACCTGTCCTCTGGGCGTTGCAGCTGGGAGACTCGGCCTCACTCGAGTTTAGGAGGCCTGATACCATCTCACATGGTTATCACTGGGTGGAAAGCAGTGTGTATGTCCTCCCTGAAATGATCCCATGATCTTTTTTTTTTTTTTTTTTTTTTTTTTTTGAGAGGACATAGAGACAGAAAGCGAGAAATCACCCCCCAGGGGGGATGGTCACGCCGCAATCCCTTCTCCTCCATTCTCCTCTCGGGATCTTGGGCACGCACGCACACGCGCCCGGCGTGAGTTGTAAGCCACCGGGCCCGAGACGCGAACCGCGGTCGACTACGTGGGAGTCCAGCGACATAGCCATTACGCTAACTGCTGGTTCCCAATGATCCCATGATCTTTTAGCAGCTATGCCAAACCGATCTATGCCTGTAGGAAAATCACCCTTTTCTACATTTCCAAACAAAATGAAGTAAGACTAGCCAAGCCACCAAAACGAAATAATTATGCAAAGAGAAATGGCTGGGAGAATTTGATGGAACCATTCTATCCCACACCAGGTGTTTTGATGTCATATCCTTCCCAAGTCTTGAGGAAAGGCTTCAAATGTTCCTTTTTTCAAACACAGTTTGTCTTGTGACCATTAAACAGTTCTGGAGAAATAGCAACATACTACATCAAAAAAAAAAAAAAAAAAAAAAAAAAAGACATTTCCTGGAAATGCAAAAAAACATAGCTTCATTTCAAAATTTCCAAACCTTGCCCCAAAAAGTCTCAGGGTAATTGCTTGATTGATACTGTTTCCTAGGCTCTCTAAAATCATCCGTTCCAAAAATGCCAAATGACAGTGTCTGATTCTTATAATATGTTGACATTATTAACCAAGTTCACCTCTGACAAAGCCGAGCCTATGGAGGAGAGAGGAGAATGCTGAAACTGGATCGGGTCTGAGAAGCACGATTTAGGAAACCATTCATGTAGCCTGTGGGCAGAAGGGGGCAGCAGAGAGCTGTTGGAGATGTGTGTTACTCGGGCAACTTCCCAGAGGGCAGGTGGATCTGGTCAACCTGTGGACATTGGCAGAAAGACCTAGACCCTTGGTTGTGTCAGTAACCAAGCTGAAGAGTGAGCTGAGATTCCTAGTGATATCCAGAAACAGGACCCTTCATAGTCCACACCATGACCAGAGACCTTAATAAACCCGCCTCTGATCATGCCATGCCCCTCGCTCATAGTCCACTTAAAATGGCTCCCGTTGATTAAAACACTGGTTTCCACGTTTCAGTGTTTTATCAGCTTCACTTGGAGGACTGAATAAAACACTGGTCCCTGGGCTCACCCCCAAATTTCTGATGGATTGTATCTTGGGCTGTCTAAAAATTTGCATTTCTGATGTATTCCAAGTAATGCTAATGCTGCCAGTCCCTGCTGCCCAGATACCTCCGCTGGTGAGCCGCTGGCTTAGGATATACTTGATCTGCCCACCTCTGTCCTCTCCAGCTTCTCTGAACTCCACACCCTCACACACTGCTCCACCTGGAACTTCCCTCGGCTCCCCAAGACAGGCAAGACTTCCCACAGCACCCGGCTTTCACAGGTGCCCTCTCCGCAGATACGTGCATCCTCCTCTTCACCTGTCTAACACTTATCTCAAGTTCGAAGTCTCCCTCCTAAGAACACTCATCATACCCTATAGTTCACACCCTCCACAGTGTTGTAAACAACTGTTGTGTGTTTGGGTCTCGGTTAGCCTGTCGGCCTTCTGAGCAAAGTCTCACAAAGATACATAACATTAGAGAGTCATGGTCACGGTCTCATCTGGGTTCGTGACTCTGCACAATAACCACGCTACATTTGTCTGATCGCCTCCCTCTTCAGCTCTCAGCAACTATTTCAACCATCTTCACTTTCCTCAGATCTCTAACCTTCCCGCCTCCTCTCTCACACTCAACAGATGGCCTTGCCTACTCTTTCACAGAGAAAATAGAAGCCACCAGACAGAAACCTCTCAGTTTCCCACCACCAGACCTACAAGCCCACCAGCATCTGCACCCAGCACGTCTCCCTGACCTCTTGTCACCATGGAAAAGCTGCCTGTACTCTCTAAGGCGTCTACAGCCAACCCACCCCGTGCAGTGGTTTCCCCACCCGCTTCCTCAAATTCCCATCTAGAAACATGCCCTCTACTTACCTTCTTCCTTTCCACGGATTTCTCCACCATTCTGAAGACCTGTCTAATTCTGTCTCCTATAGACAACCATCCTCCTTAGGTCCCGTGTCGTTGACACTGTCCTGTTCTTCCTGTGTGCTCTTGTCCAGCCAAATATGTCTAGTTTCATGATCTCTATTTCCTCCTCTCCTGTTTACGTCACAAGCCACTTCTCCTTAAGAACCACTCCCGTTAGGATAACCGACACCTTTCTATAGCTAAATACGATGGGTCATTTTCAGTTTCCATCATGCTTAACCAGGTTAACTCCCTCCTCCATTCAGAAGTTCTCTCTTCCTTTCCCTTCTGTGTCCTCCCAGGCTGGTCTTTCACCTCGCTAGCCATTTTTCACTTAAGGCTGGTCCACTTCGATCCAACTTTGTAAATGCTGGAGTTGTGTGGGACTCAGTCCAAGACCCTCTTGTCTAAAGTCTGACTAAATAACTTCATCAATCCCAGCTTGTTCAGATTCTGTATCCACTCATGTTATTAGCGAGGTATCCAGCCCTCTGCTGTTCAGATATACTTAACCAACTGCCCACTTTATATACTTTTGTGAGGCCCCTCCCACAGGTCTCTCATACCCAACCAAACGTATGGTTTCCCCCCTCATTCTGCTCTACCTAGGTGGTCCTTGTTGAAGAAAATGACTGCAGAGGGCCCATCCTTGATACCTGTGTCTCCTACTCTGTCTCACTAAGTCCACTATTCTTCAGTTCTCCAGCCTCTTTCCATATCTTGCACTATAATATTCCAACACACATATTCTGTCTCGCCCAGGTTATAGCTACAACCACTGGTCTCGTCATAGCATCTGGCCCACTCTCTTTGCTAGAGAGATCTTCCTAAGAATGAGCACTTTCTTGCTTAAACCCCTGAATGGCTATCCATTTCTGGGATAAAGTTCAGTCTTGTCTTCTCTCCTCAGCCCTCAGCCTTCTTTCATCCTCTCTGCAGAGCCAACCCTCTATCCAGCGAAGGATCTTTATGCATGCTGGTCTCTCTCCTCAGAATGTTTGCCCTTGCGCACAGGTTCCTGTGACCCCAAACAATTGATGCTTTCTCTTGACTGATATTTTCATTTACCTTTTTAATACTCCTCAATGTACAAATACCAAGAAATAATTCCTTCCATACTCATATAGAAAATGTCAACCGAAGAACATGGATGTAAAACCTACACCCACCCCGCCATATGCTTTTACTGACTCTTGTTTACTTCTTCTCAACTGGTTGCTATTCATTTCAAGTGGGTAGTTTAAAGAAAAAAGGATCTTAAATAATTATTAGACCCTCGCTAAGAAGTAAATAGCACCCCACAATAATCAGGACACGGTTTGTCTTTCAGGAACTACCTGACAGCATTGAATTTTATCGCTTTCCTGGTATGGTTGGAGAAGCATTTTAAAATTCTGCCGCCATGCTGTGAGGCCATACATCCCCCAGGATTAATCACAAATATTTTGTAAAGATGAAGTTTCGTTATATCTTTGTTCTTTGTATCTTGGCTTTTGTTAGCGCATTTTAATTAGGATCTGGTATCTGCAATAAACAGTAAACATAAAGAGCTTTGCAAAAATGTATTAGACTGTTTGTTTTCACACTCTAATGCATATTTGCACAATTTTACCATGAAAAAAGGAAAACATGCTAAGCTCTTGGGCTCTATCCCAAATGTCCTGGAATAGAATCCGGAAATTACTAAAAATGCAACCAAACCTCATCATATTCCAGCAATTAACCTAAGAAACGAGGGTCCATTCTCTGTATGAAAAAAACACTTTTGAGGGGAGAAGTCTGTGGCGGAGAATGCTTCTCGATAACACACGTATCGCGTTCTCCAAACCTGTTTTGAAATTTGGACTATTTCCCTTTCACACTAAAAGAGCTTAATAAACAAATTAAGTTGGGTAGTGTTTATTTTCTCTTTCACAGTGTTAAGAAAGCCTCTCCTAGCAAACGAATATGAGAACAGCAAAGCATAAAACAAGGGCTAAAATAATCACATGCAGTCTCATTTTTAAAAGTAGTTGGGGATTAATAATCTCTCGGCTAAACAGTTGTGTAGTAGAATGAATTATTATTAAAACTGTAGAACATTAGACAATGCTGATGACAAAGGTTGGTTTAGGGGGTTTTGATTCAAAATATCCTAATGAAAAAGTAGCGAAAACTTTAAAAACCTCCAAATGTGGCTCTTGTGTACAATTGTTATTGATGGGACACCTTGATAGTGTTGGAATGCAACGGAAAGTCATAAAACGTGAGCGATTCAGAGGCATAAAGTGATTTTTCCTTCTGTATCTATCCCTTAATATGTTTCCAAATAAAACACAGGGTTAAGTCATTTATTTGGTTGCATGATTTATTTATAGACTGAACCACAGTAAACAACAGATAAAAGGCATGGTCCCGGGCATCAACTTAAAAGATAAAAATCATTACATTTTATTAGAAAGAGACATATAAAAATGCCAACATAAACTGTAAAGAAAGGGAAAGTGTTAGCTTAGAGGTCCCAAGTCTAACTTCTACTTGGTGTTTCTAACTCCCCTTTGGGGGAATAATATGCCTGAATTTAATTAGAAATCTGTTTTTTTTTAAGATTAAAGTTGTGAAAAAGTTAAAAGGTTGGATCATACAAAAATAAAAATGACTCTGAGGATCTTAGGGAATTTGAACTGGTAAACTTAGATGTTATTTTCTGCCAAGTGTTTGCAGGAGGATTAAGCGATGTACAGGAATTATTAGTTTTAGATAAAAGCCAGCATTTTATAAAGCAATTAATTTTTCATTAGTTCCACATAATTTTGGCAAAAAATAGTTTTGTTCCAATAAAACTATTACATTCCAAGAGGTTACTCTAAAATATAGCCATTAATTTCACATTAATTTAACCAGATTTATAATACGCTGAACTACAGGCAGGAAACCAGTAATAGTTTTTTACAGAATATATTAGAATTAAAAGGAAAAAAATTAAAATGAAAAATAATAAAAAGAAAGTCATAAAACTTCTAAATTTCCAAGTACGGTTATGCATTTATTTAAAAGACATTTTCATATAATGTTTCCTAAGCATAAAATGAACACTGTAAAGTTCACCTTAAGTTTTTGCACAGGGTTACCTTGGAAATATCAGAAATAATAATTTTTATTATGATAAATGTATTTTATATTGCAATAAATATTATACACTTTAAAGGCTAAAAAAAGAAAACTTTTAGCACTGAAATTTTTATTCAGTCATAAATTATCCTTCTCGGTACTAGAACTACCTCTAATGCATCTACAAAACTTCCCCCAGATATTCCATTCACCCAGACTGCTGGAGAGTCTTCAGCCCCATTTGGGGGTCTTTTTTTCCCCCTTAGAATGACAAAGTCGTCTAGTTGAATCAGGATAAGAGTCCTCAAAGCCCCAGTCATGGGGAACATCTCTTGTCTATTCCACCTCCAGGTAATGTCCCCCAAAATACCACTTGCCATCTCTCTCACCACCAATCCACTCAAGCTCAGAACCACATTTCGCCCACTCCCTGCCATGTGCTCCTCCCACATCTCTCAAATTTTATGTTTGTCCCTCATCCCAACTCAATTTTCATCCTGTGGACAGAAAGGACTTATTCAAAATGTAAATCAGTTCCTGTCACTTATTAGTGGAGAACCCGCCACGGGTTCCTTACACCCTGGTTCAAGTTGAGCCCCTTTTCTTGACCTACAGAATCACGACTTCCATTTTTCTCCCGTCACACTCTCCCCTGCAATCAGTTCAGGCCAGGCCTTCAGGGTTCCTTCAAAGATTCTACAGCCACGCCCAGCCCTGGTCATGCACCAGGCCCCAGCGAAGGTTGAATTCCCACATCACCACCACTTTGCCTGACATTCTCCCCATTATGGGTCTGAGGAAACTCTCTGTTCATTAGCTGTTGCCTGGGTTTGTGCTTCTCTTGACCTTTGAACCAAGTACCTAATTCTCTCCTTTATGTAGGACCTCGACTCCCCTTGAACATTGCAGTATTACAGACCCTGCCGGGCTGAGATAGGCCAGAAGCCCCTAATGAGCCCTGCTCAAATGGAGGTACATTCTCCTAGTTCATAGCAGCACTGTGTTGTCCCAGGGAAGTGGCACGTAATATAACATTAATCTATTTTCTAATGATTACAAGTGAACATGTTATTATCTCCCCCACAGATCATTAGGTCTTTCGGAAAAAAAAATTGTTTTATTTAATTGTTTTATTTTTATATATTTATTTTAGAGAGAGATTTTTGCTGTAGGGTGTGTACACTCACTGGAGAGACAGAGAGAGAAAGTGAGAAATCACCCCCCAGGGTAGATGGCCATGCCATAATCCCTTCTCCTCCATTCTCCTCCCAGGATCTTGGGCACACATGCACAGCATGAGTATGAAGCCTCTGGGTTTGGGACTCGAACTAAGGTCAACCATGTGGGAATCCAGTGCCTTAACTACTACACCACCTGCTGGCTCCTTATTTAATTTTTATTTATTTATTTTTTTTTTAAATTTGCTACAGGGCACATGCACTCACCAGAGAGAGAGAAAGAGAGAGAGAGAGAGAGAGAGAGAGAAAGCTATCAGATTCAGGACTCAAACTGTAGTCAGCCATTTGGAAGTCCAGTCAGTGCCTTAACCAGCATGCCACCTGCTGGCCCTGGTCATTAGGTCTTTTAAGCTAAGTACTATACTTATGTCATGTCTGCAGAGTGCTGAAGACTTAGCAGATGTCATACCCAACATGGGCCACCTTAGGACACAGTAAAACCTCACGATAGGCTGACTCAGAGACGCACATTGAAGTGGGACTGAGGAGAATAAGCCAGGGGGAAACTCGGTCATCAGTTCATTCATGTCTTCAATTATCATCTACACGGCAACTTCTATATCCTACAAGCAATGCTAGATGATAAAGAGAGAGATGAAAAAAAATAGCTACTTACTTTTAATTTCTTTTTGAATTCATGGCTCCCCCTCATATCTCATTGCACATGGTACTTGCACACACACACACACACACACACACACCACACACACTTTTTGCCTCTCTGTTCAATGTCTTTCAATTCACTTTAAGAAGAATAACGGATCATTGTCTATATAGAAAACTCAAGAGACACAAAAGAAAACAATGAGAACTAATAATAGAATTCAATTAAGTAGTAGATTACTGCGGAAATGTACAAAATCAATTAATTTCCTACATACAAACAATAATCAAGTAGAAATTATTCCTATTTATATTGGCTCGTTGGGAAAGTCATGACACATTTTTGAATAGAAAAACATAGAAAACTACATCATGACTTCCCCAACTACCTAATAGTACCAGTTAAAAACATAAAATAATTAAAAATAAGCCTAATAATAAATATGTGTAAAGAAAACTCAAAAATGTTGAAGCACATGAAAGCAGTCTTGTGTGATTTGAATGGAACACAATGTCCTGGCATCAAAAAATTATTACAGAAATATCAACTGGTCCCCAAATGATTTACAAATATTATGTAATGCCAATTAAAATTTTCCATAGAGTTTTTATAATAAAACAAAGTCATGATCATATGAAAGGATGACCAGGGATGAATACCCCCTGAAATACTAAAAAGAAATGTCAAAGAATTTGGGGGCTTATTTCAAAGCTCCCCCACCTGTGAAGGCCCCAGTCTGTTCTCTTAGCCAGTGTCTAGGCGTGAAATATTTCATAATAATTAAAAAGTCAAATGTAAAAACTAAAACTAGTCAATAAATTATAGGCGCATACATTTACAGGTTTTTCAAATTTTACTTATTTCTCCCATGAGCAAGAGAGATAGAGAGAGGGCCTCGGAGAGAGGGGAAAATGAAAAAAAGAATGACGGTCCCCCAACCCCAGCCTTCAGCCAACAGCAGCTCATGAGCACACGTGTGTATTCTCAGGGAGGTTTTGGGACTTGAACAACAAACCTTCCCATGTGGGATTGACTCACAGAGCGTCACATTTTACCATGGCGCCCCCATCTGGCCCATGGAGGCAACTATTCTTAAATGCTAGCATGGACAAGTTCTTTAACGCATGACACCAAAAGCAGAAGTCAAAAAAGGAGGCTGGAACATGCAACTGTTAAAAAAAATAAAAATAGAAAAAGTCGATGTCAAATGAAAAATTGAATGGAAGTCAAATGAAGTATGTGGAAAAAATATTTGCCACATGTGTGACTGATGAAGCGCTTCCATCCTCAAGAGCAGAAGGTGCTTTAAGATCACCAAGAGAAATGGCCCAGCAGCGGTGGGGGAGGCACATACCGCTAGGATGCAGTGCTCTGCAGGATGGGGCCATGTGGGAGGCCAGGTTTGGGCCCAGGTACAACCTAAGGCTGGGTATGCCCTGTGCCTCTGTAATCCCATCGACTTGGACAGGCTGAGTCAGGAGGGTCACAAGTTCGAGGATGGCCTAGGCAACACAGTCAGACTTGTCAAAAAAAAAAAAAAAAAGTCATAGAAAAGATAAATACATTAATAAAATAATGAATTGGCACAAATGGTCAATTAAAGGAAAAAATAGAAAAGAGCAATCAGCATATCAAAAAATAAGAAACAACCAGCCCTGTAGCTTTGTGGTTGAAGAGCAGATTCTACTGTACATAGCCAACCATGGTTCAGGTCTCAATGCCTTGAGGGACACTCCAGGCACGTGTGTGTGCCTTCCTAAGTCCCAACAGAATGGAGAAATGGAGAAGGAACTATGGCCCGACCACGCCTCACTGGGGGTGCTGTCGCGCTCTCTCTCGCTCTGTCTCTCTGGGGCTCTCTGGCAAGCCCATGTGCCCTCTCACCATTAAGGAAAGGAAGAAAGAAAACAAAAAAGAAGATAGAGACTAGACCAATAAGCATCTGAAAAATATTAAACTTATTCCATTTTTAGTTATCAAAAAACATCAATTAAAAAAAAAAAAAAAAAAAAAAAAAAACTTTGTATTTTCTTTCCAGTTAGCAAAGATTGGAAAAAATATGGTGTTTTCAAGATCTGGAGGAAAAGAGGGTTTCCTGTGTCTCATGGGTGCGTAAACTGGTACAAATTCTGCAAGGACGTTTTCGGTATCTACGAAACACCTTAAAGAGTTGTTTGCTCCTTAAAATAGCAACTTGTGTCTCGCCGTTAATCTTAAGAACTAATTGGACACAGATGTATAGAGAGAGAAGCTCATGGCCACATTTTTTATTGCACTAAAAACATGAGAAAGGACGGGTATGTCCAGAACCTGAAGGCTTTGATAAATAAATGATAGTACAGCACTGATGATGGACTACGAAGCCGCTGAGGTTTTAGAAGGATATTTACAGCTGTGGAGGACATTCTAGCAGGTTCATGAATAAAAGCAATATTTTAAGTGGCAACTGTAACATGACACAATTGCTGAAAGAAAAAAATTTAAACTGGATATCCATAGAGCTATGCCAATAGCATTAAAACGCTACATAGAACAAATTGTTAGTGTTCTTTTTTCTCTTTCTCTCTTTCTTTCTTGCTTTCTTCCTTTCTTTTTTTGTGATCAAGTGCTTGTGCTCACTAGAGAGAGACAGAGAGAGACAGAAAGTGAGAAAGCACCCCTCATGGGACATGGTCACCTTGGATCTTGGGCTTGCAGGCCCACACACTCTGTATTTCTCAAGCCTCTGGATCCAGTGCTCAAACCCACTATTGGCTCTGTGGGGTTCAACTGCTTTCATCATCGCCGTCATCACAACACTGGCTGCAACAATAGTGTTATCTTTAGATGACATCATTTCCAGCGATGTTTGCTTTCTTCTTTATTTTAGCTATTTATTCCTATGTTAAAAATACTACCCGTGAAATAAGCCCAAATCATAAACGATAAGTTTTCTCTTCCATGACCCTGTCTCTTTCGCCCTCACTAAGTGAATCAATGATCGTAGGGGCTGGACCCTGTTATCACCAGTTAATAGTCATTAACCTCCTCACCCCAGCTCAGTCTCTGTAATTTGCATAATAAAGAAATGAGTCTGAAATCCCTGTTCAGAGACCTACAGCCACTCAGTGAAGTACTGGCGTCTGAGTCCCATGGAAGACTGGTAGGCGGTACACCCGAATCAGGATGTGTTTACAGGGAAAGCAGGGGCGGGCCAACGTCCGTCCGTAAGACAAGCCCGTCTCACACACGCAAAAGCTCATGGTCGCATTAGCCAGGGCAGCCTGGCCTTACTCAAAACTGCATCTAGACCATTTGCCTTGTCATTTTAGAGATGGTTAAAAGTTTAATTTCGAATATGAAAAATTCTAAGACCGTATCCACAGGTCAATGATTAACAGTGAATCACTTGTATTGAAAGTTAGCCAGGGACAAACGGATGACCCATTTATTTCCCTATATTCTAATGGGTTCATGCTTTTAATAAAATTAGCAAATTCTGCATGCCTTTTCTATCAAAAAGAGTCCAAAGAAATAGGTAACCACTTTGTAACATGAAAACAGAAGTTCATACTAACGTCAATATTTTTAAAGGGCAAAAATAACTAAGATTGCATCATAATAAAATAATTGGAAAGGCACCAGCCAACATAAATTTGCCATTCATTTTTAAAAATAGAGTATTTCTATATTTTTTGAGTACTTCTAAATTTATAAAGCAGGAAAGAATTTACAATATAAAGAATAACCTTCTTTATATTGTAAATAGGTTGTAACTTTTTTTTTTTTTTTTTTTTTTTTTTTGCCGGATGGTGTGTGTACTCACCAGAGACAGAGAGACAGAGAGATAGGGAGAGGAGAAAGCACCCCTCATGGGAGATGGTCACACCAAAATTCCTTCTCCATCCCTCTTTCCTATCAAGATTTTGGGAACACACACACACACGCCTGGAGTGTTTCTCGAGCCACCAGGTCCAAGACTCAAACAATGGGTTTGGCCACGTAGGAGCCAGCTCACTTAACCACCAGGCCATGGAGCCAAGATTCTAAATACTAACTGGGAAGAAAGAATAAGTCATTTTCATTTTCTTCTTTTCCTTAAGTAATAAAATCACATACACACACTCCCTTTCTCCAATAAGGCAACCCAGACCAGATCAAAGCAATAAAAATGTACAGATTTGGAAAATATTTGTCTAAATTATTCACCTGGGAATAGGTTGACTTTCTAATTTTTTCCTATTTTTTATTGATTGTCCTTTTATTGATTATCCTTGGCTAAAGGATACTTGTAGAACATTGAAGAAAAGGTATTATCGTTTTAGAGTCATCCAATTCCCTCTGAGAACCTATTCCTTGGATGGTACTAAATAAATAAGAAGAATAAAGTTATAACATGCCATGTCTGATGCAGTCCAGAGCTTAATGAGTTTTAAGGTAAAGTTAAGTGCTTTGAAATCTTCAAAGAGGAGAAAGGATAATAGTTATGCTGAGTCACTGATGTGGAACGTCACGTCCTTCTGTCAGAGATGGAAACACGATTTTATCTTATATTATTTCAGCATCTGCCCCTAGTCTTCCCTTGCATTGCCGATGTGTGTTTGTGGAAAAGTTTAAGGAAATAAGCAAGAATTCGATGGGGCTCAGAAATATTTGGGGGGTGGTTCTTTTGCCATCGATGTTCAGTAGGGTCTTACTGTATTCAGGCGAAGAGTATCTCACTGTGATTTAAGAGGCGTCTCTCGGGGAGTAGAAACAAGCTAAGCACAGGAAACTGAGATTCTTGTTTTCACTCTTTTCACTGTCTGTAGGCCAGCTGGCCAGTCATGCACCCAGCATGGGCCTCCATCTTCTTGTCTATAAAATGAGGGCTAATTAGACAATCCCCTAGCTACGGTTTTCTTTGAGTACATAAAAGTACATTGAGCAGTTCACTGAGAAGGATTTGTACTTGAAACTATCTAATTAGTATGGCTTGTGCTACAATACAGGGGTACTTCCTTTGAAATCCCAACCTAAGATTTCCTAATCTATAAAGAACTTCAGGCTTATACATTCAGAAAATCAAATTTTCTCCCAAGGGAAATAAAATAATCACCTTCAAATAGCATTTCACCTTGGCATGCACCATACAGCAAATTAAAAAACAAACAAAAAACTTTTTAAACTGTTTAAGAGTTCCCCATATTATATATACTATTAATGAGGTCGCTTTGCTAGGATTCATTCGCATTCTGACAGGACGCCAGTTAATTCTGCTAGGAACAGCATGTGGGAATAAGAAACCCTTTCTTAGACTAACTCGGGCTATTTGACTTCATATGGGAGAGTTTAAGCAATATTGAAGGACTCAGAACTTAGTTCTAACAACATACTCAGTTCACAGTACTTTTAGAAGCAAATCATAGATGTGATCCATCCTGGGAGGATAAAGTTAAATTTATTGGGGACCAGCAGATGGCATAATGGTTACATCGCTGGACTCTCATGGAGTTGACTGTGTCCTGGATCTGGCGGCGTAAAACTCATGCCGGGTGCATGTGCGTGCACATGTGTGCCTAAAATCCCAGGAGGAGAATGGAGGAGAAGAGATTATGATGTGGCCTCCACCCTGGGTGAGAGGGTGACTTCTTGCTTTCTGTCTCTCTCTCTCTCTCTCTGGCTAGCACGTGTGCCCTATAACAAAAACAAAAACAAACTCTCTTTAAAAATAAATAAATAAATGTATTTCTTCTATGATAAAGAGAGACAGGCAGACATAAAAACGAGCACCCCCAACAAGGCCTCCACACTGCTACCCATCCCAGCCTTAGCTGGTCCTGGGTGACAGGCAAGCACACGCTGGCGTGTTCAGGAAAGTCTCTGGACACAAACCTAGGACCCTCCATGTGGATCAGCCTCAAAGAGTGCCATACTACCCCTGTCCCACTGCCCAGGACCCAGAAATTTATTTATTTTTTAAGGGAACATAATCAAAGATCCTCCCCTGCAATCTATACCTAAGCTTCCAAGAATTAAGGTATGTGAAAAATCAAAGTGAACAAAAGGTTTTCGGTAATGACTTAAGCTAGCGGCTCCTCCCTTTCTCAATATCATCAAGAATTCATTTCACAAAAGCAAGTTGGAGATTCTATACAAATCCATTCTGAGGGCCAGCAGGTGGCGTAGTGATTAAGACCCTGGACTCCCACATGGCCTGTGACAGTTCGAGTCTCCGACCCGGCAGTTTGAAACATGCTGGGTGCAAGTGCAGGTGTGCCCAGAATCCTGGGAGGAAAATGGAGAAGGGGGTGCAGCATGGCCATCCCCACTTGGGGGCAGGGAGTTTCTGTCTTTCGGTCTCTCTCTGAGTGAACACACGTACCCTATAGCAAAAAATCTCTCTCCAAAATAAATAAATAAATCCATTCAGATTTCACTCCCGGTATGGACTACTGCCCTGAAATGAATACACAGAGGCCCAGTTCTTCAAGGCTTTGGACCCGGAAGAAGTTCCACCTCTCCTGAGGCGTGCATGTGCTTGCCCTTTCTGAGAGCTGATTTGTAATTTATCAAGACCCAAGGCTGAGACTCAGTCATAGCCAGCCTTCAAACAGCCCCAGTTTGTGTATTTTCCTCATCCCCATTTCTACATCTTACTTTTCTGTTTCATTAACCTCGTAGCTAAGTCATTTTTTACAAGTTATCGCAAATTATTTTGGAAAGAGGTGAAGTACAAATAAACACCCTTGTAAAATGAGCGTTACGTATCAAAATTACAGTCTGTAGCCAGAGAACAGCATCCTTCACCTTTATACAAGGATATTAAAATTAAAAGTGAACTTATTTGGAAGTGAACAGCATGATATCAGCAATTTTAGACAAGTAAGTAATTTGTTTATTAGCTGCTTCATCAAGTGTCTCGATCCATTTTATCTTATTAATCTCGCGGGGAAAATTGAGACCTCTTTGAACACCGAGAGTACTCAATTAAATTAAATATTTTGTAAAAATACATGTTATTAATTTTTAGGTGAGTGCCTACCTTCAAAGCGGAACCCGAATTCTTTAGAGCAGAGACTCTATATTAGCACCTGCTGCAACACGTTCAAAATGTGGCAAAACGCAAACGCAAGTTTGAAGTTTATGTTGTCTTGAGAGTCTGGGGAGTCTTTCCCAGTTGGGCAGGGAGATCTCACAGGGGTGCTTCAGGTGCTGGGGACTTTCATGTTGGGCTTCGTCATCCCCTAGGTCACCCTAGGGCAGGTGATGTCTGGAAAGAGCGGATACGTCCACCTGCATTCCAGCAGCCATGGGGTGGTGAGCGGATGAGGACGCTGGGGTGAGGCGAGGCGCTTCAGGGCCAGACGGCGGCTTTCCAGCAGTGACCCCATACGAGTCCCTGTGGAAAGAGGACACAGCATTTTTTTGTGAGCAGCTTTCTCGCCCTGATCAATTCCAAACTCTCCGTTCCCAATGCGAGGGCAAACAAACACGCAGAGTGATCATTTAGCAGCACAACTTAGCACATGTCAGACTAGGACACTAGCAGAAACGGGGTGGGGGCAAAGGTGATTGAACAGAACCAGGAAGTCACCCCGAAGACTGAAGGGTCTAGTAGACCCCGGCCTGGAGCCCTAACGCCGCCGTCGCGCTCACCACAGACCCAGTGTCATCCTTCTGTCCTCAGTGAAGGCTCCTTGCTCGATGTGTGACGAAATCGTGCTTTCCTTGCAGTAAGTTTACAAGTCAGAAAATCGCCCACAGACTGGACTCCCACATGGTCGACCCCAGTTCAAGTCCCAGACCCAGTGGCTTGAAGCTCAGGTGGGGAGCACATGCACGCCCCAGATCCCAGAAGAAGAATGAGAAGGGCCTGCAGTGTGGCCATTCCCTGGGGGCGATCTCTCACTTTCCCTCTCACTGTCTCTGTCTCTTTCTCTCTCTCCCCTCTGCAAGTTTTATCCGTATGCCCTAAGGATAAAACCTCTTTTAAAAGAAAGAAAAATCGCCTTTGGCCAGCCATGTATTCCGATGTTTATTTAGGACATATGGTTATTAGCTGGGTTCTGGGCCTAGCTCAGCCCTCCTTATTTATAGCTGCATGACTTTAGACAACCCAGTTCACCTCTATAGCACTCGGATTCTTCATTTTTTAAAAAATGAAGAATTGGACCAGATGGTTGCTAATATTCAACTGAGATCCAACAGGAAAACACTATAATCTGGGTGGAAATATAAAGCAAATTCAAGCTGGACACATTTTTGGGTTTTGTTTTGTTTTTTAAGGGAGATTTTTGCTATAGGTCATGCACACTCACCACAGAGACAAAGAGAGACAGAAAGACAGAAAGCGAGAAATCACCCCCTGGGGGATAGTCATGCCACAATCCCTTCTCCTCCATTCTCCTCTCAGGATCCTGAGCATGCAGGCACACACTCCCTGTGTGAGTTTTAAGCCGTGGGGTCTGGGACTCAAACCGCGGTTGACTACATGGGAGTCCAGCGATGTAACCATTATGCCGACTGGTCCCAACCTGAACACATTTTTAATTTAATAAATTATACCCTGGCCTCAATGGTGAACTGAGTATTGTAAATAAGCATAGCTATTGGTTGGATTTTGACCAACTGATGGTTTGCTAAATTCAAATATTGCCTAGAGTTGGGGGCTCCTCTTTCCATGTATCAGATTTCATTTGACCAAATACCTGATTTTCTGCTGTAGGGTAAGTAAAGAGTTTAAATAGGCCTTTGCCTCTTTAGAATCATGACATTGCATTCAACTGACTCACATGAAACCTCATGCACAGCGTCTTAACCAAGCTATCTGAAAGGACAGAGCATTAAAGGTAATTCATCAAAATGTTGTGTGGTGGGAGTGAATACTAGTCTTCGCGCTGTGGGTGCTTTTCTGGCCAGTTTAGAATGCCATTCAGTTACCAGTGGGATGCCGGGTATGGTGAACTAAACCACAGTGGAGTTACCCAAATGATAGCTTCCACGGGGGCAGCTTCCATCTGGGGCTCTTCTGAGCCAGAGGGTGGCTGCCGCAGGACTGTACCCTGCCACCCGCTCCTCCAGCACCACTCAGTAGAGTCCATGGCTGGCGACCATGCCATCACCTCTCCGGCATCTTCTGGAACTTCATCAGAGTTCAGTGTCCATTGTGTCCTCCCCACTAAAGCCCCCGAAATAATTCCTTGTCCTCTCTTCTCCTCTTGGGATTTCGGATACACATGCACACACGCCTGGTAAGTCTTTCAAGCCACCCGGTCGGGACTTGAACCAGGCTACCTGCCCTGTGGGATTCAGATGCCTTAACCAGCACACCCCCTGCTAGTCCCCCAATATCTAACTCTTAATTTGAGAACTGAAAAGTGAAATATCTGGCTTTTGTTTAATTTCATTCCCACATGTCACTGGAAAACGGTGCAGTTCCAGGAAGAAATTGGCAGCAAAAGGAGAAAAGAGTTAGTCCTACGTGTAAGGAGGTGGGCACTTCAGAAAACGCTTCCCAGGAATTAGTGTAATGGCTATGTTGCTGAACTCCCATGTAGCCGAACTCAGTTCAAGTCCCGGACCCGATGGCTTAAACTCACGCTGGGCGTGTGTGCGTGCGTGCCCAAGATCTCGAGAGGAGAATGGAGGAGAAGGGATTGTGGCATGGCCATCCCCCCTGGAGGGGTGATTTCTCGCTTTCTGTCTCTCTGTCTCTCTCTGTCTTTCTGGCGAGCGCACGCGCCCTATAGCAAAAACCTCTCCAAAGAAAAAGACTTCTCAGATAAGGTGGCACTGGAGCAGCCTCTTTTAAGACAGCAGGGCCCAGGAGCTGGGCAAGGAGGGATAACGTTCCTAAAATGTATAAGCTAGAGAAATCAACCAGGACCGGGTCAAGGAGAACCCATTACAGGAAGCTAAAGAGTTTAAACTATGCCCTGTGGGTGATGGAAGATCCCTGAAGGACGTTAAGCCTGCGTAACATGATCAAATGTTATTCTAGCAACAATGGGAAGGATAAATTAGAGCCAGAATGGAAACAGGGGGCAGTCAGGAGAGAGCTGGAGTCGTTAATACAATATGATCAAGTTTCTAGCCAGAAAACCGCACACCCCACCCCAGCCCTTCGGCAAGCTCACAAACAGCAGAAAATTTTGCACAGACAAATGCTCCTGATCTGTGCACGGATGCTCCCAGGCAGCAATGTTGGCTCGAGCCATATTCACAGGATGTGTGGTGTTGGAGGTAGCTGCTTCCGTTCTGTGGGCTAGTCTCCGTCACACATTACCTAGAAGAGCCTGCTGGAGGGCACAGGGCATGGTTCAGGTCAGTGTTGCCGTCTTTCCAGGTAAGGACGGGGTTTTCTGTTTCTTTGTTCCAGCATGTCACAGACTGAAACATTTGTCAAATAAAAACAGCAAATTATTACAAAAACAAAAGGAAAAGGGAAAGGGATAACATACAAGCCCTTTTCTAAGTTTACTCAACAAACCGAAAATAACCTCATCCGATGATTGTCCAAGTTTCCCAAGGCCTACTCTCACCGCAGCTGTAGATCGGTTAGTGTTTGTAAACTGGCTCAGTCCCACGGACCACCCTCTGAGGTGCAGCGGTCCAGGGGGACATTGCGAGGACTAGGAAAGCACAGGAAAACTGAGAACTCCAGGGACCTGTGACCTCCCCTCCTGCCCCCATCTAAGAAGAAACTGAACGATAAGACCACTAAAGCCATCCAGCCAACGTGGTCAGATAGGGAGTGCGGCTTGGTATCTTGAAACCATTTTTAAAACAAAGCAGCATTTTTATTAGATTTGTTTGGGTCATTGGGGTGTTTCCCTCCTACATCATTTTGCTTTCAGCAACCACTGAGACCAATATTTAAACATGTTAGCACTGACGAGCAATGCCAGAAAAAATATAATCAAACAAAGTGACTAAATTAATAATTTATAGACTAACAACCATGTGAAAATATAAGGCATGTGGAATTAAAATAGAAAAAAAAGAGAGTAATCCAAATTAGAGTGTGTCTCAATTAAATTAGACCCCCCGACAGTGTTGTAACTTTAGTTAAAGCCGGCAGCCCGACCGTGACCTTACCATCAGGAACACTAAGCCGCCTTGCAGCATTTGTGGAATATTTAAAGCACTTCATACATGTTCATATGGATGCTTTACTTCAGCTTCGATGTAATAAGACTCTTCCCAGGTTTCTCTTAACAGTATAATAACAATAGCTATTTACTGAGTATTGTTTATGCTTCTGAGACACTCTCTTTAAATGCACCCTACAACCCTGGAACATAAGAACATCATTTATTTATTTATCGACTTATTTATTTGCCAGTGGGAGCATGCACTCACCACACAGAGAGAGAGAAAGCACCTTGATGGGGCATGATCAGCTCACGACCCCTTCTCTTCCATTTCTGCATCCCATCAGGATTTGGGGTACGCATGCACACTTGCCCGGCATAATTTTCAAGTCACCAGAGTCTGAGAGTTGAACCGCGGTGGCCATGTGGGAATTCCAGCGCTTACGGTATGAGGCCCACATCCCAATGCCCAAGGCTTCAGCACTGTGATGCAAGGTGGCCATATGTCCTCTTACTGTAAAAATGAAAAAATTGGGGCCCAGAGAGGGTAAACCCACATGCTCCTGTACGTGCCTGGATCATCAGCGTCCGTCAAGCTTTGGTCCAGAGCCTGGAGATCGCCTGTCTGCGGTCACTATTTTAGCTTTAAGTGGGCAGATGAACTAGTTCTTAATCCCACCTGGGTAATAAAGACCTCAGCGAGGTGTCACCATGCAATACAGCGCGTCTCTGTACCTGTCAGCCTTTTTAAAGTGGTTTTGTTGAAATAGTTTTACGCTGACGGAAAAGCTGTATGCAGTCTCCCCTGATGTTAACGTTCTGCGTAACACGGCCATCACGGTGACCAGGAAGTGTGCACTGCCATGTACTGTGTAGGAGTCTGCAGACCGTGCGTGGACTTTACCGGCTTTCCCGTTAACGCCATTTTCCCTTCCGCCTGTCTGTCAGAATCTCGACTCTTTCGAATGGTACTGGTCAGTTCCATTGCAAGAGACACCTCACACTGGACGTGTTGGTGGTGGTTTTTTCAAGGTCGTGATTGGGGGAAGAATGCCTCAGAGGCGAGGTGCCCTTCTCAGCGCCGTGTGCCAGGGGACATCTTAGTACTGGTCATATTAACCCCGATTGCTTGATTAAGGCAGTGTCTGCCAGCTTCCTCTATTGCAAAGTTTCTGTTTTTCCTTCCATAATATTACTTATCTATAATAAATCCTTATTTTGTGGGAGAAATTTGAAATTTCCTGTCAGCCTTTCCACGTTGGCTTATCGTCCTGTTAACTTTGGCATTTATGTCACGAACTTCAGAGTCACTGTGGGACTGTTGACAAGGGGACGGTGGGTGGACTCTCAGAGAACAAACTCTGCCTCATTGAGAAGGAAGAGCAGATTCTGGGGGGCTGGACAGGAGCAGGGACGCAAAGTGAGACCACCTGGACGGGGAAGGAGTAAAGCCCTGAAGAACACACACACACACACACACACACACACACACACACACTCTGTGACCTCACTCTCACCCCATCGTTCAATAGTCCCTTATTGCTTTTTCATTTTTCCTTAAGTTCATGGGCGTCCTGAACTCATAGACCCAGAGAATCCATGCCCCAGAGGATGCCAAAACAACAGGAAAAAGGAACCTGACGTGCCGAACGAGCCGTGGAACTGGACTACATGCCTGCTTTGGACTCGCGTCCATTGACCTCGGAACTGAGACCTAGGGTGTCTACACTGACTAAACCACCCCGTGCATCTCCTTTTCTGTATGTGTCTTTTAGTTACCACAGCTTACCTGCGTACCACTGCAGTGGGTCCCAAACTTCTTGTCTCAGGACCCATTCACAATCTTGAAAATGATTAAGGAACCCAAAAAATTTTTATGAGGAACCTAAGTATCAATATTTACCACATTAAAAATCAAAGGAGTCTTTTAACTTTTTAATTCATTAAAAAATAACAATAATAGGGCCAGCAGGTGGTGTCGTGGGTAAGATGCTGGACTCCTACATGTCTGACTGCGATTTGAGTCCCATATCTGGTGGCTTGAAAGTCACGCCAGGTGTGTGTGCATGTGTGCCCAAAATCCCAAGAAAAAGGGGTTACAGCATGGCCATCTCCTCAACCACTGGGAAGTGATTTCTCACTTTCCTTCTCACTGTCTCTCTCCAGTGAGCACACGTGCCCTATGGCAAAAAACTTATGGAATAAATAAATAATAAAAACCACTACATGTTAACATAAATAACATTTTTATGAAAAATAGCTGTGTTTTTCAAAATGAAAAATAACTAGAAGAAGAGGTCTTGTTTTACATTTGTGAAGACCTCCTCGTGTCTGGTTTACTAGAAGACAGCTGGACTTTCACATCTGCTCTGCTTCCAGTATGCTGGGCTCTGTGGTTTTGAAGTATAGGAAGAAAACGTATCTCACACAGCGACCTCGCTGGAAAAGGCGGAGGATTTTAACATCCGTTTCAGATCATTATGAATATTTTCTTTGATATCAGACTGAAACTCAACCAGTGGCAGTTTCTTTTATTTTCATTTTGTTTTTAATCTTGCCAGAAGGTGTGTGCTCTCGCTGAAGGAAGACAGAAAGAAACCGAGAAAGCACCCGCCTTGGGGAATGGTCAGGTCATAATCCCTCCTCCTCCACTTTTCCCTCCTTTTCAGGATTTTGGGCACACATGCTCATGTGCCCAGCGTGTTTCTCAAGCAGCCGGGTCAGGGGCTTGAACCACAAAGTCAGCCATATGGGATCTAGCCATCTTAACCACGAAGCCTCGGGCTGGCCCATGGCAGTTTCTTAAAAGTGCATTTTTATATGGAATCTGAAACCCTAACAATGAACTTTTTAACTCTGTTAACATTAAAATTCATTGTTTTATTTTGTACTTTGAACGGATCTTTACCTAGGTACAATTTTCTAAAGAATTATTTTATTTAACTTTATTTATTTGTTTGTTTGTTTATTTAAATTTGACCAGAGAGGGACAGCACGGGGGGGGGGGGGGGTGGGGAGTGAGAAAGTAAGTGCCAGGTGCAGGACTCGAACCGCTGTGAGCCATGTGGGAGTCCAGCATCCTCAATCACCATGCCACCTGCCAGTTCCACACATAGACAATTTTATAATTTTATGAGTTGGTCATTTTGGAAATATCAGTTTACCAAGTTATGCAAATCTTTCAAGTACTGACATACTTCAAAATATCTAACTTTTTCATATTGGCTAACAGCACCACAGATCTCAGGAAAAAAGTGCTCAGGACTGGGAAACCATTAAGCTCGTGGTGGTAGATATATGTCTTCCAAAAGTATAAGTGTGCTTGAAAGCTCAACTGTTCTCACTGGCAGCAGATACTGTCAGTTGTCTTCCTGGAAGTGACAAGTTTACTTACTTCCTTTTTGAGGAAATGCCTGCCAGATACCCTAGTTTGTCTATCAGTCATCCTTTCATGGAAAGACAGTTTCTTATGAAAAAGTGATGAATTCGGCTCACAGCTCAAAACAATTGCACAAATACATTCTACTGAGACAACCACTGTGCTTTGATATACGGTGGAGGGACTTTATGCTCACCTCTCCTTTTGTCACCAAAACATTCAGTGTACTCAGCTCGTGGGATATAATTAAATAAATAATCTCTATCATTTTATCAAGGGCATTCATAAATGAAATGTTTTTTTTTTTTCCTGTGAGTGCATGGCAGTGGAGAATACAATCATGACTTAGGGACCAGCAGATGGTACAATGGTTATGTCCCTGGACTCCCATGTAGTTGAGCAGGATTCAAGTCCCAGATCCGGTGGCTTGAACTCATGCCGGGTGCATGTGTGTACATGCCCAAGATCCCAAAAAGAGAATGGAGGAGAAGGGATTGTGGTGTGGCCAATCTAGCTGATAGTTCTATCAGGAGGTAATTCAAGCCTCCAAACCACCAATGGTTGATAATTCCATCAGTGATTGAACCTTTCAAAGGAGCATCTTAGTTGAAACCTCTGGGCAAGATTTCCAAGGCAAAACCAGACCCGGGAACCAAAAGGTTGGATTCAGTAAGCTGATAACAAATTGACTCAAATGTGATGAGGTACAAAGATGGTAGAAGGAAGGTGAGGTGGGACGAGTTCCCTGAGCCCAGGTTCAGATGCCATCATGGCTCCTCGTGCAGCATCTATGGCTTCAAGTGTGGAAATCTGGGATCAGGTAAGAATCTGATTAGGAGTAGACCATGCTCCTACTAACCTGGACACTGACAGTGCCAGATATTGTCATCACCTGCCGCCTAAGCATATTGAAAATAAATCTCAGGGGCCAGCAGGCAGCATAGTGGTTAAGGCACTGGATTCCCACATGGCTGACGTAGTTTGAGTCCCAGATCTGGCGGCTTGAAACTCACACTGTGTGTGCATGTATACCCAAAATCCCAAGAGAAGAATGAAGGAGAAGGAATTGTGGCATGGCCATCTTCCCTGGGGGGTGATTTCTTACTTTCTCTCTCTATGTCTCTGGAGAGCACATACACCCTGTAGCAAGTCTCTCTAGAAAGAAAGAAAAAGAAAGAGAGAAAGAAAGAAGGAAGGAAGGGAGGAAGGAAGGAAGGAAGGAAGGAAGGAAGGAAGGAAAGAAAAGAAAAGAAAAAGAAAAGAGAAGAGAAGAGAAGAGAAGAGAAGAGAAAAGAAAAGAAAAGAAAAGAAAAGAAAAGAAAAGAAAAGAAAAGAAAAGAAATATGTGACTACAGTTTCTTCTGTTTTCAGCTTCCTAAGCCCTGTATCACTAAAGTGTAGATAGCCACACTTTCATATTCTGGACACCAGGTTCTAGGGCCAATTCCTGCAGTAGGCCAACCTTGCATCCTTATAATCCATGCCTTCATCTCTGTCATGATCCAAAATCCTCTCTCATGCTACCACGTGGTTCTGCTGCCCTGTTCTTCCCCCAATTCATCTGGCCTCTTCTGCCACTATCATGGTAGCCAATATCTCTGTGTCTCTGGGACTCCTCACCATGACTGAAATGTGACCTTTCTACAGGAACAACAGCCTCTTGACCATCTCCACAAATTGATCCTGTGGATTCTCTTCCTCTTCTAAGACTTTCTTGTTCAGTCATCTCATTCATTCCATAGTTTCAGTTACCACCAAGATTAGTATCTGAAGTGACAGTTTGAGAGTCTTGAGCCTGAGTCTAAAGAAGACTTGCATATTTCTGCTCCCATGCTACTGCCATAGTAACAAGCTCAGGTTTGCTACCGAATGACATACTGTGTGGAGTGAAGACAAGCTCCCATTTGACCAGTCCTAAATTATTCAACCTCCACCTGTCCCATCAGTGGGCCACAGACCCATGAGTGAGCCTAGCCAAGACCACCTGAGCCAAACCAGTTCCAGATCAGCAGAACATCCCTGTCAATCCAAAAATTCATAAGAAATATTAAATCATTGCTGTTTTAAGCTACTAAAATTTGGGGTTGTTTGTTACACAACAATAGCTAACTGATGCATGTGGGGAAATACAACAAAGAACTTAAATGTGTAGTGGAAGTAAGGCAACCTAATAAAGTATAATTCATGTACAGTACCCTTAAATTGCTGTGTTCCATATCCTGAAATGTATTGCTGAATGTGGGATGTTTTCAATCTTTCTGTTTAAATAATCTTCATTCAAAAGACTGATGTGTGACCTGGAGTCCTTTCTACAATGAATAGAGCAATAAAGAGAGAGAGAAATCAAATAGCAAAATAAAGAATTTTGCTGTGCTGTTCTAGACACAGCTGCCCTAATAGAGAAATGTGCAGTTTCTACTTTCCTTGCAGTTTTTCTGTACAGAATTACTTTAAAACAAATCCTGATGAAAGCAGTAATCAATTATGTCAAGAAGAAAACAAAGTTTGATCTGAAAATACTAACAGAATCCAACATTTTAGAAATAAATTACTGTGTCATGTCCTATGGCAACATCATATCAAATTGCTTAAAGATAAATTGTACAATTAAGTCCTGGGTCTCTGCATGTGATTTACCCTTTTTATAGATTATCACAGGCAAATATTTAATTCCAAGTTTTTCTTTCCATGTCTCTAACACCTTTCTGTCTTCTATCATTCATGGTATACTAGGAGAACAGAAATTTGCTGGAATACAGTGATTATTCATTTATTATGCATCATTCAAAAACAAGGAATTCAATATAAATAAATTTACCAGATAGCCTAAAAATTATCCAAGTATCTTTGCTTTAAAAAAAAAAAAGCAGCAGAACCTATAACTATTCTGATATAAACCTTTCTGAAATATATTTTACTTTTTCCTTCCTTATGAAGCAAAGTGTTCTTTATTCCTTAAATACATTTTTCTTTTAAATTTGCTCAAGGGCATGTACCCTTGCCAGACAGAGAGAGAGGAAGTGACTGGGGGAATGGAGACACCAGAATCCCTTCTCCTCCATTTTTCTCTCGGGACTTTGGGCACAAATGCACATGAACCCAGATTGTTTCTCAAATTGCTAATCCAGGACTCGAACCTCACATTCCATGTGAGTCAGCAGAGACTTTGTGAGGCTGGATCTTGAGGGCAAGAGGGCTTGGGATTTGGGCAAAACAAGTAAGGCCCTTGCCTCTGTACAAAATTGAAGGGAGGTACCAAAAAACTCAGTAATCAAGATATGTAATGTTTTTATGGATTTAAAAAAGTTTTTTTACAGAGGGCACATGCTGGAGAGAGACAGAGAAAGTGAGAAAGCACCCACCATGAGGCGTGGTTGAGCTGCAATCCCTTTTCCTCCATTTCCATCTTTCAGGATTTTCTATCAGACTACAGTTATCCATGTGGGGTCCAGCTGCCTTAACGACCAGGCCAGAGGCCAGCCTGTTGGATAATTTTGAAAAATAAAAAATAATGCAGAAATATCCACAATAAGCAAAGTGTCAGAATTTCTAATAAAGACTATGTCAGGAACACTACTAATTAGAGCCATATTAGAGTCTAAGGCAAGAGAAAAAACAAGTAAAAGGCTATTTGGGTTGGTAACTAGAAGAGCTCACTAACTAGGAAGTCATTCTACTTTATAAAATTATAGCCTACTGTGAAAAAAAACTGTTGGCTACTACAAAGAATAATCTTTTTTTGTCATCGTTTCTTTTTATAGTTTTGTGTGCTGACCCCTGAGCAAAATATCGAGGAGGTGGATTACACATCTATGGAGGACTTGCTAATAGGAGCAGGTACTGGCCTCAGCCTTTCTTTCCTAACCAATTAGGATTTAGATAGAATCTGAAACATGATACCAACCTTAACGTTGTAAGGCAGAATATTGGGTCAGAATTTTACTCCTCTAATAACAACATTTTTAATGTGTGTTTCTCTGCACTTCCTATTAGACAGCTCTCTCTCGGCAGCCTGAGGCACCCATGTGCCTTGGGGGGAATTAGGATTGTTAAACACAATGCACAGGGAAAGAAAACTGTAATTTGGCCTCTGACTTGGAAAATACAATTTTCAAATACGCAACAAGACTTAAATGCTAGGCTTTGTGAAAGGAAAAGAGGTTGCTAAATTCCTTTATCTCTTCTTTCCATTTATCCAAAGAGAGGCTGACTTCATCCTAGAGTATCTGAGGTGAAAGTAAGTATCCCATTCACCTTTGGCCAAGGACATTAGTCTCGATGCCCTGAAGAGAGGAACAAAGAAGAACAGAGATGAACTTCTTTCTGAAAACAGTAAGTTTGAGAAGAAAAGAAAATAATACTTGAGGGGGTTTCCCGAAATTCAATTTTAGGGCACAAGAGGACCTTGCCTCACAGGCTGCCCTTGTTGCAACTTTAGTCAAATAAGAGCATGGATAGGCAGAGCGAGAGTCAGAAGTCAGCTTGTTTGAGTCTAAATAAGGATGGAGAGAACCCCAGTGTTCTCCCATGCCTCTCAGTGGAGACTAAAAGATAACTTGGATGAGAGCCAAAGGGCCTTCTGAGGCCCACCATGGCAGGGGTCAAGGTCACCACACAGCAGAGACCATATGGTGAGCTGTCTAAGCCACGACCTGTAATTGGCATGGTTCAGAAACCGGAGTGCCCACGTTAACTATAGTAAGGTCATGTAACCCCGTACACGCACAGGTACACAGACTCTGCAATGCACAGTCACAGGTGGAAGACCTTCTCCTCCTGACCAACTAGGAAAGATAGGACTGTCAGTTATACAAGTCGCTATTTTCAGCAGCTTGTGTAATTCAGTCTATTCTCTTGGTCTACATGAGAACAGGTGACCTTGGTGACAAGAAAACAATTCTACAAACACCAGGAGACACCGGAAGGTGGACACTGTCAAGGCTCTGCCCAGGTCTCCTTCCAGTACTTTTATGGATTTTGTGTGCACCAACCCCACCTGCCCTTCAAGTGTGATTTTGTCTCTTAAGCTTACCTAAGACCTATTCTTTCAAGATATGTTTTCAGGCTACCAGAAGCAGCTTTATCCACCTGTCACCTAGAGGAAGAAGTGTTCCAGGAGGGGTCTTTAAGCAATGATGCATGGGGGAGTGAGTTGTGTGGAAGGAAGGAGATGGCCCAATCTCTTCACCTCAAGCCCTTCTGTCGGGATCATGTGGGGAAATAGTTTATTCCTGGAGTATTGGAAATGTTAGGAAATTAGATAGTGAGTGCTGTGGTTTATACCCTGGTTCATACCCCAAAGCTTCATGTTTTGGAATTTGGTTTTAGTGGGTGGTGACTTGATGTCCCTCAGAAATTCATGTATTAGGACTTTATTGTACTGATTGTTTTGTAAAGGTATTAAATGAAAACTTAATTCCTTCATTGTATCCCAGGGTGAGGTCTTTGGTGTGACTGTCATTGGAGCCAGGCCTCTGTGACTGAGTTATTGCAGGTCTAAAGGCAGTGAGAATGAGAGCAGAATGCAGAAAAAGACGTGGATAGAGACCATACGCTGCCCTGCTGAAAGTTCGGCTTTCCACCATTTGTGATGCTTTTGACTTTCTAGCCTCCAGAATTGCGAGTTACTAAACTTCTATTTCTTTATATTTCACCCAGCCTCAGGTATTTCTGTTAGTAATGTGATAATGGACAAAATAGTAAAGACGGTTACACAACTCTATAATTATAATAAAAATTACTGAATTGTACACTTGAAAGTGAATTGTATGCCATCTGACTTATATTTCAATAGAGCTGTTATTTAAAACAAAAGAAACTGTAATCACACAGCAGATTTTAAAAAAATAGTTGCTTCTACAGCAATATCATCTGAATAAAGTAATAGGCAGAAAAATACATATAGGTAATGTCTTATACCATTATTACATAACTAACAAAAATACCTGAGGCTGAGTGATTTATGAAGAAAATAGAAATTTATTGGTGAAACTCACAGTTCTGGTGGCTGGAAAGCCCAAGAGCATCACCACATGGTGGAAGGCAAAACCTTGGGCAGAGCAGAGTTGAGCCTGTGTCCACGTGTCCTCCAACTGCCTCCTTTCCTTGTACCCACAGCAGAACTCAATCATGGCGTCCCACTCTAATGACCTTATCAACCCAAAGGCCCCCTGCTCTACAGCTCTAGGCACCATGAAGAAATTAAGTTCTCACTTAACACCTTCATAATACAACAAATTCTCAGTCAACACATACATTGGAGGGGGGGACATCCAAATTGTAACAGGTAAATAGAATTTTTTAAAATGTATAACATACATTCACGAAAGTTCCTAAAGGATGTGTATGCCTTGATGAATGTTTACGTGATGGATGCGTTAACTAAATAGACTGAGATATAAGACTTTTCCATTTCCAGCACCCTAGAAGTCCCCTGAGTATCCACTCCTAGGTACTAATTGGGGGCATTTCTTTTTTTTAATTTTTTTATTTTTATTATCATCATAATCTTCTTTATATTACATTGGATTACATATAATTTTACAGTGTATTACATTGGTTTTTCAAAAGGGAATGCCGTGCATGTCAGTCAATATAGAGACATTAATCTCCCCACTTCTCATTCAATATCTTTTCTATGTTTTTCCCAACCATTATTATTATTCTAATTATTTTTTGAAACAGTCAATCACTATTTCTCATTTTGCTTGTAAAAAGACTTTACCCAACATGAAATACTTCTCAGACCAATCCAGTTGAGAATACTATACATGTCATCATCAACAGGTAGTAAGCCATATCTGTTTCTCACTAACGTCCTGCCTCTCTATTGCTCTCTTGCTATTTTTCTCTATCCTCTTCTCCTCACCACCCCCCCATTCCACACTGTCCTATTCTCGTTAAGTACTTTCACTGCTTTTACGTCCTCCAATTTTTTGCTCTCTACCATAGAGTGTGGGTAGTCAGTATATATTGAGTGGATACATACAATATCTTTCTTTCATAGCCTGGTTGGGGGCATTTCTTTAAGGAATCCTAATCTCAAGGTTTAATCCTGGGAAATCCAACCTAAGACAGTGTGGGTTCAAGTATTTCCTCACTCTGCCCTCTCCAAACTTCCTAAAGCCATCTTTGGTAAAGGAGAGAGAGAGGAAATGAAAATTCCAAGAGACTATGCTTTAGCTAAAGAATTATAATCAGAAGTTATACTTTCGTATTTCTTTTTTCAAAAATTTTTTTTTTCTTTTTTGAGAAAAGATCGTCTTACATTGCCCAGGTTGGCCTCGAACTTGTGACCCTCTTGTCTTAATTGCCTAAGTAGCTGGAATTACAGGCTTGCACTAGGAGTTAGGCTTTAAATATTCCAAATGGTCAAATGGAAAGGATATGACTGGGACTGAAAAAGATTGAAATAGGAATTGGCAATTGGACATTGTCACCATGTTAGGGGACCTTCAGAAAGGTCAACACAGATGTAGAGAAGGTCAGAGTAATCTTTAAGGAGGCGAATCAGTCCGTTGCTGGAAGAATATGCTAAGCTTTGATAATAAACTAAGCCCCTTGTCCTATGAAAAACCTGAATATTATCATACTCTTCCAGTGTCATTCCCCACCAATTCTGTCAGTTGTTGGATCACAGAGCATCGTGCTGCTATTCTCCCAAAAGACCTCCTGGGTTTTTGCACTTGCTAATCTCTATTCTAGACTTCTTATCTGCTCTGTATTCAATCATTCCTATTTTTTTTTTTTTAAAGAGTCAGAGTTGCTTAATAACCAAGTGGAATGGATCCAGGTGTTTTAAAAATAAAGCTATAAAAAACAGTTTGGGGGAGAAGCGGTGAATTTGAATATGGCCAGGGTATTAGATGATAGGGAGAGTACCACTGATGGTTTTCAACTGTGTAGGAGAATGCCCTGAGTTTTAGAGAATGCGTATGAATTATTCAAGATAGAATGCTCAATGTCTATAACTTACCTCCAAATGGATCAGAAAAAACTAGGGAAGTTAAGCAAATATAACAAAATGTCAACAATCGTTGGGTCGAAATAGTATTCAGATGTTTATCGAATTGTTTTTTCAATCTCCCTTTAAGTTTAAAATATTTTGTAAGGAAAAGTTTGAAGATAGAGATAATCTATGTTTTTGGTATTCTATACCAAATGTACATAATATGTGAAAAAGAAGAAGAAGAAAAGTTGTCGTTATCTCAGATCTCATTTTTTTTAAAGAATTATTTAACTTTATTCATTGTATTATTTTATTCTATTCTATTTTGAAGTTGACGAGGGAGAGAGAGAGAGAGAGAGAGAGAGAGAGAATGCAAGCTGCCAGGTCCAGGACTTGAACCACAGTCAGCCATGTGGGAGTCCAGCCGCCTTAACCACTATGCCACCTGCCGGCCCCTCAGATCTCATTTTAAAGTAAAGCTGACCTTGACCTCTGCATTGGGGGCCCACATCTTACTGAAGCATTAGTCCCCACTGCAATGCAGAGCATTCTCGTTTATATGCAGCGGAATAATTTGTTGACTTGTTATTTATATTCACTCCCTTGCTTCTCAGAACCACGCAGGACTCAGGGGAGCTTGGTCCAAGAAGCAGAACTTTAGAAAAACCCCTTGTTAAACTGTGAAGTCCTATTACAAGTTACTGGTACAGAAAATAACTTCTTTACAGTTCAGAATACCTCACTATTGGGAACTCAAATAACCACAGACAGCTCTTTGAAAAAGTAGTATTCAAGAAGAGCCCTCAGAAGCAAAATGTATCTGATTGAAAAGAAGGTATTTCTGGTAGGATACATGGTGTGAATAAACATGGAAAAGAAGAATGCCCAGACTCTGTATGGTAATGAATAAAATACATTCATTCATTCAGCAGCTACATATTAATATTTATCGGGACTGTTTATAAAACAATGTGCTAGGGATTGAGGATAAAATGGCAAAGAATCCAACAACTAATGTTTTAGATTAGAGATTGGTAAATTTTAGGGTTGTAGGCTGAGCACGGCCCATCACCTATTTTTGTAAATAAAGTTTTATTGAAACATGGCCACATTCACTTATTTACATCTGGACCTATGGCTGGTTTTTGCACTACAATGGCAGGGTCAGATAGCTGCAACAGAGTCTAAAATATTTACAGACTAAGAATTGCTGACCCTTGCCCTAGAACCTATAGCATTATGGGGAGACAGATAACAGTTAAACAACTACAAATAAATTGAAAGTGCAGCTTTGATAAGGGCAATGGATGTGAGATATGTGGTCCCAAGGGAACACGTAATAAAGGAATTTGACCTAATCAGAGCACTAGGAGAAGATTGCTTCGGGAAATTAAAATCGAGGTCAAAGCTGAAGGGTGAGTAAAAGAAGACCAGATGAAGCAAAAAAAAAAAAAAAAAAAAAAAGAAGAAAAGAAAAGAAAAAAAGAGTATCTCAGGCAGAGAGGATCTCTCATGTAGAGGCCCTATGGGAATAGGGTGACTTTGAAGGAATAAAGAAAAACTTACTGCGGATGTAGTTCAAAGAATGCACAAAATGAGACTAGGAAGGCGGGGGAAGGCCAAGCACACAGGATTTACAGGCCAGGTTGGGAGGTTGTCTTTAAGCTGAAAGAGAACCCACTGATAGGTTTTAAGTAGATGAGGGGTGTGATTCACTGCACTCTGAAAACATCACTCAAACTCCCGTGGAGAGGAGACAGGAATGGTGCAGGAGCGAACATATGTACAGCAGTGTTGGCAGCTTGGTAGCTCTTGATGCATGGAATCAGCCAGTTCGGAAATATATTTGCATGTGGTTCTGGTTAGTGCGGATCATAGGAGGTATTTTGCATGAAAAGACAAAGTAGAGCAGCAGCCCCAAATTTTGCATTCTTAAGGTCAGCGGCAATGTGAAGCTCACACACGTCAATTGTCTGTCAGCTCACCATGTTGGCATGGGGAAGGATCGGGACTCAGAGTTCCCCCAGCTCCCACCAGATCATCCCTATTTTCTCTGAGTCTTGGCCAAATGTACATGCAGCTCCCATGGAGAAGGGCACTGGTTTCTCCAGGCCATACGGCACTGTGGTTGGAGAAGGTAAGAGAGAGAGTGAGAGAAACCTCAGTTTTATTTCGTCTTCGTAAGATCCAGTTTGTCCTCAGTTTACCCTCGCTTCCCTCTACATCTAGCTTCTCTTCCCAACTGCCAACCTGAATGACGTCAGTCTTGGGACTTCAGGCCCTGAGAATAAACACAGTGACAACAGCCTCTGTCAACTGCTCTACCAGCCCCCACAACCGACTAAAGTTCAATCCCTACAATAAATTCCTTCCATATCACTTGCAGTGGTTCAGCTTCTGTGATGAAATTCTCACGGATGCAGGGACTGTCCCAATAACCTAGACCAGAGACGATATGGTATCTTGAATAAGGGTCATGGTGGCAGTGGCGGCATATTTTATTTGGAACTCCTACCTCCAACTCCTCTCCGTGAGAGAAGACCATATATCTCTACCTGGTTGGACTCAGATGTGACTTTGTGACTCGCTTTTGGAAAAGGTGGGAGGAGGACAGTAACATTTGACACAGGCATTTCTGAACAGAATATTCAAGAGCCAGAAAGAGAGGCACCATATTCTCTGTTACCTCTGATGTACCATTGCAAAGCTTTGGAGAAAGAACGCTCCATTAGTCTGAGTCATGGATAAATGCAACATGCAACAGCACACAGCTGACCTGCAATGGACATGTAACAGCATACACATCTTTGTCAAGTATGCTTCCGAGAGCCGGGAATGGCCACATTTAAGAGCTATCCCTGCAATCGAAAGAACTTGGTGATGAATTGGGTCTGAGATAGAAACAGGTGTCAACAGTGATTTCCAAGTCATGGCTTGCTTAACTAGACAAATACTGGAGAAATGTACTATAGTCAGAGGAATTGCTAAAGATGGAGGGGTTTGACAACCAGCAGTGTTGAATTCTCGTGAAAACCATGAAAGCAGTGTGCCAAGAACTCTGAATGAGTATTTTCTATGCGTCACAATGAAGAGATCTAAGAGCCTCGAAACTCCATGTACTCAGCATAGTGGTGATGGACCAAGAGGAATTTTAAAAAAGGAAGATGGTGGGACCAGCAGTTAGCGTAATGGCTATGTCGCTGGACTCCCACGTAGTCGACCGCGGTTCGAGTCCCGGACCCGGTGGCTTAAACTCACGCCGGGCGCGTGTGCGTGCGTGCCCAAGATCCCGAGAGGAGAATGGAGGAGAAGGGATTGCGGCGTGGCCATCCCCCCTGGGGGGTGATTTCCTGCTTTCTGTCTCTCTGTCTCTCTCTGTCTGTCTGGCGAGCGCACGCGCCCTATAGCAAAAACCTCTCCAAAAAAAAAAAAAAAGGAAGATGGTAAGGCAATAAGATTGGGAAGGCAGCATCCAGTCTTGGGCACCTATGGTATAAGGCAGCTAAGCCGGCCGAAGCAGGTTGTTAGGGTCTGACACAGGGCAACTCTCATCCGGCCGGTTAGCCTAGCAATAACCAGTTTGAGTTAAGGCAAAACTGCCCCACACTGTGACCAGAGACAGCAAGCCACAGATGAGAAGGCATCAACTGTGGGGCTGAAGTTGAGAGACTATGTACAAGTCTTTGAGAAGTCTGGTAAAATTATGGTCTCCTGGTCCTTGTGTTCTGAGTGGCAAAGCTGGTTACCAAAACAAGGATGCAGGCCTTAGGAACAAGATAGGAGACAGTAATCGAAAATGAGACCTAGATTGGGTGTTTAGCTACAGGACATTATTAAAGAGAAGATGGACTGAAGCCAGGGAAATATTCCAGACATTGTTAGTAGCAGTTAGACGTGAGCAGGGTGAGACAGGCCTGCCCCCCTAACTCCTACCCCCAACTCTACCCCTAGACAGAAAAGTTCCCACCCAGACTGGTCTGGCCTAGAGTCAACAGTTTCTGGTAGAAAGGGAATCCGCCACCACCACCCCCTTAGAAAAGCTCCTATCGTGTCTCAAGGCCAAACACCTGCTTGCTTGCCTCAAGGCTGAGCCCCCTCTGCTTGCCTTAAGGCCCGACGTGTGCTCCAGGCCAGCTGTCTGCCTTAAGCCACCTACGCTCATTGCAGCTTTGACTCCCTCTGCCCCCTGGACTTTCAGGATGCATTTTGGGAAACTACATGGGCTGAGATGTCTTAAGTTCTGTAAGCCCCTGGCTGCCAATCATAGATGACCCTGTGACAAAGGGAGAGGGGCCACTCAGGGAAGGGGCCAGGCAAGGGAACCACAGCCATAATAAAAGATACCCACCCATGTTTAAAACAATCATGAGAATAAATAATAATCTGAAAAAAAAATGATGAAAAATCATTTGATGATGATGACGTGGATAGTAATGTCTTTGTCTTGACTAATATGCATGGAATTATGCTGGAAAAAGAAATGTAATACATTGTAAAGATATATCTGATTCAATGTAATATAAAAAAGATTATTATAATAATCAATTTAATTAAAAAAAAAAAGAAAGGTGAAAATAAAAGAAACCCGTCCAGATGACTCTGGGACTGGCTGGTCTCAGTTCAACCAGCCTGCTCTCTCTTCTTAAGAGTGTGGTTTGCTTTGCTTAGCTAAGTAAAGTTTCTATATTAGCTGCTTTTCTGCTGGTGTCTGTTGTTATTTTTTTTTTTTTTTTTTTTGTCTGTGGATGCCAAGAACTAAGGTTCACAGTCACCCCATAACAAACATGACCTAGAGTAGGGGCAAAAGCGGGGAAATAGAAGCAACTCTTTTAAAAAAATAAATAAACAAACAAACAGAATAAATGGATGATCCAACACGAGTGGTGAGAAAGAGGCAAAGGCCAAATGTTCTGCGCTCTGTGGGAAACCGCGTCATGGTGTGTGAATACCTTCTTGACTCAGTAAGTCTGGAACTACATTTTTCCGTGTTCTATTCCCTCTATTATTCCAGGTTAGTAATAGCCACAAGAGACAGTTTGTATGAAATTAAAAAGGGAGAAGGGGTCAGTTATGTGGCCTGGTGGTTAAGGAGCTGGATCCCACATGGCCAACCACATGGTTCGAGTCCCAGACCTGGCAGCTTGAGAAACTCACTGGATGTATGTGCATGCGTGCTCAAAACGGAAAGACAGGAGAGATGGAGGAGAAGGGACTGCAGTGTGAGCATTCCCCACGGGGGATGGGTCTCCTCTCTCTGTGTCTCTCTCTCTAGATAGAGAATTATCATATGACCTAACAACTCTACTTCTAAATAGATACCCAAAAGAAAGGAAAATAGGGACTCAAATGGATATTTATATGACAACATTCATTGCTGCATTATTCACAAGAGCCAAAATGTAGAAACGATTCAAAGGTCTATCGCCAGATTTTTAATTTTTTAATTTATTTTCTATCATTGGATTAATGGATAAGGAAAACACGGTATATCTCTACAATGGAACACTATTCAGCAATAAGAAGGACTAAAATTCTGACACATGATACAACGTGGACGAAACTTAAAAACATTCTGCTAAGTGAAATGAGTCAGATGCAAGCACAAACACAAAATGAAATTTAAAAAGAAGTGCAGGGAACCAGCAGTTAGTGTAATGGCTATGTCACTGGACTCCCACGTAGTCGACCGCGGTTCGCGTCCCAGACCCGGTGGCTTAAAACTCACGCCGGGCGCGTGTGCGTGCATGCCCAAGATCCCGAGAGGAGAATGGAGGAGAAGGGATTGCGGCATGACCATCCCCCCTGGGGGGTGATTTCTCACTTTCTGTCTCTATGTCTCTCTCTGTCTGTCTGGCGAGCGCAGATGCCCTATAGTGAAAATCTCTCCAAAAATAAATAAATAAAAGAAGTGCAACAGCAACTATATTTTTCTATCCCTGAATGTGAGCGTGGGTGGCTGGACATCGGCATCACGGACGTTGGCATTGGTCTGCGTGGGCGGCGCCTGCCTCCCAGCTCCCCCAGCTCCACCCAAGGTCTTCCCTCAGCATCTCTGAGTCCTGGTCCAGTGTGGGGTAATCCCAGGGCCATGAGTACTGCAACCCTTGAAGGTCACCCACAGTAACTCCAAGATGAAACTGGGGAAAGATCAGGGCAGAATCCAATTCATCCTCAGAGAGTTCAGCTCACCCTTTCTCCTGTCCACACCTGTCTTTCCTTCTTGCTGTCTAGTCTAGTTGCCTTATAACAACTGCGGAGTGAGGCCATCAGCTCCTTGGTCGACCAGCTGCCACAGCCGTGAGGGAAGAACCACCTTGCTAAGTCACGTGCGGTAGTTCTGCCTCTGCCATTGATCTTGATGCGACAGGCATTGCAAACCCTGTTACATGATGCTAGGTCGCAGCTTTCATGTGTGCAGTTTTTCTCTGCCTTTTTAAAGAATGCTCTTTATTACAAAAGCGAGAGCTGTGTCTATTGTGAACCAACCTTTTGGAAAGTCACAGTGATGGCTGGGAAATACATGGCCATTTACTGTTTATCTGTTAATGTAGTCATTATGTAATCATATATATATATATATATATCTTTATATATATATATATATATATATATATATATATATATATATACACACATACACATATCACATTACATATGTATGCTTAATTTTCTCCTGTGAGTCACACAGATAAAAATAGTTACAGAACACCTTGACCAAGGCTTCACAGTGAATCTAGCCAGAAGCATAGGAAAGGTAATCAACTTGCTCTTTCCAGTCTGGTTTGTCTCTCAGTGCAAACATGATTCTCAGAGTTTGTCTTTGCAAACCCATTCCCACCCAGAGTTCTCTACCCTGAATCAGAAACATCAGTAAGATGGCCAAGTTAAATGTGGACTTGCACATCTCTTTCAGGAAGCCAAGATTTTCCTTCACCCTCTCCGGATGCCCAGTGTCTCCAGGCTGTTCCAATCTCCAACCAGCAACACCAAATGTGAGTGCCCACTGGAAAACTTTGGAAAAATATGGTTCCCATTGGCTATAACCCACACAATGGGAAGTGCTGACACACTGTGAGTGGTGTTTTATTTTCTAAACCCTTTTGTGCTTTAAAGTATTTCCTGGCAATTGTTTCTTGGAAACTATCTTAGAGAAAGTTTTCTTGTTTGCCTTTAAGGAACGCCAATGAATATACTATGTGCTCAAGAACCCGCATCATAAAAAGCAGCAGAAAGAGAGGCAAATTGTTCTATTAGCTCACATTAAAAGTATTATTTTACTATATGTATTTAAGGAATATAACGTTTTGAAATGCATATCAGACTATGTAGAAATCTCGACAGTTATATTTTATAAATGAAGTCCATAAATCTAACCTTTTTAAAGTTAAACACTTTACGGATGTTTGTGTTGTTAAAGCAGTGGTTCTTAAAAACATTTTAGAGCTAGCCAGTGGCATAGTGGTTAGAAGGCCACATTCCACACGGCTGACCCTGTGGTTCAGCGGTGGCTTGAGAAACACTCTGGGCACATACACCTTCATGCCAAAAATCCCAAAGAGAAAAATAAAGGAGAAGGGACTCCAGTGTGGACGTCCCCCACAGGGGCTGCTTTCTCACTTTCTCTCTTTTTTCTTTCTGTATGTCTGTCTCCAGCAAGTGCACACACTCTATAGCAAATTAAATTAAAAAAATAAACCTTTAAGATGCAGCTTCCTTATTGGTTTAAAAAGTCCCATGAAATCCCTTACACTATACACAAAAATTAATTCAAAATAAATTTAAAAAAATAAATTTAAGAGTTAAAAACTATTAAACTCTTAAAAAAAGAAAACACAGGAACCAATCTTCACAATTTTTAGATTTGGTAATGGTGTCTTAAATATGACACCGAAGCACAAGCTGCAAAATGAAAAATAGAAAAACTGGACTTCACTAAAATTAAAAACTTTTTTGTATCAAAGGATACTATTAAGATAATGAAAATACAATCCACAGAATGGGACGAAATATTTACAAATCACATATCTGATCAGGATTTAATATTCAGAATATATACACACCTACAACCTAGCAACAAAAGGACCAACAACCCAATTCAAAAATGAGGAAAGAACTTGAATAGATATTTCTTCAGAGAAGATATGCAGATGGCTAATAAGCACATGAAAAGATGTTCAACATCATTAGTCATGAGAGAAATGCAAATCAAAATGACAATGAGATCCCACTTCACATTTATTAGGATGACAGTCAGTAAATAAACAAACAAAGATCAGAAAATAACAAGTGTTGGAGAAGATGCAGATAAATGAGACCTTCAGATGTTGGTAGAGAGAATGTAACATGGCACAACCACTATGGAAAACAGTTACTAGTTCCTCAAAAACCTATACATGGAATTATTATAAGACCTAGCAATTCTACTTCTAAATATATACCCAAAAGAAGGGAAAATAGGGACTCAAGTGGATATTTATATGACAATGTTATTGCAGCATTATTTTTTCTTTGGTTTTTTTTTTTTTTTTTTTTTGAAGAGGTTTTTGTTATAGGGCACATGCGCTCGCCAGACAGACAGAGAGAGACAGAGAGACAGAAAGCGAGAAATCACCCCCCAGGGGAGATGGTCACACCGCAATCCCTTCTCCTCCCTTCTCCTCTCGGGATCTTGGGCACGCACGCACACGTGCCCGGCATGAGTTTTTTAAGCCACCGGGTCCGGGACACGAACCGCGGTCTACTACGTGGGAGTCCAGCGACATAGCCATTACGCTAACTGCTGGTTTCCCTTATTGCAGCTTTATTCACAAGAGCCAAAATGTAGAAACAACCCAAGGGGCCACTGACAGATGAATGAATAAAGAAGTGGTATGTGTGTACAATGAAATATTATTCAGCACTAAAAAGGAATAAACTTCTGACACGTAATACAACATGGACTAAATTTAAAACATTATGCAAAGTGAAAAGAGTCAGACACAAAAGAGTAAATAATGTATGATTTCATTTATATGAAATACCTTGAATAGATGCAGGAATGCAGAAAGTGGATAAGAGCAACTGGAGAAAGAGGGAAATGGGTAGTTATCGCTTAGTGGTTTTAAGGTGATGAAAGAATTTTGGAAATAGGTAGTGGTGATGGTTGCACAACATTGTGAATGTAATTAATGCCATGGGCAGCTTTCATGTTTTTACCACATACAAAGAAAATTTTAAGCCATGAAAACAATCACTTCATTTACCACAGTCTTGAAACTTCTACCACCAGATAAATGTTACCAAAATGAATAGAAACTGTGAAGTCCCTATCAATGAGCAAAAGGAATAGATTACTAATTTATGCAAGAGACCAAACACAGATGTTGTCACAGTAAAAATATTACTACCATATGACATTAATTCACAGTCAGGAGACCACTCTGAATCCAGAACCAGGCTTAACAAACCACTAGCCTAGAAGAAAATGTATTATGGGACACACATGCTCTGATTCTAGAAAGGTTTGCTTCTCTCTCTTGATTTAATTAAGAATATTTTTAAGACAGTCTTATCATTTGTAGATTCATTAAAGTTGAGATTAGTTTTTAAAAAGAAAATAAACACAGAAGGTAATGTGATCTTTGAGTAATTAAATGACAATTTAATTTGTCATTATTCAGAATTGTTTAAAAGGAAAAACTTATAAATTTTGACTCACTCATATTACTACATTATAAACCAAGTCATCATAATACAGATTATTTAGGTATTGCCAATAGATTCCAGTAAAATTTGAAACATAGAAATATAAGTAACTTTTTAAAAAAATCATTGATCTTTTTTATGCTGAATATATATTTGAGGATACAAAACATAAGTATTTAGGATCCCTTTAGAAATTCAGATGCAGAAATTTCTTTCATTTGATCATGTAGAAGTGCATTAATACAGATAATATGAGCAGGAAAAGATAAAAAGACATCATGTTGGATATTCAATAATCCATTACTTAAAGATAAGGTTTTCTAATAGCCATTAAAAGGAAAAATCAAAGAATATATAAATTTTAATTTAGCATAACATTGCACCGCATCATAGCTTATGAGAGGTTTCCAGAGCATCCAGTAACAGATGGATTACTGGTCATTTACTAAAGATTTGGAAATGCTAAAGGTAAAGAAAATTGTACTACCATAAAAGGATTTTAAATAAAAAAAGTTAAATTCCCTGTAGTAAAAACCTTATGGAGAACTGTTATGAATTTAGGCACTACTGAATAAAACTGCAGTTAAGAAAGCCAATAATTTTTATAGGGAAAATAAATTTTCCTGTGATAATTCAGATAAAACTGGTAAATGGGTAACTGCTTTAATAAAAAGGAAAGAGAAAACTCAACATAACAGCCATTTATCCAAAACAAGAAGTGATAATGAGGAAAGAGATAAGGAGTATCTTTAAGACATATTATGAGAGAATTTAAATCTGAAAATCTGGTAAATGTGGTTTCAATTTAGAAAGTTTGGAGGAAAAACAATTGAAATCTTCATTCAGCCACAGTGGCAAAGGCAGTAGGGACACTGCCACACAAAGGTTGAAAGTAAAGGGATGGAAAAAGGTACTCCATGTAAATGATAATCCAAAGAGAGCAGGGACGATTGTACTTACATCAGACAAAATAGACTTGAAGTTGAAAACTGTGACAAGAGATAAATGAGGTCATTATATAATGATAAAAAGGCCAATTCATCAGGTTAATAAAATATTTGTAAGTATATATGTACCTAACAATGGAGCACCTAAATATATAAATCAAATGCATATTAACAGCCCTGAAGGGAGAAATAGATAGCAGAAATAAATTCACACATTTATATTGAATTGACCTTTGAACAAAGGTGCCAAGAATGCAAAATGGGGGAAGGGCAATCTCTTCTAAATGCTATTGAGAAAATTGGATATTCACATGCGTAAGAAAGAAATTGTACCCGTATCTCTCACCAAATACAAAGACCAATGACCTGAAAGTGTTGCTTTACCAAAAGAAAACATAGAGGGAAAGCTTCTTGACATTGGTCTGGGTAATGATCAGTTGGATATGACCCCCAAAGCACAGGCAACAACAGCAAAAAACAGACAAATAGTATTGCTTCAGAAATGAAGGCTTCTGTATAGTAAAGGACATGATCAACAGAGCAAATAGTCTGCCTATGGAGTGGGAAAAAAATTTTGCAAATCATACATCTAACAAGGGGTTAATACCCAAAATATATAAGAAACTCATACAACGTAATAGTGATAAAGTAAATAACCAGATAAAGATAAGGACAAAGGCCCTAAATAGACAGTTCTCAAAAGAATATATACAAATGCCTCCAGACATAAGAAAAAATTGCTCAACACCACTAATCATCACAGAAACAAAAACTAAAAGCAAAATGAGGTATCACCTGTCAGTGCAGTTATTATGAAAAATCACTGTTGAGGGGCCAGCAGACGGTCGAGTGATTATGTTGCTCAATTCCCACATGGCTGACAGCAGTTCAAGTCTTGGACCCGGTGGCTTGAAATAATGCTGGGAGTATGTGTTCCCAAGATCCCAGGAGGAGAATGGAGGAGAAGGGATTGCAGCATAGCCATCCCTCATAGGGAGGGAGGTTGACTTCTCACCTCCCCTCTCACTGTCTCTCTCTCTCTCTCTGGCAAGCACACATGCCCAAAGTCATAATGGTGGATTTTTACCAGATGATATAAGGTCCTAAAGATCAGTTTTAGGGATTTTTTTTCCCCAGGGGGAATGAGGCACCAGTGAAAATACATATACAGAATACAGACAGATTATTAAAACAATGGTAGAGCAAATGAACCAACACGAGAAGATATTAAAGCAGTCTTGATGGAAGCTCATGAGTCGGTCACGTGAGAACAGTTGTGGAAACTACTAAGTAAGACAGACCTTGGCAGCTGACTAGACTAGGAAGAATGATACCTGCCTTGCATGCACAGGGTTAAAAGGAAAAGAGAGCCACAAATTGAATCCGTGGAGGAAAGAAAGAAGTGGAGGTATGTAGGGGGAAAGATTACCTTAGGTTATTCAAATTTGAAGTGTCTTGTGGACAACGTAGGTAAAAGACCAGGAAACTGTTAAGTTTAAGACCCCTGAGTTCAGAAAAGAAGTTGGAAACACAGGATTATAGGTGAAAGCATTGTGCAAAAAAGGGGGTAGTTGAAGTCAAGAAAGTTTATCAAGTTCAGCAAGTAAGGAAAGAATAAAAAGAGCAAAATGCACAAACAGCATTGGAAAATAGAAACCATCTCTTCTTTGTTTTACCCCTTGATCCTTCCTCATTGGTACAATTGGGGAAAACCAATCATATGATAGGATAAAATAAAATAATGAATTCACAGATGGTAGTATTCAGTGAACATGGTAAGTATTCAGTGAATGTTGTCCTAGAGGATCAACGGAGTAATTGTTCTACTGACTGGGGTGGTTAAATAAATAAGCACATTCACAAGATATGAGATTATGCAACTATTTAAGATCCCGTTTTTGAAGAATAGTGAAATGACTTAGGGAAATGCCTTAAATTTAATATTAAAAGGGAACACCAGAATAAAAATGGTAATTCTACTAAGTAGAAATATGCATACATGCACGCAAACTCTTACAGTAAAATAATGCTCACAGCAGTTATGTCTGAGTAGTGAGAAGAGTAAGAATTAAAATTTTTTCTTTATTTTTCACTACATTGCCTGTACTTTTTATAAGTGGATAATACTTTATAGTCAGAAGGCAATTCTCAAAGAAAGTTTAATCAATATCATCAATTATTGTAGAAAGTTGAAGAAGGAGGGGGGACATTGATCTTGGCAACTCGATGATCACTGATGACACTTTGAGTAGAATAGTAATGATGGAAATGACTTTTTAAAATATTATAAAATATTTCATACATATAAAAAGATTTAAAGAAATAGAACATTATCAATATGGTTGAAACCATCTGTGTATTCCTCTCTAATAACATTTTCCTTCCTTCCCTGTGAGAAATAGAAATTATTCACAATGTTGTGCTTAAAGTCACATTTTGGCGAGTTAAGTGAGCAGGTGGGGAGAAAATGGAGGCTGGAGCCCTGGAAGGCTCTTTCATAATTTGGTGGTAAAGTGGAGGAGAACAGTAGAATAACAGTTTTAGGGGAGCGTTAAGTGGGGGGGGGTACAGTTTTTAGTTTAGAAAAGAAGTAAGCATGTTTCTAGAAGAAGTAAGAAAGCCAGATTGATATTAAGGATGCAAGAGAGATGAGAAGCTGTGACTAAGACAATCTACTCTCAAAAAGGCAGGAATGGTTGAAATAGGCACTTTGGGGTGAAATTCAACTATATCTCTGAATGATCCATCCTAGTCATTAAAACAATTCCATTATTCAATTTAATGTGTTTATCTTCCCTGTCCTTCAGGGTAAAATATATATTACATTAGCATAAATCTTTTTTTAAGCAGATAAATCCCACTGGAAATTTTATGAAAGCAAAGAAATGGTTAAACGCAACAAAACATTAGCAGAACACACAGAGAGAAGAATGTTGCTGCAGTTCCTTGAAGAATTGCACCCTGTAAAAGAGAAGATTTCTTCATTTTTATTTCAAATAGTGCCACATGCGTAAATCAATTTGTGGTCTCGTTTTTACATTATAATTGAAAATGAATAAAAGAGCTACTTGGCTGTTCAAGATGTTACTCTATTTTTCTCAACAAGATTATGCAATAATATCCAAATTTTTAACCAACAGAATGAGTTGGGTTATGGAACAAATTATTCATAGAGATAGGACTCGCTTCATAAAAGGTAGACTCTCATGAAACAATGTGAGCAAGGTCTGAATATTATTAGTTGTGCCCCAAATATTTCATTCCGAGTTCTCATGGTAGCGAAATACACTGAACTAGCATTTGATAATATTAAAATGGCTATATGCTTTTGAAGGATTTAAAGGATTCAATCTTAAGAAACCATTTACAATATTCAATTGGTATGCCTCCTTATACGAATCTTTGAAAGCATTTACTAAAATTAGTCGGCATCAGCCTGAATTCTTATTTAAAGGATAGAATGATCCAGAACTGCATCTGTCTCCATAACTATATGAGTCTGATATTAAATTGCCTTTGTACATGGTGTAGGGAAAATAGTAACATCTCAAATGTTATAAACTCATGTAGCATCTAATTACTTATCACCAAAATTATTTACCAGTAAAAATGATTTTGAATTCTTTTTCATCTAAAAAATAGAAACCATCTATTATGTTTATTTTCTAAGAGATATCTCATGGACATATGAGCAAGTTTTTTAACCTCAGAAGCTAAACTAGCCCCGCAGAGAATGTTTATCCATGTCCAGCAATCATGCTCTGGTAGATCCTACACACAGTCCCAGGTCATCACACCCAGAAAAAAAAAATCAGTTATAATTGACCATGAAAGACTTTGTGAATATATTGATGGCCAATATTCTTTTTCTTTAAGTTCATCCATTTCTTCAGAAAGAGAGTCATCTTCAACCTATTCTTCACCCCACGACCCATCCCCAGTCTCAGTCAGCCCAGACCACAGGCAAGCACACACACACACACCCAGCATGTTCAGGGGGCTCTTAGAAGGGGCACTGAGGACATTGACCTTCCCATGTCAGGGCAGCCACTCCTCCCACATTTTATGCTTGGCAGAGGCTTTTGATGGTACAGTGAGGTCTAGGTAGTCCTGTTTGCCCTCTGCTCCTGGGTACGGGAAGATCAGCATGGCGTCAGCACCAGAAAGGCAGCTCTTCTTACCAGTTCTGAAGGCAGAGGAGCCTCTCTTCCCCCACTCTAGGCTTGGAAGGAGGCTTCGGTTGGTGTGGTCACATCCCGTGGGCCCTAGCTGTACTCTGCTAGCTTACCCCTTGACTCTCCTTTTTTATAAGACTCCACACATGGCCCAGGCCCTGGGGCACAGTCAGTAATGTTTCGGGTCGTGAAGGTGGAAGCTACGTGCCAACCACAGCTGGAGTCCCCTGCCTGTTTGGCAGTGCACATGTGCTCAGGACTTAGTGGACCAGAGGATCGGAGGAAAGGGATCATCCAGTGGAAGGTGCTTCTCAGTCTTTCATACACATGAGCACTGTATCATGAATTGAAGAATAAAGAGGGCCTGCCTCGTTGGCCCGGTGTCTGGGGGAGCCAGATCCTGCATGGCCCAGCACACTGTTTGAATCCCAGCCCAGTGGCTTCAAAAGCATGCTGGAAGCCTGTGTATGCATGCCCAGACTTCACTGGGGTAGGGAAATGGAAGAGAAGGGATTGCTTGTGACGGTGTTCCATTGAAGGAAGCTCTCTCCCTCTCCCTCTCCCTCTCCCTCTCCCTCTCCCTATCTCTGTCTCTCTCTGGCAAACTTATGTGCCCTCTGCTAAATAAATAAATGAATAAATAAATAAACAAGAGCTCATGTTGTTAGGAGACCCCAACAGCATTTCCTACAGGGAGATTCTTTTATTCTCCAAATATGAAAGAAAATTATGGGTTATAGTTAGCAAAAAGGAAGACAGTGAAATCATACAGTGAAATAAATTGACCAAGCAGACCTTTGTAGAATTTGATTTCTGTGTCAGTTTCCTGATGGAAATAGAAACCGTTCTAGATGTTCTGAATAAAAAGAGATTTGATATAAGAAACCAGGTGCTTGAAAAATCACGGGAAGAGTTTAAGTATCTGGCATCAGGAGGCCCTGATCTAGGGTACATACAGTTTTAACCAGTGCTGTTTGTCAGCCCTCGCAAATCCTGGGATTGGATACTGGAGCGCCAAGTCTGACCATCTTGCCTCCCTCTAGGTATGTGTCTATGACTTGGCTCTTCAAGAAAATTATGGCCTTCACCTCATTTCTGCCTTCCAAAGTAAGCACATGTGAATCAAACGGACAGAATCCAGTTTGCATCCTGAAGCTCAGTTGTAGTTCTTAGCCTTCCAGCTCTTGCGGTACAGGAAAGTTCACTAAGATTAAGGAGGGATGGAGAACTGTTGGGACATACGTCGCTGTGTTTTTATGATGATTATCCACCACTTCATGAAAAAGTCTATATTTGTACTGGTTTTCTGCTATTCCCCTCTCCTCCTCATCCTGCACACCCACACATACCCACACGTGCAGAGACACGTACATGCACAGAAGCAGGGCTGGGTATGTGTTCATCTTCCTTATTTCTGTGGGACTCACTGTCACTTAGTTCCCGAGTCTTTGCATTAAATTTTATTCTTTTCTTAACAAAGTTGGCAAATTGGAAGGATATGGATCATCTAGGCCGGTCTCCCACTTTCAAGAGGAGGAGCCAGAAGCCAAGAGGCACATGACAAGTAAGTTAGTACTCAGGGAAGAGAATGCAGTTCCGGTGTCCCTCAGTCTCATACTCCTTCCAAAAAACATGCAGCTTTGCCTCTAAGCTTTCTCGGTTGTCCTCTTCATCCCATATTGTCATCCCTTCGTCTCTAGCCATCCAGCCACCATCCTAGCTCAGGTCTTCACCATCTCAAACGTGGATCCTCGATCATCCCTGAGCTGATCTTCCCACTTAGTGCCCCTCTCTACTTTCACCTACCCACTGTTTGGCCATCATCTTCACTCTCCTAAAAATGCTTCTTAACAGCATCCCATACTTGGATTACTAACATAACGTGATACTGCCGATACAATGAAAATCAAGTTCTTCAGTCTTGCTCATCCATAGCCAAACATCATGATCTTCTCCAATTCTGCTCTTGTATGTGAGGGTTGAGACCTAGCCACCTAATGGCAGGGTGTGTCCTTTAAATTACCAGGGTGAAACAAGAACCAAATGAGGCTCAGTGTTAAGGATAGAATAAGGGGTCCGATTTGGTATTTGGTCAGGTCGAGAACAATTGTTGATCAAAATATGTCAGAACTTGGAATAAGTTATAACTTAAGGCATTAGCAAAGTCATGAAGCTGAACATTAACTCAGTAGTAACTGGAGCTGAACACACACACACACACACACACACACACACAAAAACCCTCAAGTTTTTCATCAAAAGATGTCATTTTTATTTCAAGTGCCATTACTACCTATACAACTTTGAAGCAATTACTAACCTCTTTGAGACAGTTGTCTAACCTGCATAAGGACACTGATAAATACCTAGTAGGAGTATTGTTAAAAATGAGTGAACCAACGTGGATAAAATAATTCGGGAAGTATCTGCCATATATTACGCACTCATCATTCCTCTATTCATTATTAAAAATACTTATTGAGCTTCTACACTTTACATAATACCTGGCAGAGTATTTTAGGTACCACTATTCAAAAATACAGTGAAGAACAAAGTACATGAAGTCTCTGACCTTCTGTAACTTGTGAACTAGGGGAAGAGGCAGACAATAAATAAATGAACATAAGTATAATTACATAATTACAAACTGGGATGTCTGCCATGAAATTAAAGAATAAAGTGGCATGAGAGTGACCAGCAGATGGGACCTCATTTAAATTGAGGTGGTCTGGGAAGGCCTCTCTCAGGAAATACCATTAAAATTGAGGTATGAAGGAAAAGGAATTAACTAATTGAAGCGTAAACAAAGAGTGTGCCCAATTAATGCTAATTATTTTCTGCCTCTGCACTGGGAATGAGAGGAATTTCTTTTAGTTATCTTTAGGTGGAAATATAGAAACCAATACCAGAAATTCTGGCCAAAAGAGTTTAAAGTGGTCTCCTTGAAAGTGAGAAAGAATGGGAAGGAGCAGTGGTATTCTGGAACTGGTTCAAACCGGTCACAAGAGCTGCCGGTGCACATCTCGTCCCAGCCCTGTGTTTAGTGACGTCACATGGATGGCTAGAAATTGTCCTTGGATGGGCATTTACAACATGGAAATCAACACACCTTACTAATGATGTCTTTTCTCTCCAGAGGAGAGAAATATTGCTAAACGTCGACCAGCATACCACTGGACAACAGCCTGTTACTATGTGATAATTTGAACTATGTCTTTTTTTTTTTTTGGAGAGGTTTTCTCTATAGGGCGTGTGCACTCGCCAGACAGACAGAGAGAGACAGAGAGACAGAAAGCGAGAAATCACCCCCCAGGGGGGATGGTCAAACCGCAATCCCTTCTCCTCCATTCTCCTCTCGGGATCTTGGGCACGCACACGCACGCGCCCGGCATGAGTTTTAAGCCACCGGGTCCAGGATGCGAACCACGGTTGACTACGTGGGAGTCCAGCAACATAGCCATTACGCTAACTGCTGGTTCCCAACTATGTCTTTTGATAAAGATCAAAATTAAAAAGGGACTGAAAATTTAAACATTAGATTAGAAGATAAAATCACTTTTAACTATAGGGCCCTCAGCTGGTGTCCAGTCAGGAAAATAGAAATTATGCTGAGTAATTCAAACGAAAAGTATTTAGTATAGAAAATTGTTATACAGGCAGGCATTGAAAAGTTGAAAGTAACCTTGAAATTAAAAACTCACCTCTAGATGGGGCCAACAGGTGGTGTGGTGGTTAAGGTGCTGGACTCCCACATGGTCGACTACAGTTCAAGTCATGAATCTGGCAGCTTGAAAATTACATCAGGCGTGTGTGTGTGTGTGTGTGTGTGTGTGTGTGTGTGTGTGTCCAGAATCCCGAGAGAAGAATGGAGGAGAACGGATTGCAGCATGATGACAAGCCTCCATGTGGGGGGAGGGTGGAGGTGATTTCTCACTCTCTCTCCTCTCTCTCTCTCTCTCTGTCTCTCTCTCTTTACAGTGAGCGCACAGGTCCTATGGCAATAAATAAGTAAATAAATCACTTGCAGGGCTAGGAAAACAAACAGGAAGAGGTAGTATTGCCAGAACCTAAAAGTTCTTGTAGGAAAGAAACACTTCCATGCAACTAATGCTTAAATCTCTGAGGGGGAGGGCAGTATAGCCAGGTGTGTGCTGAAGAGCCAAGGAGACGAGGCTGGAGGAGTTGGAAGTGGGATGGGGGTAGCTGGCAGGTGTTCATTAAACTGAGTGAGCATGGGTGTGTGAAAATGTGGTGAGCTGCTACTCCACAGCATGGTTACAGCACGTACGTCTGAAGGCAGCTACAGAACAGGCTTTGGACGTGTCAAGAGAAGCCTGCGTATCGGGAGAGCTGTCTTTCTGTTGGAGCCAGGAGTGGGCTTGTTATTCCCTTTCCCTGACTTTTAGTTTCCCATCAATGAATTTTATTGGAAGAATCTCTCTGGACGTGACCTGGAAAATACAATTTTGGAGGTCCTAGTCCCAACATCAAAGAATGGTCTATAAATAAGTTTGCATGGAGCTGAGAAAAATAGGCAACTAGTTGGCCAATAGATGTATATGTTTTCATGAATTATAGTTGAAACTATGTGAAACTATAATGATGGGTTAATAGATTAAAGTGGTCAAGGTACAAAATTCTGAGAGAAAAGTGGAGAAGGGATTGCCATGTGGCCATCCCCCCAGGGTGACTTCTCACTTTCCCTCTCTGTCTTTTTGTTCTTGCAAGTACATACACTGTATGGCAAAAATCTAAAAGAAAAAAAAAAAGACATGGTTTCAGTCCAGGGTGAATGTTGATGGATTTCCTTACATGAGGCATGAAGGAAAAAATAGAAAAGTTTGGAATTTTTTAAGCCATGGTTCCTAAGCTATGACACAAACTCATTGCGTATGCATTCATCTCACCTGTTCTGCATCACTCTCACGGGACTTGAGGAGCAAGAGGAACCAACGTGAACATGAATTTTATACTGCTGTTGTGTCGTGAGTAATAATGTCCTTTGTCTCTGGCCCAGGAGTCTCATATCTTCTGTCAACATCCATGTGGCAGGCTAACCTGTTTGCTTACAAGTAGAATAACTCCTTCATAGTTCTTGCTAGAAACGTCTATTCAATTCATCAGGCATTTTACTGTGAAACTACTGCTAACCCAGCCTCTATGAGTACGTCCATTGTGCACAGATTTGTTTTCTCTGCCTTCAGCCATTCAATGTGTCAGGTAAGAAAAACATAGAAAAGTACATCGTGACTTTCCCAATGACCTAGTGGAAGGAAAAGGATGTGTCCGTTCACCACCTTCACCAACTCCATCACCACCTCTATCATAATGCCTGCCACTACTGTCACCACTACCATTACCTCACAGAAACTTGGCAAAGAAAGCTCATTGCTGAGTTGAGGAGGCTATCCCTACAAATCTCTAATTTTCCAGGAAGTAAATAATGCTTAAAACCCAATAATAGTACTAAAGCTTCAACTACCCCTGATCCATCCATTGGAATGAAGAGAAAAGGCACAGTTACATCTTGTGCCCATTAAATGAGATTAGCTTGCCTTTCCACCAGCTTAAACAAAGTAGCAACTCAATGGTCCTCCTAGGACTAGCCAAAGAAGCAAATAGTTCTCTAATCAATGTTACCGCTAGGCTTGATTGTTTTCTGATATTTGGTCTAAATTTTATTGGTGTCAGTTGAGTATCTCTCTTTAAACAATTCTATTTGCTTCTAAATTATGTGCATATGTTTCATGCAATTTATCTCCTTGTGGTTGAAGAGTAAGGGGATGCTGAGAATGACATTGGTTATTTAGTTTTCCTTGTTATTACAATCAATGGTTTCTTTACGATCCTTTTGTTAAACTAGTCATTTATTTATTTTTATTTTTGGATTTAGTGAAGTCAGTGCCGTTGGCCACTTATCCCCATGTTCACTTATCCCCTCCCATCTGATGAGAAAGTTGCTTTTCATCAAGGTGCTTTTAAGGTAATTTTTAGGTTTTGTTTAACATGGCTCAAAGAGCAACCCAAAAAAAATCAAGATGCAGATGCTGATGAAAACACATGGCTGTCTGCTTCCCTGCAAATTGGCCCAGTGCCTGGAAGGATCATGCACCGGCAGGTGGATAGGATTGTGGCAGATACACCCGATGTGAGAATGGACTATAATGAAACCCAGGCTGCACTCCAAAAGAAATCAGGATCTTCATGTCTTTGACTACGTCACTCCAGATCAAGCCTCTATTATGGCAGAACTAACCAGTGGTTTCCAAATTAAAATCAAGAAGGACTTCAGCATCATTAAGCTGTTTACAGACGTTACAGGAATTGTAGAGTAAGGGATGAAATCATGAAGATGAAGAAGGAAACGAAAACTATTGTGGTAGATTAGTTGCACAAAAGGCCCCAATTCTTTACCTCTACTTTGGCATTTTGATTGTTTGTGGCTTTTGTGAGTTGGTTTTTTTTTTTTGGGGGGGGAGGGTGGTTTGATATTTTAAGAGAGATTTTTGCTATAAGGCACATGTGCTCACAGGAAAGACAGAGAGACAGAAACTGAGAAATCATCCCCCAGAGGGAATGGCTATGCCGCAATCCCTTCTTCTCCATTCTTCTTGAGATCTTAGGCACACATACACACACACGCCTGGTGTGAGTTTGAAGCCTCCCGGTCTGGGACTCAAACTGTGGTTGGCTATATGGGAGTCCAGCCACATAACTATTATGCTAACTGCCGGTCCCTTTTGTGGTATTCTGTTGTTGTTGTTTTGCTTTTACTTATGCTATCTGATTTTCTTTCTTATTATTTTACATTTAATTGCTGTTCAAAATTACAGCATACAAAATGAATTTTCCCAGCATGAATACCCTGATATTAGTCCAGTCAAAGATATTCCCATACACATGATCATCAACAAATAATTGTTCATGTTTGTGTCCATGAAATGTTTCGCTTTGCTTTTTCTCCTTGAATTTCCTCACTCCCACCCCTCATTGCCCGTTGCCCTCCCACACTGTCTCTAGTATCTACAACTTCTCTCATGGTTTTATTCCTCCTAGTCTTTGGAATAAGTGCTTGACAGGCACTTACTCGTTTCTGCTTCTATTCTTGTACTTCTGTCACCATCCTGACAAAATCAGTGGCAAGCCTGCTGGTGGGTGAGAGACATGTGCCCAGTCACCCAGCACCTAGCCAGGGGTGAGTCAGTCACCTACCATTTCAATGAGACCAGTCTGGGCCCAAAAAACTACTCTACCACTCTGTAAGTTGTCACTCCGTAGGGGAACAGGCTAAATAATAAATGCTGATTATTTTTAGCCTCTGAGATTAGAGGTGGCCCCACGGAGTCATGTCATGGTAGCTTACAAATCATTCAACCACATTTCAATTCCATTTTCACTGAGTCCCTAGTAGGTCTGCGATGATGCAAGGTTCGACAACCCGTAATAATCTCTGTGGCCAGAATGCTTAGAAATTAAAGGAGACTGACTTATAAACAAATAACATCCACAGAAAGTAGTGCTAAATACGATCACAAGTACCATGCTGCAAAAACGTTACTGAGTTTCAACAATCAGAAAGAATGCTCAGAGCGTGAACATTTATTGCATTACAACTGCATGCACACACATGCATGCATATATCCGTATGAGCGAAGGGTCTTGCCTACACAATACAGGACTTAGAATAAGGTATGTCCATCAAACTTACCAGGAAAGAGGGTGTTTACTGGGACAAGGCACACAGGCTTCAAGTAAACCCATCTTAGTACAAAGGCACAGGGGCAAATGCAAGCTTCAGTCTTGTGAGGTGCGTGGTTGCGGTACACCACAAAGAGAAAGTAAGTATTGGGCCAGCCTGTTGCCTAGAGGTTAAGATGGCTTAATCCCACATGGCATGGCTAACCATGTGGTTTGAGTCCTAAACCCAGCGGCTTGAAAGACATACCAGGTGCATGTGTATGCAAAATCCCGAAAGGAGGGAGAAGTGGAGGAGAAGGGATTACAGCACGGCCACCCCCCATGGAGGGTGCTTTCTTACTTTCCTTCTCTCACTCTCTCTCTCTCCAGCGAGCGTATGTGTCCTCTGGCAAATTAAAAAAAATATATATCTGTATTGTTTTAAAACCAATTTTTAATAGAGTAATAAAGATGGAACCAGCTGGTGGCATGGTGGATAAGGCACTGGACTCTCATATGGCCTATCACAGTTTGAGTCCTGGACATGACAGATTGAAATTCACCCTGGGCATGTGTGTGTGAGTACCCAAAATCCTGAGAGGAGAGAGAGAGAAACAGAGGGAAAGTGAGAAGTCTCCCCTCGGGGGGATGACCATGCTGCAGTTCCTTCTCCTCTATTCTCCTCTTGGGATTTGGGACATGCTTTCACACATGCTCTGTGTATTTTTCAAGCAAAAGAGTCTGGGACTTGAACTGCGGCGTTGGCTATGTGGGACCCAAAACTACTATTTTAAACTGAGCATTGCACAGACACATAAACAAAGATGGCGAAATAGTCACAAATGAAAAGTCTTGATTTGAACAAAAGCTACATTCCAGCACAAATCAAAGCAAGACAAGAATAGTTTAAGATAAAAAAAATTATCAGTAGACCTTAGATAGACAGAAAACAGAAGACTCTATCCAAGAATGTTTTGGACTAAACAGAGACCATTCTTGTTTGTTCTATGTACTCATACTTAAGTTAAGTCAGAGAAAAATATACATTGTAAGTATCTAATAGCAAAGGATCAATCACTTTCAAACCACCTATTGATATTAGGTGATATCCTAAGTAGAGAACCTCTTTAGATGTTGTTAGAGAAGAGTCTGAAGTATGTGGGCACCGTCAATAAATGGGAGTGAAATTTAGCAGACTAAGCCATGTAGGGAATATCCTGACCGTGTTTCTCAGCATCAGGGCCCCTTTGAAAATCTGCTAATAGCAAAGGGAATTCGTCCCATAAAACCAGGAACATACTCAGCTACCCAAAGAATGTTTCCAGAAACTGAAGAACCTCTCAAAGCCATTCACAGATCACTTCTTCACAATGCTCATCTCTAAATTAAGAACCCCGAGCAGAATATGACTTTAAGAAAGGTTATTTCCTTGTGGGTGTGCTCCATGTTATGTAAGTATCCATTAATTGGTGACAACTTGATATGCAGAATTTCCATCTCACGGAATTAATAAAGCAGAGAACAAATTTAGTAAATGAAGACTTGCAGTAATCAAAGGTGAGGTCTCTGTGGTCTAGTTCTAAGGTTCTGCTGGTGGTGCAATTCCACCTTGCCTGTGCTAGATAGAACTTGCTATTTTCCCCTTCCGTCCTCTTCATCTCTATTTTAACCAGCTCTTAAGAACAGTGGCTAAGACATACATTACTTAATACCATCTTAGCTTTTTGTAAATGTAAAATCTCATAGTATTGAATGCATTTATATTCGGGCTGTCCTTGTGGTCTAGTGGTTGAGGAAGCCAGATTCCACATGACTGACTGTGGTTCAAATCTTAGCACTGGCAGCTTGAAAATGCTGATGCATTTATATGCTTGTCTAAAATCCCAACAGGATGGAGAATGAGGGACAAGGGATTGTGGCTTCACCACTGCTCACTGGAGCAGTGATTTCACCATCTCTCTCTCTTTCTCTCTCTGTCTGTTTCTCTCTGGGGAGCACCCATGCCCTCTGACATTTAATTTAAAAAGAACATGTTTATATTGTTGTGCAACCGATTTCTAAAACTCTTATCTGCAAAACTCAAACTGTACCCATTCAGCAGGAACTTCCAGTTTCCTCTGTCCCCAGGCCCCCAGAACCCACCATTCTACTGTCTCTAAGAATTTGACTGCTCCAGGGACCTCATTAAGTGGAATCTGTGGTATTTTTGTGACTGCCTTACTTCATTTAGCGAAAAGTCCTCAAAGTTCACCCATGTTGTAGCATATGTGAATTATTATTTCCTTTTAAGGCTGAATAACATTCTTTTGTATGTGTGTGTGTGTGTGTGTGTGTGTGTATGTATATATATGTATATAAATGTGTGTGTGCATATATATAATATTTGTTATGCAGTACATAAGTATACATAGATGTATATGATTTTATATATATAATGTATGCATGTGTATATATATGTATATAAATTTTTGTGTTTGTGTATATATATATGCATGCACACACACAAACATATATGCGTGTGTGTGTATATATACACACACACAAATATTTTGTTATCTATTCATCTGTCGATGGACATTTAAGTTGCTTTGACTGTTCAGCTATTGTAGATAGTGATAAAGTTTTAAATCTTTGAAAGTTTGTATAAAGAAGCGACCTGGAAAAACCTTAACTTGGGAGTCTACAGTAATCCTAAAATGAAAAAAGTGTTCTGTTTTTTTTTTTTTCCTTTCAACTATCTTCCCCTACTTCACTCACCACCACCAAATTTAAGCAATTTCCCCCCAAAACAATTATTCAATTACAGTTTGTAAAACAGTGCTATAGTATTTTATTATAAAGAATGATTTAGTGTGGCTGGCAAGGGGCATGGTGATTAAGGTGCTGGACACCCACATGGCCAACTACTGTTCAAGTCTTGGACCTGGCAGCTTATTTCTTCACTTTCCCTGTGTCTCTCTGGTCAATAATAACAATAATAATAATGATAATAAATAATGTTATATAAAATAATCTTTAAAAGAAATGAATGATTTATGTTATTTTGTTAGTTACTAAGGAAATAGCAATGCTAGTCTTTGTTCACTAAGAGTTTCATTAGGAATAGATGTTTACTTTATTAAAAAGTTTTTCAGCCTCTACTAAAATGATCATAAAGTTTTTTGTTTGACCTACCATGTGATATACGTCTGCAATTTTCTAACATTAAACCTCCTTTGTACAACGGATCAAAATATAACTAAATCATACCAGACTGTGATTCCAATGTGACTCGTTAATTTCTTAAGATCATATTTGTCATTGTTGGTCCTATTACATAAGTAAAAGTATACTCTGCATAGTTCAGGTTTTGGTATTAAAGTTGGTTAGTATCATGAAATTATCTGGATGTTTTCCATATGCACACAAGACATTCTCATCTAATGAGCTCTTACAAACACTGCTTATCAAAATAAATATATTTTATCAACTGTTTTCCAAGAAGTACCTAATGAATTTATCGATTTCTTTAGTTTTTAATCTGTTTTCATCTTTGTTGAGTTTACTTTTCTTTCACAAATGAGAGACAGAGAGACAGAGAGATTGCGAAACAACACCCTCGGCAAAGTTTTAGTCTACAATCCACTGCCAGCCACTGCCAGCCACTGCCAGCCCCATGTCCCACATGCCCAGTGTACTGAGGAGGACGGGTGTCTCTGGACAAGAACCTGACATCTTCCCATATAGGCTAGCCTTACAGAAGGTAATATTTTACCACTGCACCACCATCTGGCCTCCGTTTTTATCTTTACCAATTCCATTCTTTATCTTGCTCTCATTTCTCTGGTTATTTTCCTTTATATTTTTGGGGGGTTTGAGGAGGAATAGCAAAGTATAATACATTAACGCAAAAATGCACAAACATATATGTAACGCTCAAATGACAATGATCAGTCGGTTCATAGAAGAAGGAAAATACAGTTAAACAGAACATCACTCCATGGACATTTGAAAAGGCACAACTCCTTTTGGAGCACAGATTCTGATGCTGTATTTATTAAATCAGCCTTAATCATTATTTTATTCAAACTATGAGAGTTCTTTTGGTTGTAAGTGGCAGACCCCACTTGAACAGTCTCAGCCTAAAGACAGACTTATTGGGTAGATGGACACCCTTGTTACTTAAAATGTAACAATTCCTAAATGCATTATAATGTATTCTAGGAGGTTTTCTAAAGTTTATTCCTGCGGTATAACTTTTGCCCTTTACTCTTGTCTATGAAGATTTTTGGCTGTTGTATTCTGGGTTTTCATACATTCTTTTTCTCAGTCAGTTTCTTTTATAAGAACTTTTATAATAACTATTTACGTCAGTCTTGTCATTTCTGATCTTCACAAAGAAGCCATGTCCTTGGGCATATTTTGATGATTTCAAACAGATATTTTGTAAATTTTGATGTTTCTTAGAGACATTTTTATTGCCAGAGCTATGGTCTTCCTTTGATTATTAAAAGGTGGTGTTTGTGTTCCTGTTTGCTGCAGTAGTTTTTCATAGACCATTAAGTTGAATTTTGTCTATTCATTTTGGAATGTGGAGAGTGCTATCATCTGAGCCCAGTGTTTGGCAATAGAGACAGTAAATGACGTGTCCTTGACTATATTCTCAGAGTGAAATATTAAGGCCGAGTTGATTCCAGAATCTCTAATACAGAGCCTGTTAACCAGTGATGAAGCCATTTCCAAAAGGAGAATTTCAAAATGTGGCTAGGTCGCTTCGGCTGGGTGAGAGGCAGACAAGCAGAACAATGCCCCCTCCATCCCTACCGAGGGGACTGTACTTTAATCTTCGGAATGAATTACTCTTTTATCTTAAATAGCAAAAGAAACTTTCAAAACGTGATTAATGTTACTGGACCGTGAGCTAGAGAGAGTATTCAGAATTATCCAGATGAGCCCAAACTAATCACAAATCCTTAAAAGTAGGGAATCTTTCCACCTCTCTGTGTGTGGTTAAAGAGAGACAGACCCTAGAGAAAGTCAGAGAGAAGTTACTTGAGAAGAACTCAACCTTCTGTTCCTGGCTTTGAAGAGGGAGGAAGGCAACCATAAGCCAAGGAGTGTGGGTGGCCTCTAAAAACAGAAAATAGCCTTCACTAGACATTCTGAACACAAGCATCTTGGTTCTACGACCTCGAGGAACTAAACTGTGTCAACGACCCAGCTAAGCTGGAAATAGATTTTCCCCTGGAACCTCCAGAAGGAAACACAGCCTATTGACACTGGGATTTTAGTCAAGTGAAATCTATGTCAAACTTCTTGCTTACTTAACAAGAACATAGTAACGTTTTCTTTTTCTTTCTTCTTTTTTTTTTTTTTTAGAGAGATTTTTGCTATAGAGCTCATGCGCTTACCAGAGAGACAGAGAGTCAGAAAGATACAAAGTGAGAAATCATCCCTCCCCCATGGGGGATGGCCATGCTGCAATCCCTTCTTCTCCATGCTCCTCTTGGAATTTTCGGAATGCATGCACATATGCCTGGAGTTTTTTAAGCCACTGGGTCTGGGACTCGAACCGCAGTCTACTATGTGAAGTCCAGCGATGTAACCATTACGCCATCTGCGGGTCCCAGTAACTTGTGTTGTCTAAGTGGTTAAATTTGTGTTAGATGTTATGTGAGCCATATAAGAAATAGAGTGTCTCAGTGACAGGTTGTAACAGATTTTCTTTTCTCTTTTAGGTTTTGATCACAGGGCATGTGCACTTGCCAGAGAGAGAGACCGAGAGAGGGAAAGTGAGAAATCACCCCTAGGGGGATGGCCATGCCACAGCTCCTTCTCCTCCATTCTCCTCTAGGGATTTGGGGTATGCATGAACATACACCCGGCCTGAGCTCCCAATTGCTGGGTCCAGGGCTTGCACTGCAGTTGTTTACGTGGAAGTTCAGCACCTTAACCACCCTACCACCTGCTGGCCCTAGATTTTATTTTCTAAGGACAGTCCAATAAGGCCTTTAACAGTCTTCCCACTGAAAAGTGAGTCTGCTCCTAACCTCAAATCTGGGGGTGCGTAGATTCACTGGTAATCAAAAGAATGTGATGGAAGCAGAGCCTACCATGCTTACGGTAAGGCCAGAAAAGACCGTGAATGTTTCACCCTGCGCCCTGGAACAGTCATCCTCGGACCAGTTCTAGGCCGCCACGTGTGAGTCCGATTATCTTAAGGCTATCACGCTGGAACGAAGAGAAACCACATGCAGAGGCCCCAGGCAGGCCTTCTGATGGGCATACTCCCTGCCCCGTGCCAGATGTGTGACGGGAAGAGCATTCAGGTGGTTCCAGTCCCTGCCCGCTGACGCCCCACCTTTCCAACTTTCCTAGCTGAGGTCCAGATGGTGTAAAGAAGAGACAAGTCATCCTTACACGTGTCCTGTCCAATTCTTCACCCACCGAATCTGTGAGCAGAGAAGATTATTGTTCCAGGCCACCACGTTCGGAGTGGTTTGTTCACAACATTAATAACTGGAAGACAGGGGGACTCCCTGAATTAAATGAGAGCCAGTCAAGCCACCTATCCCGCGTGAAACAAACAAACCAACAACAACAACAACACTTCCCTTCCCAAACCAACAGTGCCTCCGTTGAGAAATGCTGCCCTCGGACATTAATAAATGCCTGCTGGTCCGACGTTGCGTTTTCTCTGACGAGGCAGTTTGCAGGTGTTCTGTGAAGGTGATGGCATGGGAGCAGAATCTACTCCCCCAGCAGTCTCCCTCATTCCCTGTCTCCATTTCACTTACAGCACTTCTCATAGGTAACGGAGAATCCCGAGACGTATCTTATTTGTGTCACGTTCTCGTCTTTCTGCTGTGTTGCAGGCTGAAGTTGCTTTGTAAAGCGTGGGGAGATCGAGGGTGGCTGGAGGAAAGGAAGCGAGTGACATCTTTAGCTCCCACTGGCTCCTTCGGTAAAGTACCTGAGTACCTGCGTACTGGAGGGAAATGCGGACAATAGGGTTGTGCCGATTCGCTCTGGGCTTTTGAGTCCATCTGTCACGTGTGGCTTCAGAGGGAGGGACTCAGGGAAGGTAGTTTGAGAGTGTGTTCTCAGTCCATCGCCGTCACCAATGACACAGTTCATTGAAATTCCACCTGAACTTGACCAACTGGTCTGTTCTCACCTTTTACGTCTAGAGTGCCACAGTCCAATTGCCCTCCTTTTCTGTGTGTTTGTGGGCATCTTAACAAGGAATCGTAGGGTGGCCTCTCAGACACCCCTCGGCAGCCCCTTTGCTAACCCAAGATATTGACGTGCTTCTAAGGGCTTTGTCCTGTAACTACCTTCAATGTTTCCACATGCGACATGAAAGTTAAATGAGAGAACAGTCTCATATATGGAATTTAGCTGTACTCCAGTTTTTCAGGAATACATCTGTTCATGTCTTAAGGCATACATAAATGAATTGATAATTGGATATCAGGGAGAGTTGGCTACATATGTGACACTTATTATGACACTACAGAATTTGGAAGGAATAGCATTATATTTGAAGGAATAGAATTATGTTTTTTAAAATATTTTTTGATAGAAGCTTCAATTCTGATGTCTCAAATTAAATTTAAATTAATTAGTTAAATATAGCCTAATATATAATGTCCTTCAAGTAACTAAGTTAAATGGCAACCTGGGGGGGCCGGCAGGTGGCATGGTGGTTGAGGGTGCTGGATTTCCACATGGCCGACTATGGTTCGAGTCCTGGACCTGGCGGTTTGCTTTCTCACTCCCCCCCCCCCTTTCTCTCACTCTGTCCCTCTCTGGTCAAATTAAAATAAATAAATAAACAGATAAAAAAATGAAGTTAAATAAAAAATAATTCTTTAAAAAAATGGCAACCTGTGAAATAGTCCATAATAATTTATTTTTATTATACAGTTAAATAATTATTAAATTAGAAACATGGTCATTAGAGGGTTTGATAGGTCAAAAAGTAAACCAAAAAACAAAAAAAAGTCTATTTGGCTCATAAGGCTAACACTTTAAATTTTTATCTTTAAAAACTTTTTTTTTTTTGCTATAGGGCACATGCACTCGCTGGTCAGAGACCCAGAGAGAGAGGGTAAGTGAGAAATCCCCCTCCTCTCTGGGGGGGGATGACCTCCCTGCAATCCCTTCTCCTCCATGGTCCTCTCAGGATTTGAGTAGGCACACACACGCGTACCTGGAGTGATTTTCAAGCCACAGAGGCAGAGACAAATGGCATGGTTGGCCATGTGGGATCCAACTGCATTAAACTCTATGCCACCTGCTGGCCTGAGGTCAGCACATGTATGACGACATAATCCCCACAAAGAAATATTAGTGAAAGAAAACGCTGATCTTTTAAACCAAAACATGGAATAAAATATAGGCATTGTCCGTAACGCAGCTAAGAAAATACGTAGACGTGTTTCTTATTTGGATTACCACATTGCGCCTCTTTGAATGAGGGAAAATGACTTCATCCAGTCACCTACTAAACATTTACTTGTATTACGCTGTATATTACTTGAGGCTTCGTCTATAAGATGAAATTCCCAAAGTAATTTTTCTAACCGAACTCATAACTCTTTCACCACCCTCATCCCTGAATATGCATGATTTCCCATTACTGTTTATAGTTAGGACTTCCGTCTTCCCCTGTATGGGCACGAAAGGCTATGTTATATTTGCCATGGGAACCATCATTTTTAAGGCCCTGGTGCTTGTAAAATCTTTACCTTTATTATATGACTATAAAGTAGATTTTGTATTTTACAGAGGATCGCATATGGAGGGAGCACAATGCTGTTCCGATGCATGGCCTGGGCTGTTAGCTACACAATGTCACAGCTTGCTCGTTCAGATCAGTCAGGAAGCTCACGTGGTGTTGCAGGCAACTCACTGGCTTCTATGATTGGCTACCCGCGCTTGCTTGCCTTGTGAATTATTTCCTGTCCTTCAGTCCCTCCCTATATTGGAATTGTTTACCACGTCCTCTGCCATGAACTTTGCGTTGCTTCCCACTAAAGTAGGCAGAAAATATGTCCGTAGCATATTGAGTATTGGGTGTCGCCACGATTGGCTTAAGTCAACACAATGTAGGCAAAAGTGATAGCACACCAGTTTTGAGCCAAAGCAGTAAGAGACATAGAATGTTTCTATTATTCTCTGCACCTCGTCACTTCTACGAGGAAAACACGAGCATGCCCTGTGGAGCTACTGGTCCCAGAGTGAAGAATACATGTGGAACAGACCTGAACCCATCCGAAGCCTGGACTCCAGCCTATCCCAGGCCTAGCCAAGCTCAGGCAAGATCACATGAACTACAGCCAACTGTAATTCCTGAGTGAGAAAAATGAGTGTTTTTGCAGGTCATTGACATATCAGGGTTGCTTGTCATGAAGCAGTGTTATAACAATAGCTAATGAATATCTCTCCTGCTGTTGGTTCTCGTGCATCTGTCTTCTCGTGTGCCTGCTTAGTGCTTTTGGCTGGCTAGTCAAATGGGTGAAACAGACTGGAATACACCAAGGATTGACTCGGACATTTTTGCTGTACATTCTCAGATTAGCAGAGAGATGTGGTGTGTCTCCAATGTTCATATTTCAGTCACCTTTCGAAGGAAGTTCTAGACAGGCACTCAACATAGCAAAACTGGCTGGTGATGCGAGGGACTCTCCTATTAATGCTGATGAGTTGTGGTTCATGCTTTCAGATTGGAACAACTTCGGAGATAGACTCTCTTCCTCTTATGTCATTGTTTTTAAAGAATTATTTTTTATTTAACTTTATTTGTGTGTTTATTTATTTTAATTTGACCAGAGAGGGACAGAGAGAGAGAGAGAGAAACTGAGAAAGCAAGTCACCAGATCTGGGACTCGAACCATGGTTGGCCATGTGGGAGTCCAGTGCCCTTAACCACCATGCCAGCTGCTGGTCCCATCATTCTTAAATCGTTAATACATTTGAGCAAGCATCTGGTCATTCTCTTGAACTAGCCTGTGATTCTAACCCAGTTTCTTCATTTAATTGACCATATACTTGTAATTTATTTATACGTACTCATACCTTTGGCAGACACGTTCTTGGAGAGCTCTCAATTTTCACTGCCTCCTGGTACACATTTCTCATGTAATACCCTCCCCTTAATGTAGAAGGGACCTGTGACTTGCTTTCAACAAGAGAGAAATGTCTTTGATAATTTGATAGACTCTTAAGTTGCAGTTATATTCCCGAGCCCTCCAGTTTGTCAGGATCTTGGACACGAATATATATATATATATATATATATATATATATATACCTGGAATGTTGTTTTTTTTTTTTTCTTTTCTTTTTCTTTTTTTTTTTTTTTTTTGGAGAGGTTTTCGCTATAGGGCATGTGCGCTCGCCAGACAGAGAGAGACAGAGAGACAGAAAGCGAGAAATCACCCCCCAGAGGGGATGGTCACGCTGCAATCCCTTCTCCTCCATTCTCCTCTCGGGATCTTGGGCACACACGCACACGCGCCCGGCGTGAGTTTTAAGCCACCGGGTCTGGGACATGAACCGTGGTCGACTACGTGGGAGTCCAGCGACATAGCCATTATGCTAACTGCTGGTTCCCAACCTGGAATGTTTTCAAGTTGACTGAGGGATCTGAACCCATGGACAGGCGGCTTCCAGCACTGCAGATCAATTTGCTGCTGACTGTGCTGCGATTGAGTCCTTTCTTATTTTCTTAACAGTCCGACACACAGCACATCCTTACCACAATGCTTTCATGTTCTACTGCACATAGGGCAAGATGTCCATCCTCTGATCACGTTAGTCTAGCTGCCGTGGCTATTTCAGAACCTGAGGATGCCCTGTCTACCTGGGCAAGTAGGGACGGGTGGAAGAGGAAAGAGCTAGGAGAGAGCTTTGCCCAGAGTGGGCCCAGGCTGAGTGTGCACATTTGCAGAAGCTCAGGAGAGACATAGTCCTAGACAAGGTCTGGCCCCTCAGCTTCCGCCTTTCCTAGAAAACACTTGCAGTTTTTGTGCTTCGCTTTCTTTCATGCCCCGAGATAGAGAATGCACGTAGGTGCTGAAGTAGAGAATCGACTGGCACGCAAATAGCTACAAATCCAAACGTTGTAGTTGCTATTTTTCTAAGAATGTTGACGTTGGTCCAAATTTAATTTTTCTATCTTAAATGCATGAATTGTATTATAAGTAGCATAACTCAAAATGATTTTTATGCAATATTTATGTTTTATGGTGTTATTAATCATCAGTTTTAATACTTTAGTTTCTTTTTCATGGATTAGATTGCAGGCCACTCTCTGCCTTGTCTGTACTGACTGGGGACTAACAGACCCCTCAGATTGTTTCTTAAGGAATAAGCATGTGCGAACCCAGAGGGGACGTGGATCTCTACAGCTAAGATTGTGGCCTAAACCATGAGGTCATTTCAGTGGTTCTCAATGAGGCTAAATGGACCTTCCAAGCTAGGAACCACTGGGACATAGGTGACGGGAGATGACTGGGTTGGCTTTCCACATCTCCTCACTTCCTGCCTGACAAGACAGTTCTAGGGTCATTGAGTGTCTGAGTGACTCTTTCTTGACATGTGGAGGAACCAGTTTATCCTCAGAAGTTCAGGAGCAAAATGAGGAGGATCTGAGGTGCGAAGGGCTTTTGGAGCTGAGCGTTGCAGGACAAGGAGGGGAAGGGAGGCTCCCAGGCTTTTTGCTGAGGGTCCTCCAGGGATAGTGGCACCACCAGTGGTAAAGGATACAGAAAGAGGGTTCGATTTGGAGGAAATCTGAAAAACTCAGCTGGAGCAGATGAGTTTAAGGTACCAGTGGGACCACCGGAGACACTTCCCTAGCAAACGGCTGGATATACAGGCCTATTCTGGTTACTTATTAATATCTAACAAACCACCACAAAATTTAGTGACTTAATACAAATATTTTATTTTCCCATAATTCTGCAATTTGGGCATGGTGGAGAACAGCTCATCTCTGCTCCATGTGGTACCAGCTGGGGCACCTTGAATAGCGCTGCAAAGCCTGCTTCCAAGACGGTGTCACCCACGTGCACGGCAGGCTGGCGCTCGCTGTCTGCTGGGAGCAAAGGTGAGGTTGTTAGCCAAGGGCCTCAGCTTTCCTCCATGTGCCCTCTCCAGGTGGCTCGGTTAGATGTCTCAGAGTGTGACACTTGAGTAGTTGGAGTTCTTATATGAAGCTGCCCTCAAAGGACAGAAATGAAAGCTATGATAAAAGATAGAAATCAAATAAGGAAATAGGTTTTATTCAGGCAATTGCAATAGAGAGAGTACCCCAGATTTACAGATCAGAGTGTCTCAGCAGAGTGGTCTTGCCATATATATATATATATATATATATATATATATATATATATACACACACACACACACATACATACATACATACACATACACACACACATATATATATTTATTTATTTGAAGAGGTTTTTGCCTTAGGGCACATGTACTTATTGGGGAGAGAGAAAGAGACGGAAACAAAGAGAAAGAAAGAAAGAAAGTGAGAAAGCACCCCCTAGGGGGAATGGCCACACGGCAAACCCTTCTCCTCTATTCTTCTCCCAGGATCTTGGGCACAAATGCACACGTGCCTGGTGAATTTCAAGCCACTGTGTCCAGGACTTGAACTGTGGTAGGCCATATGGGAGTCCAGTGACATAATTGCTACACCATCTGCTGGCCCTTGCTTTATATTTTTATAGGGAGCAGTAGACAGCTTACAGGTGAGATGATTCGCATTTGGATTGTTTTTGTCATCAGAGGATAGCTTTGTTACTCAGAAATGTTTATCTCTGTGTTTAGCTATTTTCAAAGGAACACACAGTTCCAATTCCAGCCAATCATTCATGAGACAAAGAACAGGGAATCGAAGAGGATCTGACTTTCTCAACAGGTTCAGGCAAAAAGGGAGCAGTCTGTGTCTTAACCTGCAATTGCATTGTTAACAAAAAGATCCAAGACTGTGTAATTTATAAATCTAGAGGTTTATTTGACTCATGATTCTGGTGTCTGCTAAGGCCAAAGGCATTACAAAATGATTGAGGGCAGAATTTTGAGCAGAATAGTTCAGTCTGTATCCACATGAGTTTCTCTCTGTTCTGGTCTCATTCTCTGTACTCCTTATAAACCCACCAGAACTCCACTGTGGAAGTCCTGTCCTAATCACCCAACCACTAATCTCTTCTCCACCTTACAACCTTATAAGGTTAAGCTTTCATCCCTTAATCCCATTACAAGGGCTCAACACATACACTTTGGAGGGACACAGACAGACTATAGCAGTTTGTGTTTGGCATTGTCACAGATAAACAAAGAGTCATCTGTTAGTCTTATGAGAAAGAGAGGACAGTGAATCTCATTTAAGTCATAGGATGAAGGGTTCTTTGTAGTAAACTGTTTTCCAGACCACAAAAAGTTAGGGGGATTTCTTAACCATCTCAGTTTTCCACAAGGTCAAACTTCAGATAAGTTCAAAATTGTCACTGTAAAGCATCTTAAGACCACAGCCTAGAAGTAAGAGTCATTTTGGTCACACCCTATTGTGTAAAGCAGGTGACATATCCCACACAGATTCAAATGTGGAAGATTACATAAGGACAAGAATACTGACAGATGTGGTTCGTTGTGGGCCATCAAAATTACAGTCTACCAGAGTCTGAACTGGACTGGATATTTAAGACGAGACACCATCAGCATAGCTGATAGGTAGCTGAAACTATGGGGTGGGGTGGCATCACATTGTGGGTGTCTATAGTAGCAAGCTCAGAAAAGAGTCTGTCACTTTTGCAGACATTTAAGAATGGAGTCTTAAGGATTGTGACTTGCCTAGTTTCTCAGCAGTGCTTTTAAACATTCATTCCAACACATTCTGGGATTTGGTGGTTAGTCCCATACCTTGACCATCAGCTCATTATTCACCAATCTGGCAGTAATGATGACTTGTCTGGCCAGAATTTCCAGTTAGAAAGTTTTTACATTTTATTTATTTGCCCTGATTAAATCTGGCGAGCGGCACCATCTTCTTTGGTCTCTGCCACGGAAAGTGGCCACAAAAAAAAGAGGGAATCTCGGCACGAAGTGAAGTGTTTTGTCTAGCAACAAAGCTCTCCCACACAAGGCCCTTCCTCTGAAGCTTGCTAACTTTTGGAAATTTGATCTTTCTCTGACTCGGTTCTCTGACTTTTTCTGGACTGACAGCATCAATTCCTTTGGATCTCTTTGTGAACACAGGCTAATAAAAGACCATAAATCTTTTTTACTAGTTGAAGCGTTTACCATTCCAATTAGCATTACCGTTCAAAGGCGCTCATACTGGGGAAACACCAGCATCCCGCGTGCTCGGGTTAAAGGGACTCTTAAATCATGATTAAGCAGAGACCAAAGGCAGGGCTGGGGTTGAGGCAGTGCCTGCGTTCTGACAGTCATCAGACCCCACAGGGGTGCCACAACGTTAGCTCATGAGGGAAGGATAAAATCCGAGTCTAGTATTGTGGGTTTATAAAAAAACCTAACTTGGCTTCCTCTACGGGTTGTAGGACAAAGTCTCTGTGCTCTCCGAGCAGAGCTGGGTAGTGTCCGAGAACCTGACAGATGAGTGGGTGAGACGTCACTGAACTATGGGGACATGTGTAATGGAAAGTCATTTCCATGGGACAGGAAATGCACACATTCTTTGGCAAAGGGCCAGGGTCTCAGGACAGTCCAGGGTCTCAGGACAGTTCAGGGGCTGGCTTATCCTCTCTTTTCAGCCCCACCCTGGGAAGGTGGTGGTGGTGGTGGGTGGTAGTGGTAGGGGGGTGATGGGGAGTAACAGGGGGGTAATAGGGGGGTGGTGGGCAGGTGGGGGGTGCCGTTGGTTAGCATTCCCTAGCGGGTGCCCAGGCTCCCGGCGCACTCGCGGGGAGCGGGCTTTGGCCGGGGGTGGGGAGAATGCAAAGGCACCCGCGCGCATGCGCCCCGCGCCGCCGGGCTCCAACGCCGCCGAGGCCAGCCGCGGTCTCCCCACCTCCGGCCTCGCGGGCCCGAGCCCCGGTCGGAGAGCGAGCGCGTCTTGCGCCTGCGCACGAGCTGCCCGGGCACGCGGGCCGCGGGGTTATGAGAGGTGGAGCGCGGGGAGGGCGCGCGGCAGGAGGCGGTCGCCGTTACGGCGCGAGCGTGGTCACGTGGCCGCTGGTCACCGCCGCCACCCCGCCCGCCCTGTTCTCTTTCAGGTCGGGCTGGGCCCGGCGGGTTCGCGAGCGCCCTGCACAGGGAGAGAGGAGGGGAGGAGCAGGGCGCAGGAGCTGGGGAGCCCTGCTGCGCCACAGGTAACGCCGAGGGCCGACACGGGCACGCCCGCCCCTGCAGCCACGTGCTCCGCGCCCCCGCCCGCCCCGGACGGTGCCCACCCGCCCCGCGCACGCGGCCGGGCCGGGGCGCCCCGAGTGGGTGCCGTGGGGCGCGGGCTGCAGCCGCCGCCCCGCGGTGCCCAGGAGCTGGGGCCGAGCGCAGGCCCGGGCAGCCACGGGGCAGGCTGCTGGCTGGCTCGGGGCGCCACTTCCCTCTTGGTAGATCTCCCTGTGCATTGCAGCCCGGCCAGCCAGCTTCCTCTGCAGGCCGGAAGCGAAGCGGGCCCGGAAAACCCCCAACATTGCAGAATGCGTGCTTTAGAGGAGAGAAGCGTGACTTCAACAGACTGGCCCCGTGTCAGTGCGACTTCCAGCTGTCCACCTGTGTGAGCGCACGCGGGGGCTGTCCAGGGTACGAGCAAAACTCTGCAGGGAGTGAAAGTTGCTCTCTGTCTCCAAGTTTACCGGGGAAATAAACTCCTTCCACAACAAGGCACGGTTCTACCTGTGACCCGGCGTCTATGGGGAGTTAGAACAGCTGTAGTTCCAGAAGTGTGCGCTGTGTTGGAAGTTTACGTCTCTTAGATTGGCTGTGAATGACTTTGGAAAGCGTTTCCATGTCTCAACTTCGAATTGGACTAAACCCCCCAATTTTAACCTACGTTTGGGCCGGGTTTCGCGGGAATTTCTAGACTCGAGTCTTTTGTACTTCGTCTAGCAAAATACTGTCCCAGTAAGACTATTATTAGGGTCATGCTGTTAATACTTCAGTACTTTTGAACACCTTTGGTATCAGTAGCTAAGAAATGTATACTTCAGTTCATTTTCTTCGGACTTTTCTGATTCCCCATCTGGGTAATTTTCATAATGTATCTCAGAATTCCGATATAAAGAGGGAGCGTTTCTTTTCAGCATTTCCAGGTGCTGGTAGGAATCAGCCCAGTATGTAGGAATCACCTGGAGGTCTTGTTGAAGGTGTAGGTTCGATTCAGTGGATCTGTGCTGCAGCTTGGGCATCTCAGCTTCTAGGAGTTGCTGGACAAGGCACCGTCTTTGATAGCCCGAGTGTAGGTAAGCAGTGTGCCAAGGAAGTGATGTGTCATTACATCTGCTCCTTTTAGTCATTCACCCTGACTGCAGGGGTGGTGGGAGAAGGACGAATGGCAGACTGACCGCAGAAAGCTTGCCTAGGAAGGTCCCGTAGGCCACGTCTGGATTCCAGAGGAAAATGGGGAGAATGCAGAAAAACCTTACATGCCCCGGGGTCTCTGTATCAACTAACTCTGAATTTTCCCAAAGCAGCTTGGTGTACTTTTTAGCTGAAAGACTGGTTTAGCTGTAATTAGGTTTTGTCAACCTACGCCCTAAAAATCCTATGTATCTGAATGTGGTGGTTGGAGCCAAGTTTTGTGTTGCTAAGAGTGTTGAGTGAGCGCTCAGTCTCAGTCAGGTGTAGCCCCAGTTGGGTAGTAGATTGCTGAACCTTGGGAGCAAACAACTGGGTCACACTTCACTGAAGGTATTCTAACTGGATTCAGAGTTTTTCCTAATGTTATTTTTAAACATAAATTAAAATGTTTACAGGTGTCACCGTAACCTCATACAATACTTTATGTGCATCACAATGGTTGTATGTAATGTTTTTGAAACTTTGTGAAACTTTCACAGTAATTACATGTAGCATCAAAATTTTTGTGTCATCATTCTAGTCCTTTACCTTTTTATAACTAATTAATTATTATTATTACTTTTATTTTGACCAGAGAAACAAAGAGAGAGAGAGAAAGGGAAAGTGAGAAAGGACGCCACCAGGTCCAGGACTCAAACCGTGGTGGACCATGTGAGACTCCAGTGCCTTAACAACCACGCCACACCACCTGCTGTCCCGTAGTCCTTTACCTTTATTTCTTCATAGTAGAAAATAATACTTAATGATAGTACTTTCGAAGTACTTACTAAGTCCCAGGCATAGATTGAAGTGCTTTACCTATCTTAGGTCATTTAACCGTAACCGTCTTTAAGGAACCTGAAGCCGAGAGAGGTTGCATCTCCTGCCTGGGTGTGCACAGCCAACAGCTGGGATTCTGGCTGGCTGACTCCAGATCGCCTGCTCTTACCAGCCTTCTACATGCTGCCTTTGTATTGCTGTTAATTTATTATTTAGGAAGTAAATAATACTCTCTTTGATCTCTGTTTCCTAGTACTGTTGAGAATTGAGTTTTACTTTCATTTGAAAAGTCAAATTTGCCATCCTTTTATTTCCCCCGTATTCCCTTCGAAGGTGAAACGCCCCGAGGTTCATCTTTTCTGAGTGTGATATTGCACCTTGTGAAGTTTCTGTGCGTTCTGTATTTGTTTACTGGACCAGTCAGTCCACTTTTCTGTGTCACTGGAGCATGGAGGGGTATCTATTTCCTTTTGACTTCACAGGTTTCTCACGCCTTCATTTCCTGCCTCTACCCGGATGTCTACACGGTACATTTATTCTACGTTTGTCAGTTCTGATATTCAGGTTTTAAAGACTGACTGGATTGTTTTCTGTCTTTGTTATGCTTATATTTAGGTTTAGGGATTGCCTGGTTTGCAGACTTTATTTGGCCAGCGAGAACAATAAAATAAACATTGTTCATTATTATCTTATTTTCACAGCAAAAATAAAGATATGCATCATCCTTAGAATAAAGGGTGATTTTTGTTTTAAAGTTCATTTCCTTTACGAGGGAGGAGAGGAGAAGGAGGGGAACTGGGCCATGACTGGGTCTTCCTGTGAGCATCTGCTCCCCAGAATTGAGGTAGGCCCCGATGCAACCCAGAGTCCTCCCACAATACACGGCAGCATCCCTGTGCCCGAGCCACCGCCGCTGGGCCGAAGGATGATCTTTTAGGTGAATAATTAGCGTTTCTAAAAGCTAACATATCATCCTCCCCCACCTGCTTCTTGTCTCAACCACTGAAAGGTGGCCCATTAGCAGCACCAGTGCGAGGAGCGCGCGTGGGCACGAGCGAAGACGTTCTCTTACGTGGATAGATCCCGAGGATGGCAGTGTGTACCGTGGACGTCTAGAGCTGAGAAACGCGAGATCACGCTGGTGGTGGCGGGGATGGGAGGCCTGAGGGAGCAGGGGGAGGAGGAGGGGTTGAGGGAGGGCCAGCGGGCTACTTCCTTCATGGGAGTATCAGTTCTCCATTACGGGACGGTGGTGAGTTTGGGAAGGAAGGCAGGGACAACAGCAAGGCTCAGCTGGCGGGGCCTTCTCAACAGTGCATCATGTGCTTAGGACATGTCTACCGTTCTATAAATGCCACATGCCTTCTAAACTTAATGCCTGTGCGACAGTATAGTAACATCAGACGTCGCGTACATGGAGTGATAGAGGCCAGTAGGTGGCGCGGTAGTTACGATCCTGGATTCCCACATGTCTGTCTGTGGTTCGAAGCCCAGACCCGGCGTCCTGAAATACATGCCAGGCACATGTGTGTGCGCGTGTGTGCCCAGACTCCCAAGAGAAGAGAAAGGAATTCTTTCTTTACATTTGGTCTACAGACCCTTATCTGACACCCATGAGTATATATGTCTCAGAGTGAAAAAACCGGGCATTTAGACAAGATGGCATGTGTGCTGTATGTCGTGAAACTGTGTGTGTATCGGAGCAGTCACCCCATTATTGTACATGTTAATTGTCCCAGAGAAATTGTATGGATACCACAAAAAACCTCACCTTAGTACAGGTCAAGTTTCGTTGGCTACTTAGAAACAATTTCTGGTTTTCACAGTTTTTTGAATTTTTGGAAAAGATAATACAAATATTGCATATGTAGATGTATAAATTTATGTGTAGTTATATTCATCACAGTGCTTATCTCCTGACAGAGAACTCCATCAGCGTAAGGCTTGATGTATAGGAAGTGCTCGTTAAACGTCCACTAGTTTGGATGAAAAACATCAACAGATAACTTCACTTAGTTGTCGTTCAGTGCTGCCTGAATTTCTGTGACTGATTTCATAAAAATAATTCCAAATATATTTTTTAAAAGAATGATTTAATTTTTATTATTACTATTTTTAAAATTTGCTATAGGACTCGTGCACTCACCATAGAGAGAGAGAATGCGAGAGAGAGAGAGAGAGAGAGACAGAGAGAGGGAGAATGGAGGAGAGAGAGAGCAAGCCGCCAGGTCCAGGACTCGAACTATAGTTGGCCATGTGGGAGTCTTAACACTTTTACCACCGTGCCACCTGCCGGCCCCAGTATTTCCAAATATTTACCATTGCAGATTTAGCATTTTTCTTTCCTTTTCTGAAACAAAAATACTCTTAAGAGATTTGAAATCAGCATTATCAATGATTATAAAGTTCTCATAACGTTTCGTTACTACAGGAATGCTAACCTTTACTTGGTGTTGGTCTCAAAGCTACACTTAGAAGAATGTTTGCCTTTTTAGAATCAGTTGGATTTAACCTTACAACTTTTGGCAGGTTAGCTGTGGTCTTAAGAAACAATTCTATGGTGGATGTATTTGGTCCAATAATCACATTAGAATTATATTGGGTTTTTTTAAATGTAAAAACGCATCATGACTTCACAACGACCTAATAGTTTAGCCTGCCATTAGGAAAAAGCTCCTGTCCCCCATTATTAAAAGTAATACCTATTGTGGAAATGTTATAAGAAATAAATGATCAGAAATATTGATAATTACGGGGGGCAGGCAGGTGTTCTAGTTGTTGGGATGCTGGACTCCCACGTGGCCGACCATGGTTCAAGTCCTAGACCTGGCGACTTACTTTCTGTTTCCCTTTCTCTCCGTCTCCTTCTGATCAAATTAAATATTAATAAATAAAATGAAATAATTTTTAAAAAATTGATAATTCTCTGTACTGTTGGAAGTTTATTGAAGTTCTCTTCAGGGCTCTCTTGCCTTGAGAAGTAAGGAAAGGAAGTGTCAGTTTTGTGTCATGAGTATTCGTTTAAAAACAAAGTAACAAGTGTTGGTTAGCAAGAGTGGTTTATCTCTTAAAGTTAGAAACTTTGTGTCCCTAAATAAGATAAAAGGGTAGAACACTTGCTAGAGAGAGACAAAGAAGGCGGGGAGGGGTGAGAGAGAGAGAGCCAGTGATCATCCTCCAGTGGGGTATGGTCAGGCCGCAATCCCCGTCTTCCTTTCTAAATCTCGTTGGGATTTTGGGCATGTACGCACGTGCTCCCGACATTTTTTCACTCTGCCAGGGCTAGGGTTCAAACCACATTTGTACGTGTTTGATCTGGCTACCTCAGCTACTACTAGGCCCTGGGACTGGCCTATATTTTACTTATTAATGCTGTGAACAGGCTTTTTCTCTCATTCTACACACACACACACACACACACACACACACACAGATGCATACACATGGAGGATAAGGAAGAAGTCTTCAAAAAGCATGGGAAATGTGTAGTATGAAAAAGCTGTGCATGGATTTCAACCTCTTTTTTGCACCAAAATAAACTCGTATTTTAATTAAATAGTTGACAGAAAAATGAAAAGTCTCATCATACTTACTAATAAAGTTTAAAAAGATTTATATATGTGTGTGTGTAACAACAAATAAAAAAATGTTTTCTGACCTGACTCTTGCTGGTCAGGAGAAGACTATTAACTGTTCTTGTATATTTATTTTATAACCAGTCACTTTCTGAATCTCTTACTTATTATAATGGCTTTTCAGTTAACTGTTAGATTTTTCAGGTTAGATAATCATACCATCTGGAGGCAGCCATTTTTGCATAAGGGTGTTTCATGATTCATTTTCAATTATGGAAGCTGTGTTGGAATGCTTTCCTTAATTTCATTGACTTGAAATATAATGTTTTGATCTGGTACCACTGTGATTTGGTCTACTCAGCTCTCAAAAGGTTATAAAATATCTAGAAAACCACTCCACCGAGTGATCTCTAAAGACCCTTTTAGCGCAAAGTTTTGGTGACTCCACTGTTCTGTTACACACACAGCTCTTTGGCACTTTAAAGTTAAACTGCCTGCAGCTTCTTTATTATTGTGGTTGTTAGACCTCCCCACCACCCAAACAATTACTCTAAGATTTTTGCACTTTGATCTCCTTAGAGCTTGAAGATTTTTTTCTATGTGGTTTGGCAGAAATTAAGGAGAAAACTGTCAAACTACAGAGTTCAGACTATGCAACATTGGTAGCTTGTTTGCAGAATCAAATCTCCGGAGGAGTTTTCTAGTCAAGTGATAAAATTTTCTACTCCTTATGATTGAGTTTTCTTTTCAAAGCAGCATTCTGGCTATGGGCTACAGTTCTCCAAGTGAAATTTTCCGGCTGTCAAAACTAAGTTCGATGGAAGCCGTCAGGAAACGTTAACTAGATCTGGATGTACCGAAGGGCGGGCAGAGTAGGAGGGCTTCAGGAACCAGGTCGCTCTTGGCTCTTGGCGTGCGAATGCTCCTTTCTCTGGCCCTCTTTCTCCTTCATCTTTCCGGACTCCTTTGACTGTCTCCCTGTCGATTTTGTTTATTCTCTAGATGTGCCATGTTCTCCTTTCTTTCAGAGAGTAACTCACCACCAGTCCTTTCTACTTCCATCAAGAGAACTGACGGCTCCCACGCAGTCTGAGGAAGTGGACCTGATAAATCCCCCTCATTCCCATTCTTCTTGTTACAAAATTGAAAAGTGTTTGGATCAGTAGCAGTCACCCATCCTACCATGTAAAGGGTATGGCAAACACTGGTGAGATGAAAGCATTACCAAGATAAGTGTCGGGCTGGCACCCCGGAGTGCGTTGGTTAAGCTGTGTGCCTAGGGAGCTGGGCCCACATTGCCAAACGTGGGTTGATTCCCAGCTGGCCCCTTGAAAAACGTGCCAGGCACGTGTGCGTGCATGCTCAAAATTGTCATGGGACGGAGAAGTGAAGGAAAGGAGAGTGTGGCATGTTCACACCCCACGGAGGGGCGTCTCCCTGAGCGTGCACGCCCCCTCTGGCAATTAGACGAGGACAAATGATCAGGGAATGCTAGAGTAACTGAGGAGTGGAGGATTAACAAGGAAATAGGATTAGTGTTAGGAAGAAAGCTTCCGAAGAGTCCATTATCTCAGATCTTGAATCCCAATTTCTTCCTGAGTTTTTTGACCTGTGTGTCTGGTGGCCTCGGTGGGGAACCTCACTTTTGGATGGCCCACAGGAAACTCATACTTAGTATATCCACAACTGAATTCACCACCTTCTCCCTTCCAAGGTATGTTTGTTTGTTTGTTTGTTTAAATCTCAGTGGGTGGCACTACCATTTTCCTGCCTGTGCAGACCAGAAACTTGGCAGGTGGATTTGATTCCCCTTCCCCACATCCTCCTGCGTAGTATCAAATGCTGTGTATTCTACCTCTTTTCTCTCTCTCTAAAAAATGTTGTCAGAGGATCTGTGCGCGCCCGAGAGACAGCGTGAGAACAGGAGAAAGCACCCCGCATGGGGCACGGTCATGCCAGTCCCTTTTCCGTTCCCCCCTTTCAGGATTCTGGGCACGCACGCACGTACACCCCGTGCCCCTCGGTCTGGAACTTGAGCTGTGTGCTAGGCCACGTGAGATCGAGCCCCCTTTCCCGTGCCACGGCGGACCCCAGGATTCCCCCCTAACTCCATCGCCTCTTCATTTCCATTCCTGTGCCGTGGCTCAGACTCCCATCCTCCCCTGCTGTAAGGTCTCTCCGTGGCGTTTCCTTAGCCAGGTGATCTGTTCAAGCTCTCACCTGGTTCCTTTACTCTCCGGCTCAACACGATTTACCCCGTCTGCTGCCTAATTCTGTCTCACGTCGCCCTCGGCTGCTTTGGTCATCATGTGTGCTTTTCACCCTAAAGTACGAGATTTCTCTGAGTTGTGTAACTGTTAATGTTTTGCTCACCTTGGGCCTGGGATATTCTTCCTAGCTCTTCATCTCCCTGACTTCTCTGAGGTCTGGCTTAACTGCCATTGCCCCAGGAAGCTCCCTCGTGTCCCCGCGTCTGCATTGTGCCCTCCTTCTTGGGCCAAGCATCCTGTTACTACTCTAACAATGATGTATTGTGAATTCCTTCTTACTCACTGGTCTGTGGCCTGCTTTTGACTGGTCTCTCAGTACCAGGGCCACGAACCTTACACACTTATATCGTCTTTACTTTCATGCTTCTGGTGTTGTGTTTACTAAACGTGGATGTCCACACCACGTGACGATCTAGGTGTTAAATACATCAGTAAGTAAGAGGCCGTCTGGTTATAAACTAGCACGTGATAAACCACTATAGACCTCGCGAGCTTAACAGTAGTGGTATTTCCTTACGGATTATGATTTGCCGAGGACTCAGTGGCGGTAGCTTGCTTCTGTTCCAGCTGGTGGCAGCTCGGTGTGGGTGGGGTATCAGATTCCAGGGTGGCTCACTCAGCGCTCAGGGGCAGTAAATGCCTGCTGCTGTCTAAGAACGCCTCTCGGCCGCTGACCGGCATAGGGCCTGTCCTTGTGGCCTGGGCAGGACCGGTAGATCCTGAGAAGGGGCTGAGCATCCCGAGAGGGAGGACATAGAAATGAGCCAGCCCTCTTAACGCCTGAGCTTGGAGCTGACCGCATTACTTCTTCTCCGGGTAACGGTTAGGAAGACAGCCCAGGTACGGGGAGGAAATGGAACACACTCTTTGCAGAGAAAGTGACAGAGTTTGCAGCGATCCATTATACAGACCTGAAAACAAACAAAAAAGAAGGCTACAAAAATTGGTGGATGAACCAGTTCCTGTCTGTACTTTCATCTTCCCAAGAATCATGATAATATATCATTAAATTAAAAATTTGGGGCAGCCCCATGGCCTAGTGGTTAAGGGAATCAGATCCCACGTGGTCGACTGTGGTTTGAATCCTCAGCCTGGCCCCAGCTTTTGTGGCTTGAGAAACACACTAGTTGTTCAAATCCCGACAGGATGGAAGAATGGAGAAGGGATTGTGACCACACCCCATGGGGAGGTGTTCGCCCCCCATCCCTCAGGAGCATATACCCTCTGGCAATTGGAAAAAAGGAGAAAAATATTTAAAAATCTGAACCCAGCCTCCGTGGCATAGTCGGTAGCCTACTGAAATGCAGTGCTGGAAGCCGCGTTGCCGTGTGGGTTTGGACCCGAAACACCCTGAGTATAGGGGTACTTGCCCGAGATCCTGATGAGGGGGAAGCTCGGCGTGAGCAGACCCCGGCGAGGGAGCTCCTCTCTGTCCCTTCCTCTCCTGTGTGCACAGGTACTCTCTGGCATGAATGAAAAAGAACTATTTAAAAACGTAATCGGGGTCTGGACAGCGGTGCAGCAGCAATGCCACACTCAGAGGCTGGCCCACGGGGAAAGGTTTCCAGTTCTCATCCAGAGACCTCCCCGGGCGCGTGCGTGTTCCCACGGTCCAGGGGAAGCTGAGACGGGTGAGTTGCAGAGTGAAGGCCCTGCCGGGGCTGGCTCTTCCTCTGTCGCTCTCTCAGGGAAGGAAGAAATCAACTTTGGAAAAAAAAGTTAAACATTAAGTAACATTTTTGATAGTGACCCTTATTTTCACTGTTTTAAAACAATTTTGCTCATCGTTCTCCTTTTTCTATTATTATTTATATCATTTTTTAATCTTTACATTTCCATTGTACATAAAATTTTAATTACTCTTGTGATGTTTTTAAATTTCATCTTTCATAAATCCTCATGCAGCGATGTTATCGCCCGAAGTGTATTTTTAGAATGGGATTTCTTTTGTCAAAAGGTGTGTATAGTTTTGGATTTTGGTATTTGGTATTGGCCAAACTGCCTTATTGAAAGACAATATTCATTTATTTCCCAGCTTTTAGTGCTGGAGAAAACTCATTTCCCCCTAATCTTGCTATCAGAGGTTACTGTAAATAGCTCTTTTTGGTCAATATATGGGTGAAAACTTACAGATTGCTTATATATATGTGTGTGTGTGTGTGTGTGTGTGTGTGTATTTAAATGCTTGCTTGAATGCTTCGTCCTTTTTGGGGAGTGTTAAGATTTTATCTTATTTTCTTTCTGCTCATGGTTGAGCATGTATGTGTGTGCACACGAGAGAAGGAAAGGGATGGAAGCATCACCTGCAGGGCTCGGTCACGCCGTGATTCCTCCAGGTCACCAGGGTCCTGGGCGTGTGCACACGAGCCCAGTGTACTTTCAGGCCACTGGACAGAGCATGCAAATGGTGGGCAGCACGTGGCTCCCAGCTCTGTGGTCTAGCATGCACTTGCCGTGCCACAGAACCTACGTCTCTGACTGATTTTTAAGAGCTCCTTGCATATTAAAGATTTTAACTCTTTGCCTGTTGTATATATTGCAGATATTCCCAATTATTATTATTATTAGTATTATAGATTTAGATATTTCTGCCTTAGGGCATGTGTGCTCTTTGGAGAGATAGAGACAGAGAGACCGAGAGTGAGAAATCTCCCCCTCCCAGGGGTGATGGCCACACTGCGTCCCTTCTCCCCATTCTCCTCTCGGGATTTTGGGCACGCACGCAGTGTGAGTTTTAAATTGGGACTGGGACTTGAAATACGGTCGACCACGTGGGAGTCCAGCAACGTAACCATTACGCTGTCTGCTTGTCCCACCAATTTCGTTTTTTAAATATGCATATACATTTTTATTCTTATGAAAGGCTTATTGAATTTTTATGTAGTCCTTTATATTACTCTTTTTCTGTATGGTTTTTGATTTGGGGATAATTTTGGAAAGAGTATTTCAAGATTATAAAACTGTTAACACTTGATTGATACTAAACTTGTTATGGCTTCATAGTTTTACATAAACGCCTTTGACCCATCTGGAAATATTTTTTTGTGTGTGTACAAAGAAAGTAAGAATCCAAATTTATTCTTTTTCAAATGGCTAGATAAATTTTCAATAAATGATGCTGCAAAATTTACCTTTTGCCACAGATTTGAAACAGCACCTTTATTAAATTCTAAATGCCCATATGTTCTTGGATCTATTTCTGGAATCTTGGTTTTATTCCACTAAGCTGTCTCTTCGTGTATCAATAACCATTTCCTGTAAGTTTTAGCACATTACAGTGTCTGAGTATGCTCGCCCTTACCTTATTATTCTCTTCTTTGAATTTTTTTGAATTGTCTCAGACATGTGTTCTCATGATTTCCGGTAGTTTTTCAGTTGATTCTTGTTGGTTTTCTAGGTAGAAAATGTGGCACACATTGGTGACTGCACCTTTTCCTTTCTAGTATTTATGCCTCGTATTTTCTTTGCGTATCTAATTCCTTTGGCTACCACTTTCAGAGCAATTTTACTTAGTAGCAGTGGCCGCCAGGCCTCTTCTTCTGTGCTTGACTGGTGTGTGATTGCTCCATCAGACACTAAGCGAGCTTTGAAGAGGATGTGTGCATTGAATGCCGGTGTGTTCTTTTAAATCGGGATAGTCTGTCAGGAAGGGACGTTCATGGTTATCAAATGTCCTTTTTTGGCTTTTCTAGATATGTCGTCTACCCTTAGTCCTCCTGATATGGTGAATTACATTCACAGATTTTTTAGGGCTATCTGCAGTGGCACAGCAATAATGCGATGCTCTGCGATGCTGCAGTCACATGGAAAGGCCGTAGGTTCACTCCCCAAGGTCCCGCTGTGCGTGCTAGATATACACACTCGTGTGTCCACGATCCGGACTGGCTCAGGCTCGAGTGTGTCTCACAGTATGGAGACCCTGTGGAGGGTTCCTGCCTTCCCGCCGGCCTGCCTGTCGTTCTCTGTCTCTTCTTTCCCCGTTTCTCATGAAGAAATACATAAGCTCTTAAAAATAGATTTTTCTAGTATCAAATGATTCTTATGTTGTAGTAGGCCTAATTCATAACACACTTCTTTTCTAATACAATGTGGTCTTGCCAGTAGTACGTCTTGGATGTTTGCAGCCGTATTAATAAACGTACAGGCATGCGGTTCTGCTTATGTGGCACTTTATCCGGCTTAGAGTCAACATTATATTGGTTTCCAAGAGTCGTTATTATACTGGTTTCACCACAGTACCAAGAAAGCTTTCCTTTCTCTGAGCTCTGAAACAATTTATGTAGCATGGGATTGAAAGAATTCACCGATTCTTCAACTAGTCCTGGTGCTTTTTGTGGAGCAGCACTTTATTTTCTCAGCTTCTTTCTTAGTTGTTGTTGTTTTTTTGTTGTTGTTGTTAATCTTTCTCTTGGATCAATTCTAATAATCAATTTTGATCTTTTTTCTGTTTAAAATTTTTTTTAGATTTGTCATTATTATTATTTTTATTTCACCAGAGACAGACAGAGAGAGAGGGAAAGTGAGAAAGCAAGCCACCAGGTCTAGGATTTGAGCCACAGTCGACAATGTGGGAGTCCAACACCTTAACTACCATGCCACCTGCCAGCCCTGGTAAAATATATTTAAAATGTTTATTCCTCAAGAGCTAATGTGATAATAAGAAATTATCAGGTCAAATTCTATATGAAAACAGTAATTCGGAATGGTAAGCAGAATATGAAGACTTAATTTTCTCTTGACATTTGTCACATTCTGAGGAACTTTTATCTTGGTTTTCAATGCCTCAGAAGGCATAGAGGTAGAAATTACAGCTGCAGTTGGTTCAGGGTGGGAAGTGTAACAGGAAATACCTTTCCTATAGAACTAGGACTCTGAGGAGCTGGACCTGTGGAGTGTGAGTGAACTGAGGTGAACACTTCCCCACGTTTTCACCCACAAAAGGCTACAAGAAAAGTTGCTTTGGACCTGGAAAAAAAAAAAAAAAGTGCTTATTTATTCCTTAGTAGTATTAAATACATTCCTCTCTCCTGAGTTTGCAGCTCAAGTTCATGTCACCTGGGTGGTCCACAAAACCTTAAGCTTTGAATTTAAAGTGGTTCTAGGTACCTTATAGAAAGAAATTGGGATCTTTTCAGGTAGAAAAGATCTTGGGCCCCAGAGAATTCCTACAAATAAATTTCTAAAGAATTAGCTTCCACTTAAATAAAATCAAGCACATAAGGAAACAAAGCACCGTGAGTAAGAAGCAGCAAGAACAAGTGACACAGGTAGGTCCTCAAAAATGTCATATACTGGAATTATCAGACACAGATGTTAAAATAGCTCTGTTTACATTTAAAAGGAAGGTGGAAATATCTGCAGGGAACAGGAAATTTAAACACTTTGAGCAAAACTTCCAGAAGTGAAAATTACAATTTAATGAAAAAAGTCAGCGAGCATGATTAATATCAGGTTATTTTAACTGAAAGAGACTTAATGAACTGGATATAGGAGAGAAGAAATAATCCAAAATTTATGACAAAGAAATGGGCAAAAAGATGTGTATATATGTACACATAACACACACAAGTATACAGACGTGAAGGAGACAAATCTAACATGTTTTATCCATTTTCCAAGAGTCGAAGGGAGAAATAATGAGAAAAGAAGAGGCAGTACTTGAAGAGATAATCGTTGGGAAATTTTCAGAGATGACGAAAAACATTAAGTACGCAACTTTTATAAGCTCAGAGAATTACAGGCAGAATAGCTTCAAAGAAATGCACATGTAGACACACCATAGCAAAGAAGACCAGCAACAGGAGTGTATTTTACAAAATGCTGGAGGACAAAAGACAGGTAACCTTAAAAGCAGCAGGCAGTGACTCTGACAGCTAATGGCACAAGCAGAAATGGAAGCCTGAAAACATGGAGTGATACCTGAACATGCTGGACATTTTTTCTTTTGCTAATCTAGAATTCTACATCCAGTGGTAATAAGTTTCCAGGGTCAGAGGGAATGGCCAGGAGCAGTAGTAACGCAGCTGGACCCTCATGGGAAAGATCCCGGGACATCCCTGAGTATCTGCACGAGATTGGGGTGGATCATCATGTGAAGACACTGTTGGGGGGGGGGGGGCTGCTTCTCTGTCTCTGGCCTTCTCTATCTCCTTCATGGAAGAAATACATTTTTAAGAAGGGTGAAATACACACTTTTTTCCACACAGAATTATACAATATTTGCTGATTGTAAAGAAAACATGTATAGATACATTTTTGGATTGCTTTTAGTATTTTTAGTGAATAATTGTGTTATAACTGCAATTTTGAGCTTCATATAATTATTTTTTTCTTAGAAAATTATTTCTTTTACACTTAGTGAATGGAGAAACTATTTGGCAATACTTTTACCAATATATTACTCCAACTTTGGGATCTTTGCTCTGTTCAGAATCTTCAGTGTTGTAGGAAATCTTTTGTGGTGATTAATGGATGTCTTTAAACTGTTGCTATCTTAATGATGTAAATATATTTGAAATGTTAACCAAGAAGGATTTGGAGAAAAATAAATTTTGCCCTGTTATTCACCAAAATAAGTCCTAGAAATTACTTTACTTGTCCCTAATCCCCATCCTCCAGTCCCAAGTACAAATTTCTGGAGGAAAAAAAAAAAAAATGGGGGATTTGTTTTTAACCCATGACATGGTTTGCAAAAGGAAGAGTTTAGAATAATGGGAAGATCTTTAAACAGAACTTAAAGTTAAATGGATCTGGATTCTACTGCTTAATAAGAGTCTTTTTTTTTTTTTTTTTTTTTGGAGAGTATTTTGCTATAGGGCACATGTGCTCATCAAAGAGACAGAGACAAAAGTGAGACATCTCCCCCACCGGGGGCGTGGGTGGTGGTTGAAATGGCCATGCCACAATCCCTTCTCTATTCTCCTTCTGCGATTTCGGGCACATATGTACATGTGCCTGGCAGGAGTTTTAAGCCACTGGGTCCAGGACTCAAACCGTGGTCTTCTATGTGGGAGTCCAGCAATGTAACCATTACGCCATCTGCTGGTCCCAACAGTATAGTCTTGATAAAGTGACTTAATCCTTCTGATCCTTAGTTTTCTCATCTGCAAAATAGGGATAAGACTGCCTTGAAGTTTATATGGTGGGGAGTAGTTGTTAGTCAAAAGTGCTGAGTATAACCTGTCACTCTCCTTGAGTTTCTGAAATATGATAACTTAAAAGTTGTTACTACTGATGGGACCAGCAGTTGGCACAGTGGCTATGCCGCTAGACTCCCATATAGTTGACTGCAGTTTGAGTCCCAGACCCAGTGGCTTAAACTCACGCCGAGCGCATGTGCGTGTGTGCCCAAGATCCCGAGAGAATGGAGGAGAAGGGATTGCGGTGTGGTCATCCCCCCGGGGGGTTATTTCTCGCTTTCTGTCTCTCTGTCTCTGTCTTTCTGGCAAGTGCACGTGCTCTATAACAACCTCTCAAAAAAAAAAAAAGTTGTTACTACTGAGTAAAATAGGAGAGTGAATTAAATTTGGCAAGGAACTTGTTTATTGTACAGATGATATAAGAGAATTGATCATATTTAATAGTGAAGACTCAAGGATACTAATAGTAATAATAAAGTTTTTTGAAGGCATGGAAATGTCAGAATGTGGCCTTACCTGTTGATTTTATGGTTAAGTTTGCATAAGATTATTTATATGTGCTGCTCAGAGACCAGGTAGCTTCATATTCTACCCAGCACTTTTGAGAGGTGGAGATGGTAAGAAACAGCCCGTGAGTTTCAAGATTACAAGACTTATCACCACCCACACACACACACACACACACACACACACACACTTTTCTGTTTCTTGTGGTTGAAGTTCATGATGGCGGTTACTTTATGGTAAACCTGATTTTTTTTTTTTTTTAAATTCAATCTAACAAATGATTTTAAAGTGTGTACTTAAAACTTTATACTTTGGTTTTCAGAGGTTAAATAAGTTATTAGACCTCTAATACTTTAGGGTAACAACTGTCAGGGCCCTTCGGTTACTATTAGAATTGAGAATACTCATTTCTATAAAATATTTCATGTATCTAGATTTCTTTAGGTTGTGGATTAGTTGTGAAATGAAATAGAAAGTTTTAATGATGTGGAATTAAGTATATATTATGCAAGTGATTTTCCAGTTTTTTTCCTTTACATGTAGACATTTTTCTCATTGAATATCGGTAACTACTTAGAATAGGCCAGCTGATTGCGTTTTATGTTTATTTTTTTATTATGAAATGATTATTGAAATGTTTTCCTTTGTGCTTGTTACCTAGCGGGGCCTTCCACTCTCTCACTGCCGAGTCAGTTATCTCTGACGTCATGAGGATGGTGGCAGTCGACACCACCTCTCATGCACTGGGCAGTTCCCAGGATCACACTAGTGGTTCCAGGGAGTTCTTTGGGTAAAGGTGGGGGCCTCGTCTCCTAGGCAGTGTTAACAATTTCACGAAAAGAATTATTTTCATCGTGTTAATGTTTTTTCTGTTTCCTTCTATCTCTGAGCAGTTCCTTGAAGGCTTTGATGATCTTAGAAGTTCTTGGAAGGCTTCTCCTTTGAGCTGAAGGTACCACCTCACTCTGGGCTTGTCTGTTCTCAGTGGTTGGTGCCACGATAATCCTTGTAATTATGGTGGCAGTTATGGTGGCCTTGATGATGTCATCATCAGCCTCTTTCTGGAAACAGACCTAGAGGGCTTATCTTGGAGTCCAGGGTAGACAGGTGCACATTAGATACAAGACTTTGATCCCCGTAGGGTCAAACTGCAGCATGGTTGACAGGGCATGTGTCTGCTGAACCCAGATCCTGAACTACCAGAGAAAGTTGTACCTTAGCCTCCTCTGAGCCACAGGCTAAAAAATTTGATTGCATTTTTAAGCAATACTTTTATTATCACAGTACAATTTTTAAAAAATGATATGAAGAAGACAATTCAGAGGCTTTTATTTTTGTAGCTTGACATTTTTAGAATGCTGGTTGCAGGAATATGTTATATTCATAAGTTTGGAGTTTATTCAGGTTTCAGAGACACTAAAAACACATTGGGCATTTCTTGTCTTTCAAGAAGTTTAGAATCTTTAGTCAAATACTTTGAAAGTGATTTGGGTAAAAATAGCGAAGCAGCTTCGTCTAAATACATACACATAATGCTTCCTAGTACACATATTAAGTGTTTGAATTTTCTAGATTTGCTTTAGATACTCATGTGATACGGGCCTTGAGCAGTAGCCGATTTTTGTGTAGTTAGGTCACGTGATACTCAGACAGTGCTGCTTTTGATCCTGGAGGTAATCCCTTGTAATCACAGACTTTAAAGAACATTGAGATTATACTTTCAAAGTTGATATATTTTGCATTAATAAAAATACATAGGATTAGAAAAGATACTGTATAAAAATTGTAGATTTTTTTTCTTGTTTACATTTGGATTTGTTTTTCATATTTTGAGCTTTGGTTGTTTATATACCTCAGGCTGGTCATTTCTTTTTAACTAGTGAATGTACTACGTGAAAAATCATAGGTTAAATTTGAATGAGCCTTTGTTTTATCTTTTATGTCTTTTAATCTTTTATATTTTGAAAATGATATTTTTTGACCTTATGATACCAAACATTTGTGTATCAAAGTTAATCCTCATAGAAATAAGAATTATTACTATTGTTTGTCAAATAAGCATTTACTCATTTATCTCTTCAGTGCTCTAGTTTGAGTTCATTGCAAAACTGATGGAGTTTTTAGGTACAATGGTATGTTCATATTCCATAACACTAATAAGAAAACTGATAAGGTAACTAAACAAAAATTTCAGGTTTTTTGTTTGTTTGTTTAATGAGAGATTTTTGCTATTAGGCACGCGCTTTTGCTGGATAGACAGAGAAAGACAGAAAGCGAGAAATCTCCCCTGCCTTCCCAGGGGATGGTCATGCTGCACTCCCGTTTCTCCCATTCTCCTCGCAGGATTTTGGGCACACACATGCACACACATCTGCTGTGAGTTTTAAGCCTCTGGGTCTGGGACTTGAACTGCAGTTGACTACATAGGAGTCCAGCAACGTAACTGCTACGTCATCTGCTGGTCCCCCTAGTGGTCCATTTTTAAAAACAGCGCTAGACAAATAGACTTTTCTAGTTATTCATGACTGTTTACATACAATAATGTTACTAGGTTTTGCTAGGTTGCTTTTGTGGTGTTCTCTTGAGAAAACATTAGATTTTTACATAAAATAATATTCTAAATTTTAGTTGAAAAACAAAACTTTCCTTTGAAACATTCTAGTATTTTGTCTTGAATAGTAATTACCCTTTATAAAATAGTTTACACAAGAAATTACTTCCAAATCTTTACATTATTGAGAGGACTGATGAAAAATTGCTGAAAACAAATCTTTTTTTTTAAACTTTCAATATTTAGTGATACCAAGAAATTATTAATGTTGTTGAAATGATGATGGAAGAAGAATCTATATTTTTTTTCCTCAATAAAAGCTTTTTAAAAATTTATTTACTTTTTTAGAGGTTTTCTCTATAGGGTGCATGCGCTCACCAGAAAGACAGAGAGAGAGAGACAGAGAGACAGAAAGCGAGAAATCACCCCCCAGGGTGTATGGCCACGCTGCAATCCCTTCTCCTCCATTCTCTTCTCGGGATCTTAGGCACACATGCACACGTGCCCGGAGTGAGTTTAAGCCACTGGGTCCGGGACTCGAACCACTGTCAACTACATGGGAGTTCAGCTACATAGCAATTACTCCAACTGCTGGTCCCAAGGCTTTTATTTTTTTTTATCTAAATAAATAAATAAATAAATAAATATTAAAAAGTTATATCTTCTGTAGGAGAGAATGAGAGAAACACATCCCAGCTGGGTCTTTCACGCTGCAGTCTACCCTTGATCTCCACTGGCTGGGTCACAGGCACGTGTGCGGGTCCTCAGTGCTCAGGGATGTCCCAAGACATGAACTTGTGACTGTTTCCATGTAGGCCCAGTTGTGGGACTGCTGCACTACTGTCTGGCCTCAGGAATCTATTATGATTTTATTATACTCTAATTATGTAAGGGTAGATTGACAGGAGGTCTGGAGCAGGTGGAAAAATAGAGTCAAATCTGATAAGTTGTTGAGTCTGGATCTTGTGTCTACAGGGGTTTTCATTCTATTTTTACCTCTGTTGTAAAATGAAATTATGGAATTAGATGTTACCAGGGGTTCATAGAGGAGCATTAGGGATTTACTGTGTTTGGGCACAGTATATATTTGGGATGATCAAAGTTCTGAAAACGGATAGTGCTACAGCATTGTAATTGCACTTAACGCCACCAAATTGTACAACTAAAAGTAGTTCAATGGTAAATTTTATGTTGTGTATATTTTATAATGAAAACTCAATAAAAGCAAGTACATGAATAAAAAGAATCCCAGGAGCCATCATTTTTTAGTGAAAACTTTTGAAGACATGGCAGCAGATGGGAAGAGAAAGAAGGGGATTGAAGAGGGTGCTTTGTGTTGCTGACTTTGGTGGAAAGTAGACCTCTGGGCCACGAGGGCTGATAAACAAGCTCTCCCAAAGGGTGAAAGAGAAGAGGAAGGAAAAGCACTTCACGTCACCTCAGTCGTCTCTCAGTGTGGTCAGGGTCTAGGGCATGTTTTTTTGTTCATGTTTTTGTGTGGGTGCTTTCTGGTAAAAATCAGAAAGCCTGCTAGACAAATTCTAAAAGAGTGGTAACATTAGAGCATGTTTTTGTAATTGCAGGTTAGTGGTTCGTGTGAGTTTCTCCTAACATTTAAAACATATCAGAAAATATCAAGTTCATTGTGTGCAGTAAGTGTAAATATGGTTATTATGCAATTCTTAAGTAATATATTAATAAGTGTATGATAACCCCATATGTGCTGTAAAATGTATTCCTTAGAGTGGGACTTTTTTTTTTAATGCTTTCAAGTGGATTTCTTTCATGAATGTATCTGAGAGAGAGGGAGAAAGAGAGAGAAACACCCTCATGCTGAGATGCCCACAGCCTTCCCAGCCCATTGGGGCCATGGGCGCAGGTCAACTGGGGCACTGACCCATGGTCCTGCCTGTGTTTCCAGCATAGCGTTAGCGGTGGGTTATCACTGCATCACCGGGCCTACCCAGGTGGGGTAGTCTTCAAAAAGTAGTAATGGCGGATGTTGGGAGCCACATAGACAGTAGAAAGATAGATCAAAATTTGTACAAAAGGGCTCGGATAACAACTCTGTATTTCCCCCTATTTTTAGATGTTAATCAGACATTAATCAGAAGGAGCAATTGACCAGGCAGAAGTGACAAGGCTATCTATTCGCAAGCAGATGATGAATCAGCCACTTACAAAAGGAGGGGACTAGGTAAAAGGGTAGCTTTGTGATTCTAATCTCATTTTAGGGTCTTTTTATCAATTTAAAGTATATGTTAATTGGTAAATCACTGAAGAACTTTCTGAGGTAATTTTTTGTTATCTGTTATTTGCAGAACTTCATATATTGTAGATGTGAAGCTCATATATTTATACAAATACCGTTTATATGAAAAAGTTTTTGGATGTTTTGACGATATTAAAGATTATTCAGAATATTAGCTAGTGAACTAGTGCTTGCCATCTCATACAGCCTCTCTCTCTCTCTCTTTTTTTCTTTTTTTGGTTTTTAGAGATTTTTGCTGTAGGGCGAGTGTGCTCACCGGAAGAACAGAGGCAGAGAGAGAGAAAGCGAGAAATCACCCCCTGGCGTGATGGCCATGCTTTTATCCCTTCTCCTCCTTTCTTCTCTTGGGATTTTGGGATTGCTCGCACATGTGCCTGGCATGAGTTTTAAGCTGCCGGGCCTGGGACTTGAACCACAGTCGACTATGTGGGAGTCCAGCAACATAACCATTATGCCATCTGCTGGTCCCCAGCCTTTTTCCCTTAAATAATTAATCTTTTTATTTGTAGCTTGCCGTCATTCTCAGGGCATATTATTCCAGAGAAATGAAGGTAGAATAGTTACAAGTACACTCTAGAGCCAAACGAGACTGAACTGAAATTCTTTTTCTGTTTACTAGTGTGATAGCTTGGGAAATTTTTGTAACCTTTTTTGAGTTTATGTTTCCTCACTGAAATTGCCTCATAGGATCTTAAATTGAATGAAGTGATTTGCATAAAATTTCTGGAATTTTACACTCTGTAAGTACTTATTCTTAACATTAAGCCCTTCTTTCTTTGCCTCTTTCTTTCAAAGTCTAATTTTAAATAGATCTTTGCTTTAGTTTAGGGCTTGTTGGAAAGATTTTTTCTGTGGAGATGAAGAATAAACATTTAGGGGTGGTGTGGTAGATAGGGGCTCTGGATTCCCACATGGCTGACTGTGGTTCGAGTCCTGGATCTGGCAGCTTGCTTTCTCACTTTCTCTTTCTCTCTCTGTCTTGTTCTGGTCAAATAAAAAAAAATAATAATAATAAAAAATGGAATGAAATAAATCTATAAGAAAAGAAATAGTTTATTTACAAAATAAAAACAAATGCTATGTGTTCTTTTTGTCCTAGATATTTAGTTTCCTGAATATTTTATGGACAGGGAGTGAATTATTGTTTTATCAGTCTAGCTGTAGTGAAAGGATTTCATATGATGGTTCCATGAAAGGAGAGCTGAGAAGTCCCATAATAAAGACTTAACACTGAGCTGTTTACAGATTGCACCTTACTCCTTGTGATGAACATGATTATTTTCAACTTCGGTGTATTTTCAACTTTGGTATTTTATGATTTCAAAAAACTGTGTGAGATCTGTTCCACGGATAAAGGTATGAATCTTTAATTTATTAGTCTAGTTGGATTTGCCTGGAATAAGGACTGAGTTTTGTAGATTTAATGATGTCACTGACAGGAGGTCTAACATTTTTTTACCCTCCTAACAGATGTCTTGGCCTACAGTGACTCCAAATCCCATAATCTTTCCAATTTTCCCCTCTACTAAATAAGTTTCAAAAAAGTGACATTTTTATTACAAGTGATTGACTTAATTCAGGCAAATATTGCAATGAAGTAAAGACTTCATCCCAGTGAAGAACACTTTGGTATGAATAAAAAGTTCGATTATTTATTTTTACTTTTAGGAATTTGATGCATAGTGTTCTCTATCTATATTCAGAATTTTTTTTTTTTTTTGTATAATAAGCCCTTTTCAAGATTGATAGTTTTTTTGCTCTACTGTACTGAAGTGTTACACTTTTTATTGTACTTGTTCTTAAATGACATTTAAAAACAGGGTCAGTCAGGATTCATCCAGAAATTAGTAACCACGGTAGGTTTTCAACAGAGGAATGTTAATTCCAGAGAGACTATTGATAATTCCCCGGGTGATGGAATTGCTCAGGACCTGATGGGACAGAGAAAGCACAGAGATTGACAGCGGGAAGCCTCTATCCTTCCATGAAGTCAGGAAGGAAGAGCAGAGGTGGTGGGACCGGAGTATAGAAGCCAGGCCTGGTGGGGGAACTCGAGCCACAGCACAGCAGCAGGACAGGGCCGGCACAGGAAGCAGGGAGAAGGCGGAGAAATATTCCAGTTGCTTTGTCTGCTTTTCCAGTCACTCAGTGGTGCCCCTACTGGCCAGATCTCCCCACACAGATCTTTCCCGGAGGGTCAGGTCGCCTGTCCTAGGGGAAGGCGAAAGAAGTCTGGGAACGCGGTTAGCATGTCCAGTGTAGAGGGGGCTTCCCAAAGTCCGTGGAAAATGTGTATTATGAAAAGCCTCGGCATGGATTTCAGACTTCTTCATAAAATAAACTTGTACTTTAAGTTCTCCCATGAACTCTTAGAAGTCGCATTATCTAATGCTCATCGATAAGCCTGTGCGCATGTCTGGCCCTGTCTGTTCAGAGGGCTTGGGAGGAAACTTTTTGGTATAGGGTGTGTGCGCTTGCGAGAGAGAGAGAGAGAGAGAGAGAGCGAGCGCCCCCAGGGCGATGGCGCTGGGCACTCTGCAGTCCTTTTCTCCCCTCTCAGGATTCTGGGCACGTGCACATGCATTTGATGTGATTTTTAAGATGCTGGGTCCGGGACTTGGACTGGGAAGTTGGCCATATGGGATCTAGCGCCTTAACCTCCACACCACCTGCTGGCCCCCAGAAAATTCTTTTTTTAAAGCCATGAATTCTCTAAAAAACGATGTTAAGGTCAGCATTTCATTTCAGTTTAAGCGTTTATTGAAGGCGCTGTACTATTAGATAAGCGGGTTACAAGGATGAGAACTCTAGCTTCCTGGTTGTGTCATGCTGATGACCTGCTGGAAGAGATCATTAGAAAGATCATTTAGCACTGCAGTCCCCTTGGCTGACCGGAGGGGAGTCCCGGACCCGGTGGCTTGATCACCAGAGGCGCGTGTGCCTGCCTGCCTAGAACCCCAGGATGAGAATGAGGAAAAGGGATTGTGGTGGGCTGGCCCCCATGGGGTGATTTCTCACTTTCTCTCTCTCTCTCTGCCAAGTGCATGGTCCTATGGCAAAAACCTTAAAAATTTTAAAAAGAAGGGATTTTAATTTCAAGCGAGTGTGCGCTAAGTTAGAGATGGGTGTGTGTTTTGTAGGAATTCAAGGGAGGAACAGTTGAGCCCAGTCTTACAGGGATGGGGCGCGTGCTGTGGATCTGGAGCCCGAGCTGAGCTGTGCAGGATCAGTTAGAGCTGGTAAGGACGAGTAAGGGCCATTGCTGGGAGAGCTTGAGGCACCTTTCTGGTCACAGCTGCTAGAGCATCGGGCCTGCAGGTGTGGAGCCCTAACACGGGGCGGAGAGTCAGGGCGCGGCCGGGTTCTTCTTCCTCACGTTGGCAGGGAACTGTCTCGGGGTTAGCAGAGGGCCTGACTAGCTTTGTGTTAGCTGTGCTGTTCCGTGGTGTGGAAGGTGACTTCAGGACGAGATTCTGTGCTGGAGACAGAGACCTGTGTAGAAGGTCTGATGGACACAGATCTCAGCGGCGTCTTCTTTTTGTGTCTTAAGTCATTTATTTGCTCGAAGTGCCTCCCGATGCCAAGCTTCTCAGCCCATGCCCCACTTCAGTACCCCCCACTCCTCTCTCAATCATCTAAAAATTGGAAGTGAAATAGAAAATTACGTTTAGAACAAAGAACGGATAGCATGCTATTTTGTTTGGGGATTGCGTCTGCCTCCCTAGACACTCTGCTGCTTTCTCTGAAACTGGCTTGAGACCCAGACCTTGGTCCCTCAAAGCAGGAATGGGAGCCACGCGTGGGGCGGGTGCTTCGCTCCCCTGCAGCCGGGTGACTGAGAGCGGGGTGCGCTCGGTGACTGCCACGTTGCCGAGGTGTGACGTGATGCAGTAATTTCACGGGAGCCGGAGAGAAACGTCTGTATTCCTAACGTAGCTTCTGATATTGAAGAGTGACAGATTTGCAGTGTGACATTTAAGTTTAGTAAATATATCTTTTGAAATACCAAAATCGTACATTTGAATAAGGTTCTCTTTACAAATTGATTTTAATATATATTCTCTAATTTATTCTGACGATGTATGTGAGATGCTTGTTACTGTCGGTGTTACTTCCCTCCGTCCGTCCCTCCCCCACTCCTAGCACATTCAAGTCTAGGCTGTCTAAGTGACATGGGGCAGGATTTCCACTGTGCCTTGTCCTCAAGGAGCCTCTAATCTACTGGGGTTGGCGTGTTCAATCACGCTACCAGGAAGCCTGAGAAATAAGCCAGCAACACCATGTTGAGGGAGTTCAGTGGAAGGATGGCATCTTCCTGTATCCGAGATGTACTTTTTCACATTTGGACGTTTCTAAACTAGGCACGCATCTTAGACTGGGATGCATTTTAGATGTGAGGAGTGGTATCTTTGGGGAACAATAATGGCACATGGTGGTGGCACTCGCTGCTGCTCGGGAGGCTGAGGCAGGACAGGCCCAGGAGACCCTGTCTACAAACAAAAGAAACTCATGCAAATAACTTTCTCCACCTTAGGATTCTCCACATAACATTTACTTGAGCTGACTTTACTGTAAGAATCAGCTTTATGTTATTGGTAAGGCTCTGGTCAACACTAGGCTGCTACTAATTAAGTTTGGGGTGAATTAGAAGTTCTATGCGGATTATGGGCTGCACGGGGGCTAACTCCTTGTTGTTCAGGAGAACTGTATTAAATATTGTTGAACAGCAGTGGTACAAGCTGTTGTCCTGTCTTTTTCCTGATATTAAGGGGAAGGCTTTCAGTCTCTCACCATTGTGTCTGCTGTTAGCTGTGATTTAAAAAAATAACTTATTTTGACTTTTTCAGATAAACTTTATGTAAGTAGAATACACACTTTTTGGGACCAGCAGGTGGTGTGGTGGTTTAGGTGCTGGACACTCCTACATGGCTGACCATAGTTCAAGTCCCAGACCTGGTGGCTTGCCTTCTCACTTTCCCTCTCTCTCTTTCTGGTCAAATAGAAACAAATGAATAAATAACTAAAATTAAATAAATAATTCTTTAAAAAAAGAAACACATACTTTTTAATTAATTTGTTCGTTTAGTTTGCTGCAGGGTACATATACTTGCCTGTGAGCCAGACAAAGGAGGAAAGAACCACTCGGGGCGATGGCCACGCTACAACCTCTTCTTCTCTATTCTCCTCTTGAGATTTTGGACAAAATGCACACATGCTTATTGTGGTGTGTGTGTGTGTTTTATACATAGAGATTTTTGCTATATGTCGTGTGTGCTCGCCAGAGAGAGACAGGGGAGAAATAATCTCCCAGGGGGATGGCCATGCCACAATCCTCTCTCCTCCATTCTCCTCTCAGGATTTGGGCGTGCATTCATACGCACCCGGTGTGAGCTTCAAGCCGCTGGGTTGGGGACTCCAACCGAGGTCGGCCATGTGGGAGTCCAGCAATGTAAGCATCACGCCATCCACTGGACTCCTTACGTTTTTTAAGCCACTGGGTCCAGGACTCATTTGGGCGTGTGGGGTCCAGGCACCTTAACCACCATGCCACCAGCTAGCCCAGCTGTGATTTATTATTTATTTTAAATAAGGCATTTATCATGCTGAGAAATTGCCTTTCAGTTTCTAGTTTTCCGAGTCCTCTCCCCTCGTTTTTAATCACAGAAGGGTGTTTAGGTATTGGCAAATTCACTTTCTACATTGATATGATTGTTTTTTCTTCTCTTTTGTCCTTTTAATATGTATTATATTGATAGATTTTATGCTGAACCATCCTTGCATTACTATGATAAATCCCCCTTGATCATGGTATATAATCCTTTCAATAGGCAGTTGGGGGATTTTGTGTTTATGTTTATAAGGGCTATAGATCTCTATTTTTGTGCGATGTCTTTGTTGTTGGTATTAGGGTAATGTTGGCCATAAAATGATTGAACCAGTGTTCCCTCCTCTTTAATTTTAGGGACAATGTGAAGAGAATTGGGGTTAATTTCTTAAATATTTGGAAGAATTCACCAGGCCTGTTCCTAGGCTTTCTTTGTTGGAGGTTTTTAATTACTGATTTAATCCCCTGAGTTGTTATAGGTCTATTGAGATTTTCTTCTATTTCTTCATGAATTAGTTTTCATAAATTTGTGTTTCTAGGAATCTTCTAGGGTAATTTATTAGTAATCTAGTAGATTATCTATTAGCGTTTTCTGATTTTTTTGAACTTTTTTTTTTTATGAGAGGTTTTTGCTATAAGGTGCATGTGCTTGCCGAAAAGAGAGAGAGACAGAGAGACAGAAAGCAAGAAATCACCCCCCAGGGGGGATGGTCACGCCGCAATCCCTTCTCCTCCATTCTCCTCTCAGGATCTTGGGCACGCACGCACACGCACCTGGCATGAGTTTAAGCCACTGGGTCCAGGACTTGAACTGCAGTTGACTACATTGGAGTCCAGTGACATAGACATTACGCCAACTGCTGGTCCTAGGCATTGATCTTTTTTTTTTTTTTGAGAGGTTTTCGCTATAGGGTGCGTGCGCTCGCCAGACAGACAGAGAGACACAGAGAGACAGAAAGCGAGAAATCACTCCCCGGGGGGGATGGTCACGCCGCAGTCCCTTCTCCTCCATTCTCCTCTCGGGATCTTGGGCACGCACGCACACATGCCCGGCATGAGTTTTAAGCCACCGGGTCTGGGATGCGAACCGCGGTCGACTACGTGGGAGTCCAGCGACATAACCATTACGCTAACTGCTGGTTCCCGACATTGATCTTTTAAAATGACTGTAGCTTGTTTGGTGGCAGAACATGTGGACTCGCTGGCGAATGTTACACGTGCACCTGAGGTGAACACATACTCTCGGGTAGGTGGCGTGCTCTGTGTTTGTGTTAGGGTTCCTTGGCTTACAGTGTTCAAGTTTTCTCTTTCCCTAACGACCTTCTTTGTAGGTGTTTATCATGATTGAAGATAGGGCACTGAAGTCTCTATTTCATTGTAGAACTTTGTACTACAAAGTTTGAACTCTAACTTTGGAAGTTCCCCATTTCACATTTAATGTAATTATTCAGGGCCAGCTGCTGGCATGGCAGTCCAGGCGGCAGAAACCCACGTGGCCAGCTGCCTGGTTTGAGTCTCAAATTCAGTGTTTTATAAAACACTCTGGGCATGTGTGCGTGTGTGTGTATGTGTGCCCAAAATCCTGAGAGGAGAACGGAGGAGAAAGGACTGCTGCGGGGCCATCTCCCTGAGCAGTGCGTTCTCTCTCTCTGTTTCTCTCTCTGGTGAGCACACGCACTCTATTGCAAAATTCTTAGAAAAGAAAAAGACTACAAAGTAAGTATAATTACTATAAAGAAATGATTGATACTTTAAATCACTTCCTTACGCCATTTTGTTTTCTGTATTGTACTTTTTCTCCATTTTCTCCTTTTTCTTTTTTATCTATTATTGTCCTCTTTTTCGTGTGGTTGATTTTTCTAGTGAACCACTTGATTCTCATTTCCTTTTGTGTATGTTTTTAAAATTTTTCTTTGTGATTACCAGGAAGATTGCCGTTAATGTTCTAAATGTGTAACAGTCTAGTTTTAATTGTTACCAATTTAACTGTAATGGCATACACATCCTGGCTTGTGTATGCCTCTGTCCACCCCTTCTTTGCTGCCATCTCAGATTACCTCTTTATGCATCGGTATTGTGTCTAATAATACAGATTTATCATTATTTTTTCAAGTATCTATTTCTTAAATATCGCAGGAATAAAACATGAGTTACTAACCAGAAGCCAAGTCGTAGTGGCTTCACACAGGTCCATATGTTTATTTTCACTGGGGAGCTTTCCGACTTTGAAAGCTTTGAATCACTCTCAGGGGCCCTTTCCCTTACACCTAAAGGTTTCCCTGAGCACCTCTTCTTGGACAGGTCTAGGTGTAAGACATTCCGCTGGCTTCTGTTTATCTGGAATCATTTTCATTTCTCCTTTATTTCCGAAGGACAGTTTTGCCTGACATAAAACTGTTGGTTGACAGTCATGTTAGTCAGAGTTCTCTGGAGAAACAGGGCCATTGAGAGACAGGACTGCGCGCGCGAGTAGATTTATCACGAGTGATTAGCTCGTGCGATTATGGAGGCTGTCACCTGAGAAATGAAGGCTGAAGCACAGGAAGTGAAGTGGAAGAAATTTATCTGAGCCAAGGGCCTCCACAGTCCGCCTGGGCGACAGCAGATTTTGCTTGCCCAGAAAAGCGCACCGCCATGACTGCAGTGGTGGCGTGTGTGTGTGACAGGGAGAAGGGCAGGAGAGCCGCTCCCAGGTGTTCGCCAAGAACCTGCCCTGGCTTGTCTAAGGTAACACAGGCAGCCGGCGGGCTTTACATCGTCTTTACGTCCTGAATTCGGGAGCGTTGAGGGAAGCGAGGGAAGGGTCATGTGGTGACTCTACAACCCTCTGTCTTGTGAGCAGTAGCCCTAATGGGTGTGCAGCATAAACAAGACCCACACTCATGCCCCTCTCATGATTTTAACAGACATCAGCTTTTGTGGGTTTCTCTAAACTGCTTTTCTTCTTCATCTCCTCACCTCCCCCATAAAAACAATTCCCAGAGAGTGCATGTGCTCACCAGAATGATGGAGAGAGAAAGAGAGAGAAGTAGAAACCACCCCCGACAGGGAATGGTCCTGCCACAGTGCCTTTTGCATTTCTCCATTCTGTTGGGATTTGGGGCATGCGTACACATGTGCCTGGTGTGTTCTTTCAAGCCTCAGGGCCAGGATCAAAAAGGCGGTCAGTCACGTGTGATCTGACGTTCCTAACCATCAGGCCACTGGTTCAGCCTTCACTTCTCCCTTTTGATCAAGATTTTTCTTCCTGAAAGCATTGATGATCAACACTTGATTATGACTTTGTCCCTGGGAAAGCTGATTGCCAGATAACCATGTTCCGTGTCAGAGGGAAAGAAGAGAACGGCACTGTGCTTAGGAACTTAGGTCTCTGAACTGAACTGGTCGGCAATGCAGAGCAGCGAGGCTGTGGGACTTAGCTGTTAGGCCACCGACTTACGAAGGGGCTGGAGTATGTTGTATCATCTCTAAATATTAAGGTACTATAATTGAAACATCTAGACACACAGAACATAGTTAACTCAATACAACAAAGGTAAGTAGAATGCCTACAAAGACTAACTGAAGGCAATCAAAGCTGGTTATGTAGGGTATTAGTTGATTATTGCACTGCTAACAGAAATATCAGACTAGGTGATTTATAAGGAATGGGGTGTGTCTGACTCACGGTTCTGATGTCTGGAAAGCCCGCTGCTGTGCACCTTGCATTAGGCCAGCCTGTATTACATCATAACTGACAGAAGCAGAGAGGGTGGTGGGCTCATAAATAAAACAGTGATACTACAGTTTTTCTTATAAAATTTTGTTTCATAACAACTTGCTGTTGTGAGAACTAACCCTGTTTCAAGAGACCAAGAATGCAGTCTCTTACCTGACAGCAGTAATCCATCCATGTGGGCAGTGTCTCCATGATTCAGTTACCATAATCCAGTCATTGCCCCCTTGGACCACATTACAAGACATGAACCTTTGGGGGACAAACCATCATCCAAACCATAACATGTAAGGCAGCAGTCCTAACCCTTCCCGGCAGCAGGGTCTGGCCTTGTGGAAGACAATCCCTCCATGGTGGGGGGTTGTTGGTCATGGAATGTGCGCCATATTCATGGTGCACCCCATTTCCTCCACTACCACGTTGAATACCCGGGAATCCAGTACCAGCACTGATCCAACCAGAGATGGAGCCCAGCTGGCAATGTGAGTGATGGGGAGTGGCCACAAGCTAATGAAGCCTTGCCCACTTGTCTGTGGACCACCCTTTACTGCGTGGCCCAGCAGCAAACTGTGGCAGACTGGCACTGGTCTGCAGCTCAGTGATTGGGGACCCCTGGTGTGGGGAATCTTCTTTTCTTGTATCTTGTAACCGTTTGAGCTTTGGGTCATCTTTTCTATTCCTATGTTTCTTTGAGGAGACTTGAGAAAGTCTGTGGAAAAGTGGAATAAGCTATGAATTTATTTTGGTGCAAAACATTTTTATAATCTATAGGTTTTTTTTTTTATAATACACATTTTTCATGAACATTTTGAAGACCCTCTTGTACTTCTTAGCAGTATTGATATAAGAGTAGCAGGAGTGTAAGTCCATAGCCTTCCTTGTTTTGCTAGTAGATAGCAGTTCTGTCATCTAGTGTCCCATGACTGGATTAAATTAAAGTAGGGGGTGACAGTTCACAGGTTACCCACAGAAGGAAGTAATTGTAAAATTCTGTAGTATTATTCAGCCAAGCAAAAGAGGTAAATAAAGCAAAGAAAATTTAAGAGGGATGAGAGTCTTATTATAATAGGAAGTCTTATTCTGACATCTTGGGGAAGCTCTTTACAATTCATCCTGGTGAGTCTGAATGTCTCTGGTTGTGGCATCAGGGATTGATAGCACCCCTAACTTCCCAACATGGTCCTGACCCCTTGATCTGCCCCCAGCTTCGCCAGCTCTTGGTCATGGGCATACATGCTCAAGAAGGTCTCAGGTGTGATCATGGGACGGTCGGTCTCCTGTGGGTCAGATTGCTGTGTGTTGTGTTTTACCTCAGTAGCACTATCTAGCCCCCCAAGAAAAGTCTTACCGAGCTTATGCAAAAAAAAAAAAAAATTAAAATTCATGAACAGTTTCTGAATTTTGGAAACGGTTCTGAGTTTTTGAATCTCTATTCACGAAACCAGCATCCCCCCCACCCCCTTAGAAGATGGGTGCGCTCGCCAGGGAGAGGGGGAAGAGAACTGCCTCCCCATGGGGCTTGGTCATGCTGTAATCCCTTCTTCTCCATCTGTCCATCATTTTGGGACTTTGAGTAGGCACACACATGTGCCTGACATGTTTCTCAAGTCCCCAGATCTGAAGCCTGAACCGCATAGTTGGCCACATGGGATCCGGCTGCCATGATCACCAGACTGTGGAGCCAGCCCCCAGCAGTGATGTTAATAAAAAGCTGCCCCCCCCCAATAATTTTTTAATCAGTTCATTTATTCTTTTCTTAGAGTTTTTGAAAATTCTTACTCAGTTGAAGGTTATTAGAAACCCATTCTTGTTAGAGTTCTTTTCATTCTTTGTATGAACCTTCCTGCAGAAACAATACTAGGATTCTCGCAAAAAGCTTATAGAAAGGTACGTAAGACTTGAAATAGCCATGGCTAATGATCCAGTGAAAGCTGTAAACTGTATCAGGGCTATAGATTTCCGGGAATCTCAGCCTGTTTTGGAATGTGTGCTAATAGTATGTTCATGCACATTGAACTCGAAATTAAACATTGTCTTATTTGATAATGCTTCCCATACATTTTAATATGTCATATAAGCTGAAGTGGTTTTAATCTTTCTCTTTTAGATGATTCAGGGCGTTCTGTAACATCTGGAAGTTAGAGGTAAAAAACTCAATTTAGAATTTGATTTAGGGTAGCCTTGTCAAGGATGTTAAATAGCTTAAAACACTTTATCAAAATACGATCATAGGCACAAACCCACTCTCTTTTCTGTCAATAAAAATATATCCTCATAGTTCATAACCCCTTCCATAAAACATGTCCTATTTTTCCTTCTGTATGGAATTGTCTCTCCTCCGATCTCGAATTTAGGGCCACATCAATGGGTGTGAGTCAACATGACCTCAGGATGAAGTTACCGAGGATGAGTTTGAAACTATGACAAGTTCATTTTTGAACTTTTATCCCATTTACACTCACTCTATTAAAAAAAATTTTTTTTATTTTAACTTTTGCCAGAGGGTGCATGCACTCTGAGACAGTGAGACAGAGGGGGAAAGTGAGAAGCACCCCCCTGGGGCATGATCACACCACAGTCCCTTCTCCATATCTCCCTCAGTTTGGTATTGGGGTATACACATGGACCTGGTGTGTTTTTTAAGCTGCCAGCGTTGGCCGTGTGGGATCCAGTTGCCTTAACCAAGCCAGGAACTAGCCCTTTAATTTTTCAATTTTAACCATTTGAATAATTATGGACAAGGGAAGCCTCTGTTTTTAATTTTTTTTTTCCCATAAGGTGCATGTGTTCACTGAAAAGGGAGAGAAGGAAAGTGAGAAGTCACTGTCTCTGGGGGTGGGGTGGGCGTTGGCCATGCCACGATCCTTTCTCCTTCATTCTCCTCTTGGGGTTTTGGTCACACACACACCTGGCGTGAGTTTTAGGCTTCTGGATCTGGGAATCAAACTGTTGTCAGCCATGTGAGAGTTCAGCGCCTCACCCTCCATGCCACCTGCTAGCTCCTGTTGTCTTATTTTTTACTAATCAAGCAAGTATTAAAAATATCACAGAAGAAAAATTAAAAAGTTCCTACTTTATTCTTTGAACAATTTTAAAGCCAACTTCATTTACCAACAATTATCTTGGACTATAGGATCTAAAAGGCCTTTGAATTAATTTTTATTTTATTTTTTCTGAGAGACTATTTTACAAGCACTTTTTTTCCTAAGCTAATTATGTAGAGCTTGCTCATGTATTTTCACAACAATTAAACATCATATACACATAGCCATATGGACACAGAGACAGAGACACGTCTCCTCCTATCTCCCACAATATAAAGTGACTTTTGGTACTCCAAAAATCCAAAAAGATCTGGGAGTTCAATGCAAAAGGGCAGAGTGTTAGACCAGAGAGGGGGACATCCATGACTTTTGAGGATCCAAGAGGAAGACGGAGGTCTCAGAAAGGGCCCTTGTGCTTCCTTTCCTGTATTTCTTTCTCAAGGAATTTCTGGTTTGCAGAAGGACTAGGGGAAGAAGCAAATGAAAGAACACATTTTAAAGGAGTCAGTTTGGGAGATCTTAATTTTTTTCTTTTCTTTCTTTTTTTTTTTTTAAGAAGAACCAATGAAGCTCTAGTAAATAGAGAAATAGGGTTTTGAAAAATTTGACTGAATATCTCCTATAGAGAGAACAGAGGCTTTCTTCTTTCAGTGTATATATGTTAATAAATACACATATAAAAATATGAACATATAGATACACAAATACATATATGTCTATATATATTTATCAAAAATGTTAACCAAGTTATACTTGGCATGTGACATAAGTCACAAGTGGAATTCAAATAAAATCTTACTCTAGACCAAAAACTAATAAAGTACATGAATCTTTCCAATTCAGTTTGCCTGATTGTACAACTAGCTTTTCCAGTTGTTTGCACAAACACAGTAATTTAGGAATTTCAGAAGATCTCCATTTCAGGGGTGGCCCCACTGGTCTGGTGATTGAGGGAGCCAGGTCCTACATGGCTGACTGTGGTTTGAATTCTGGTTCTGGGAGCTTGAACTATTGGGTTGTCGGAAAAGTCATGATGCGTTTTTATGTGGACGACCCGATACATGCTGGGTGCATGTGTATGCACACCCCAAATCCCAACAGGATGGAGAAATGGAGGAGAAGGGATTGTGATGTGACCATGCCCTACTGGGGGAATGTTCTCTGTTCTTCTTTCTCCCCACCACTTCTCTCCGGTTAGTGCATGTGCCCTCTGGCAAAAAGAACAAAAAATTCCCTATCTCATCCAGTGTAATTTGGGATCATTTTGAGCTATGTAGACTCATTTTCCTAAGTACTTGCAAGATGGAACTTTGCAGCTATTATACATAAGTCCAGTTAGTCTATCTAAGGGGATTTACTCCTTGAGAGAAAGCTCTGTGCTTGATGAGTGGTTCCCATAGTTTAGAACCCTTTCCCAAAGTAACCAAACGAAGAGGTAGTGTGTAAGATCGAAGGGCTAAACCTTGAGTTGACTGTCCTTTTATGTGCCTCAGAAAGCTCTGGCCATTGGTGGCAGAAAAGATCTCATGATTGTTGGTCATTCTTTTATGTGTATGCTTCTGGCTGAGCAAGATGTTCCCTAAAATGCCCTTACAGGGAGGCCCAATTGAGATTGCTGCGTGTCATGGACTGGAAGACTTGAGCCTCCTGAGTCTCTAGTCTCCTAGAGCCCCGATTGCATTGGAAGATAGTGGTGCCTCTTAGCTTTGGGGTGAGAAAACTCACTCCCATATGCTTTTGGTTTGAAACTTAACAGCATTTTGGTCACAAGCAAAGAAGGCCAAATCCAGTTAAGTGATAAGAAATAAGAGACAGCTAGGTTTTTAAAGCATGCTATTACCTTAGCCAAAAGATAAAATGAAACCATTGGTGCTTGCCTCCTAGAGATGGAAAAATCTTTAACCTAGATTTCCTGGAGTTGAAAAACCTTTTCACTAAATATCCCAGAGGTGGAAAAACCTTTAACCCAATCAGATCTGGAGATGGGAAAAACCTTTAACCTGACTCTTATGCAGATAGAAGAAAATGGCTCAAAGTAGATCTTAATCCAAAGAAAGGAGGTGTAGATGTGAGCAGACTTACTCCTTCGTCCCCGTGAGGCCTGTGGAATCAGAACACAGCAGGTTCAAGCTGGGATGAGCAGTGGCTGAGAGGAGAACCAGGTGGTTGAGAGGTTGCTCTGAGTACTATGCGGTTACCCATGCAAACCTACGAAGGGAGGCTGAGGCACAGTGAAGTGAAGGAAGTTTACTTGAGCCAAGGACTTAGGATGAGTCACCTTGGTGACAGATTCTCAGTGCACCAAAATGTCTGCCAGGAGGGCTAGTTTATATAACAGAGAAGGGTAAAAAGAGAGGAGCTTACAAATTGTTTGTTAGGCGTTTATATTGGTTCATTTAAATGGATGCAGGCAACTGGTTGGCTATACATTATTCTTTACAGGAATTCTGGGAACATTGCTATGGAGAAAGTGTATGTGTGTGTGTGTGTGGGGGGGAGGTTCACACTAAATCTATAGCCATTTTTATGGTCAGTTTGTTTACTATCAACAAAAATACAACTTTTGATTAGTAATCCTGATGGGCCTGGAACATAACCAAGGCCTGAAATTCATGCTTCTCTTGGGATTTTAATGGACGTGCTCTCCCACGGGTAGCTCTGAATTTTTTTCTTTCTCAGTGCTGAGAAATCTAGCTGTAGTTGCCAATTGGGGACCCAGAAGAATTGATGGTGTGGTTTCATATGGAGGCCTGAGAACCAGGAAAGGTAGTGATATAAGTTCTAGTCTGACAGCTGGTAGGCTTTAGACTCGAAGCACTGATGTTTGAGTTTGAGTATGAAGGCAGGAAAAGACGAGATAGGCAGGAGGAGTTTCCTCTTACCCTGTGTTTTTGTTTTATTTAGGTTTTCAATTTATTGGATGCAGCCCACCCATATTAAGGAGGGCAATCTGCTTTACTCAGTCTGTTGATTCAAATGTTAATATTATCCAACCAGCTTCACAGACATACTTAAAATACTTTACCAACTGTCTGGTTACTCCACGGCAGTCAGGTTGACGTATACAAATTAATACATTATGAATTTTTTTTCTCCCCGGTACTTAAACATGTCCTCTCATTGCTTATTGGTCTCTGTGGTCTCTGATGAAAAACTGACTATTAATCTTACTAAGACTTTATTATACTTGATGAGACCCTTTTTTCATGTTGCTTTCAAGATTCATTTCTTTTTTTTAGAGAGGTTTTTGTTTGTTTGTTTGTTTGTTTTTGCTATAGGGAGCATATGTCCAGTAGAGACAGAAAGAAAGAATTCATCCCCCAGGAAGGCTGGCCACGCCACAATCCCTTCTTCTCCATTCTCCTTTTGGGATTTTGGGCATGCACATACACAAGCCCTGTGCTTTAAGCCACAGGGCTCAGGACTTGATCCATACCATTAGCCATGTGGGAGTCCAGAGCCTTAATTACTATGCTACCTGCTGGTCCCAAAATTCTCTTTGTCTTTGTGTTTCAGATTGATTATAATGTGTCTCTGTGTATGTGTCAGTTTATCATACCTGGAGTTCATTGAGTTTGTATATGTAGATTCATGTCTTTCATCAGATTTGGGAAAATATTGGCCATTATTTTTTCTAATAGTCTTTTTTTCCTGGTCCCTCTCTTTGTTTCTTGTCGTGCTCCCATAATATGTTGTTTACTTGATGGTGTCCCACGGGTCTGTTAGGTTTTTGTTCACTTTTCATCATTCTTTTTTCTGTTTCTCAGACTTGGTAATTTCAGTTGTCCTGCCTTAATATTTGCTACTGCTTCTTTTTCTGCCTGCTGAAATTTGTTCTTGAGCCACATTAGAGATCATTTCATTACAGTTATTATGTTGTTTTATAGCCTTTACTAATGTCTTGACTTTTCAATGTCTTGACTTCCTTAGGGACATTCCTGTCAATGTATTTTGTTCCTTTGAGTAGACCACGTTGTCTTGTTTCTTTACAGGCCTTGTGATTTTGTGGTTGACTACTGGATATATGAATAATGTAATGTGGTTTCGCTAAATAATATTCTTCCCCTCTCTGCAGGCTTATTGTATTTGTTTGATTATTGAAAGTTGTAATAGCCCATTTTATTGGGTTATTAGAATACTCACGACACATTTCTACATAGAAAAACACAGAAAAATACATCATGACTTTTCTGATGACCCAGTATGTAGTGATTTTTTCCCAAGCTATTTTTGCAAAGACTTACTCTTTGTCATAGGTGCTCAGTAAATTACATATTTCTTAGTTTGTGATCAGCTGGTATTTTTTTTTCTTTTCCTTCAAACACTTGCCTTGAACCCCGGGAACTAAAACAAAAATAAAATAAGTCTAGATAGCCCACAGAAGGATATCTCTTCTAGTGTTGCATATTGGCTCTGTGTGGGGCACTCCTTCAGCACCTAGCCAGGCTGGCACTGAGCCTAGAGGTCAGTCCAAGGTGGAAGCTTAGAGTCATATCTTTTCTGATTATGCATTTTTTTAAAGAAAGATTTTTGCTAGTGAGCACGTGCACTCACCGAAGAGACAACGAGATAGAAAGCAAGAAATCACTCTCCAGCGGGGATGCCACACTGCAGTTCCTTCTCAGTTCTCCTTTTGGGATCTTGGGCATGCATGTATATATGCCTGGCATTAGTTTCAAGCTACTGGGTCTGGGACTCAGACTGTAGTTGGCCATGTGGGAGTCCAGCACCCTGACCACAATACCACCTGCTGGCCCCTCTGATTATACATCTTGGTATAGGCAGGCATATTATCTTCTAAATTCCCTGCTATATTCCTAATTTGTCACACTCTCCTAAACTTTTGCTTCTGGTTCTTAGGTGGTCTAATGTATATTTACCTAGTAAACTTTTGTCCCAGGCATCTGTGGGTTGTTGGTTCTGCCTACTGTGTTCTCAAGATGTCTGCCACTTTTCTAGCCTGAATTCCTAGGTGGAACTGAGGGTTTTCAGGTCACTCCCAGATATATGTATTTAATATCTATTTTATTATAAAATAAAATAATTTACAGTAATTTACAAATGAGGTCTATTTTGCTCTTTCTGGAATCAGAGAACAGAGAAGATGGGCTTAGGTTGCTATTCTTGCCAGGGTAGGGTTGGGGATAAGGCATGTAAAAATACCACAAGGCTCTTAGGATTTTATTTTATTTTATTTTATTCATTTATTTTTTAATTTTCGGAGGAGGGACCAGCAGATGGCATAGTGGCTATGTCATTGGACTTCCATATGGCTGACTGCGGTTTGAATCCCAGATCCGGTGGCTTGAGACTCTCTCTAGGTGCATGTGCATTGTGTGCCCAAGATCCCAGGAGGTGAATAGAGAAAAAGGGATTGTGGCATGGCCATCTTCCCGGGGGGGAGGTAATTTCTCACTTTCCCTCTCCCTGTCTCTCTCTCTGGTGAGCGCATGTGCCCTAAGGCAAAAATCTCTAAAAAAAAAAAACAAGATCAGGGGTCATGGGTGCTTTCCAGAGAGAGAGATGGCGAGAGAGAGAGAGAGAGAGTGAGAGTAAGAGAGAAAAGTACCCCTGTGACCCCCACAACTGGGCACGGGCACACCACAATCTGTTTTTCCTCATTTCTGTATCCCGTCAAGATTTTACGTGCATGTGTACATGTATCCAGTGTTTTTCAAGCTGCTGGGACCAGGATTTGAACCATGGTAGGCCACATGGGCTCTGACTCCCTTAACCACTAGACTTCGGGCTGGCCCTCTTAGGACTTTGAAGTTGTCATTTTTTGATTCAACATTTGCTTGACTGTTGTAAAACTTTGTTTTCCATAGTTTTCTCAAAGTTAGTTCTGACAGGTACTGCTTGTTTTTGATGTTTCTGTGAGAAGATAGAACGTGGAGCTCCTTACTTTGCCATTTTATTGACTTCACTTCTGGCCGAGCCGAGCCTAGCAGAGCCAAGGCCGTCAGGGCTGAGCTCGTGGAACCAAGGCCAGGCAGAGCAGGGCTAGCTGGCAGGGCAGAGCAGGGCAGAGCTAGCTCACCCCTGCCCCATTGCCCCTCAAGGGTCTGCAGACAGTAGCGGCTCATTGTCACACACACACATGCTCATTACATTCACTGGCCTAAAACAGCAAAGCCATAATCACATAACAAACGCCCAAGCACAGTACAACTAGTAGCATAAGTTGTTTGCCTTGTGGCCTTCAAACATAAGATAGGAGGTGAGGGAGCCAGACCAAACCATTGTCTCCGTTTGCAATACAGCTTCTCATTGTGGTTTTGATTTGCATTTCCTGATGACTAATGATACTGAGCATCTTTCCGTGTGCTTATTGGACATTTGAGTATCTCCTTGGGAGATCTGCCTATTCAGATCCTTTGCCCATTTTTTTTTTTTTGAGAGATTTTTGCTATAGGGCGCGTGCGCTTGCCAGTAAAATAGAGAGAGAGAGAGAGAGACAGAGACACAGACAGACAGACAGCAAGAAATCACCCCCAGGGGGAATGGCCATGCTGCAATCTCTTCTCCTTCATTCTCCTCTCGGGATCTTGAGCACACATGTACACACGCCCGGCGTGAGTCTAAGCCGCTGGGTCCAGGACTCAAACTGCAGTTCACTACATGGTAGTCCAGCGACATAGCCATTATGCCAACCGCTGGTCCCTCTTTGCCCATTTTTAAATTGGGTTATTTATCTTTCTATTACTAAATTTGAAGAGTTTTAATATATTGTAGGTACAGATTCCTTATTATAAATATGATTTAGAAACATTATCTCCCAGTTTAAGGGTTGTCTTTTGACTTTGTTAAATTGAATTAGAGTTGTCCTTTGAAAAACACAGATATTTTAAACTTAAATGACACCAAGTTTATCTTTTTAAAAATTGTGATTTTGGTGTGTTATTTAAGAACTATCTATATTTGAGGGTCAAACAGAAAAGTGAGGAACTAATTAAACTATGGGGTTAGAAAGAACCAGGAGAAGACTTCATTAGATTAATCAAGGAAAGAGTGGGTATAAACCAGGTAGTTAATCTTATCATGTGCTATAAAAAGATTCTGATAAAGAGCAGAAGTGATTGGAGAAGTATAAAAGGCAGGAAGAAAGGTAGGTCATAGATGGCTTTTGGTACTGGAAACGGAAGGTGTTGTGATAAGAGGTATTTGCTATCTGACTGATTAAAGAGTGTTTTATTTACTTACTTGACTTTTAAATGCCGATTCTCGGACTCTGAGCCGTGGTGCAGAAGTATAGTTAGGTTTCTTGTAGTCGCACTTCATTACACTTTTCAATGTGTTCCTTTGACTGTAATCATAGTTTTCTGGGATACCTGCTCAGCTTAGGCCTCTCATCTGAGAAGTAATACCGCTGCTCAAATGCTCTGCCTTTCTGGCTTTGTTTATAAGAGAGATCCTCCTGTTCCCAGGGTCCAGCTGTTAGGGCCACGGGTGGACCTTTGTGCTAACTGCACACAAAGCAGCTTTTCAACAATTTGACAACATTAAATGCTGTAGATGCAAGTTAGATTCTACTAGTTTTTTTTTTTTTTTTTTTTTTTTTTTTTTTTTTTTTTAGAGAAAGTTATGTAAAAGTTGGACTGGGACAACTTGGGTTAGTTTGTGGTTATTTATTTGGTTGTTGGAAAAGTAACGACATATTTTTCTATTCAAAGATGTGTCATGACTTTTCTGACAACCCAGTAGGAACAGGGAACGGGCGTGGGGGAGGTATACTGAAGACTATCAGCAGGAAAGTCTCAAAGATAGAATAGCCTTAATTTGTGGTAGCCTTGTAAGTCTTTCTCTTTTTTATTTACTTAATTATTTTTTTTAGAGAGATTTTGCTATAGGGTGCATGCACTCGCCAGAGAGACAGAAATTGAGAAATCACCCCCCTGGGGGGATGGCCAAGCCATAACCTCTTTTCCTCCATTTTCCTTTTGGGATTTTAGGCACACACAAATACATGCCCAGCGTGAGTTTTAAGCCTCCAGGTTGAGGACTCAAACTGTAGTCGACTACATCAGAGTCCATCAATGTGACCATTACACCATCTGCTGGTCCCGCCTTGTAGTTTCTTATTTCTAACCCTTTGTAAAGAACTGTAATTCCTGTTGGACCAGCAGTTAGCGTAATGGCTATGTCGCTGGACTCCCACGTAGTCGACCGCGGTTCGAGTCCCGGACCCGGTGGCTTAAACTAACGCCGGGCGCGTGTGCGTGCGTGCCCAAGATCCTGAGAGGAGAATGGAGGAGAAGGGATTGTGGCGTGGCCATTCCCCCTGGGGGGTGATTTCTTGCTTTCTGTCTCTCTGTCTCTGTCTGTCTGGCGAGCGCACGCGCCCTGTAGCAAAAACCTCTCCAAGGGAAAAAAAAAAAAAAAAAGAACTGTAATTCCTGTTTATCTATTCTATGAGACGCTGTTATTCCATTTTCTCCCCCACTTTGGGTTAAGCAACTTGGAGGTTTGTTATGGATATCCATACAACTTTAACTAAGACACCGACACATCAAAATGGTCATGATTCCACCTAGAGAGGGAAGGGAGTGAGGAGACACTTTTCTTTGAGGTATGTATGTCATTTTAATCAGTGATGTTGGCCAGTGACATTCGATGGTGTGTTTTCTTTTTACTGTGGCTTCCTGTGCTTGCTGGTGACATAAATTTAATTAAGCCTGTGTTTTACATTGCTAGTCCTCGGGATTGGCTTTCTCCTTTCCATAAATTGTCTTTGAAAATAATAAAGTTAAAACAGTTTTCAGTATTTTTTAAAATAGCAGATGCACATAACCCGAAACACAATTCTGTCCCTAGTTATGAGAGAAAACTTTTCTCTTGGGTGTGTGCTCTAGGAAATGTATTCAAGAATATTTTGTTTAAGCATTGTTTTTAATAGCGAAAACTTAACAATACTGAAATATACATCAGTAAGAGGATGAGTAAGGCATACATTCAAGTGTTATTACATAGCATTGAAAATGAATGACCTTTATTACATAGTATTGAAAATGAGTGACCTTCAGCTGTTTACATCCATGTCGATTTTCTTAGAACCATAATAATGAAAAAATACTTAATTTTTTTTTTTTCACTGAAAAATACATTAAGGGTGATACTATTTGGAAAGGACTTCAAAACAAGTTAAAAATTAACATTGTTTAATTGCTGGAGAGAGACAGAGAAAGAGGGAGAGGGAATGTTGGAAAATACCTCCTATGGGGGATGGTCACGGTACAATCCCTTTTCCTCTATTTCTCCCTCCTTTTCAGGATTGTGGACACTCATGCACATATGCCCACAGTGCTTTTCAAGGTGCAGGATCTGGGACTTGAACCCTGCTGCTGGCCCTGTGGAATCTAGCTACCCTAACCTCTATGCATCTGGCTGGCTCTGTAATAAAGTTTTTAACAACTATTTTTTGAAGGAATACATGAATACAGTCTTTTTCCTATCTTTTTCTCTCTTATGATGTTAAGTCATTCAAAAAGTATTCTATTCTTATCAATAATCTAGATTAGTTTGTGTCTTTCTTTCTGTTTATAGGGTCTACCTGTGTTTCAGGCCCCTGCATGCCCGTAATGTTTCTCCGCTGACCTTTCTGTAGGTATTCTTCACTCTTAGTTCATTCTATTTTGTTTATTTGTTTTTGTATATGCTTGCAAGAGAGACCATGAGAGGGAAAGTGAGAAATCACCCTCCAGAGGGAATGGCCATGCCGCAATCCCTTCTCTACTTTCCTCTTGGGATTTTGGGCACCCACACACACATTGTCTGGCATGAGTTTCAAACCACTGGATCTGGGACTCAGACCACTGTTGGCCATGTGGGAGTCCAGGGCCTTACCCACTGTGCCACCTGCTGCCCCTCTTTTGTTCATTCTTACCGTTGCTGGATTAACCTTCTGAATTGCTGCTATGGTTGTTCCGTACTTTTCCTCAGGGATCACTGTGATATTCATTACGGAATGTTGAGGTCCATATTACTTAGGTTGGGACCAGGCTTCTGTAGTTTGTTTGTAACCAGAGACTGACACTCATTGCTGCTTCCTTGAGAGGACGGTCAGCTCTCCTACTAGCCTGACCCTGTGCCGTGGTGTGGCGCCGTGGGAAGGTGGAGTATCCTGCCTAGACAATCTTACAGTTAATGCAGTCCATAGCCTTCAGGCACAAATGCACGGCTTTCTGTACCTGTGCCACTCTCAGAGCAACTCTTCTATTATGTTTTGCTGGAATTTGTATTTTTTTTTTTTTTTTAACTTCAATAAGGTCTTGTTTTCCATCTTTCCAGTGTTTCCCTTAGTTTCTGTGCTGGTTTGCATTTCTAGCCTGGTTATGGTTGGAATCGTTATCAGTGGCATCATTATTTCAGTGTGCTGTTGTCTTAGATAAGTCTCTTTGAATGCTGATAACAGAAACTCATACAAAATCAGAGTTTATATTAAAAGGCATCTCACAGAACTGACGATCAGGAATTACAATTGATTTTTTATAGGAGGTATAGACAGTAACTACAAATTTGAGTCTAATTTCTGAGGATTCGATGTGGAATGGGACAGTCAGAATGTGTGTTTAGTGTTTTTTTTATTTTATTCATTCATTTAGTTTTTTATTATTTATTTATTTGACCAGAGAGGGATACAGAGAGAAAGAGAGAGAGAGAGAGAGAGAGAGAGAAAGTGAAAAAGCAAGCCATCAGGTCCGGGATTCAAACCATGGTCACCATATGGGAGAGTCCAGTATCTTAACCACCACACCACCTGCTGGTCCCCTAGTGTGCCATTTTAATTCAGCTTGACTGCATTTTAAAAATCAATTTTTTTCAGCAGACTCTCTTTACAGATAGGGGGTTTGGTAATAGTTACTCCCACTGTGAATGTCCAGTTGGGTATACATCTAGTCTACTCACATAGGTACAGGTTGGCGATTGAAAGTACAAAAGTAACGTATCATTCATAGTGATGATATCAATTGAAATATTTCAGGGGAGTTATTTAAAATTCTGTATGATCTTGAAAGTTTTATTAAGAAATGTGGACCTAACTACAGTGTCTGGGGCCGCATGGTAGGTCTGAGTTTGGTTCTGGCCCAACCTGGCCAGGCAAGCCTGTGGAATGTGGTAGGGGATTGCAACATGGCAATACCCTGTCAAAAATACCTATCTTTCTGTCTGTCTTTCTCTCTGTCTGTCCATCCCCCCCACCCCGCCCCAACTTCTGTGCTTTCTCTTTCTCATAGAAAGAAAGAAAGAAAGAGGGAGAGAAGGAGGGAGACAGACAAATGGGGAGGGGGGGAGAGAAATGTGGACCAGGTATAATTTTGAAGCCTCCAGGAAAAATATGTTTTATAAAATTAGAATTTTTTTCTGTATACTAATATGCATGCATGCCAAGAAAAAAAGTCTAGCAGAAAAAAGGCAAAAAAGAAGGGAACATAGTGTAGGTAGTATCCCCTCGTAAGCTTAGAGTTTTTAGATTATAATTTCCTTAAATGGCACATGTGTACCATTTAGTTTTGAATAGTTCCGATGACAGTCTCCCTTTGGAAAATTAATGATTTATTTTAGTGGCAAAACTTAAATCTTCACACATTATCAAATTTTGGCAAAGGTGTTTGGAAGCCAGAGGTATTATGTGCTGATGGGAGAATAAATTGATAGAGCTATTTGGAGAACATTTGGGAAGTACCCAGTAAAATGGGAAATACACATATAACTCATCAATTTTACTCTTCTATAGATTTAGCGCAGTGGTTCTCAACAGGGCCATTTTACCTCGCAGAGAATATTTGGCAATGTCTGGAGACACTGGTGGTTGTTAACATCTACGGAGTATCATCGGCATTGTCGATGACGGAGACCAAGGACGCTGCTGAACACTACAGTTTACAGGACTGACCTCTACAGTAAAGACCGGCCCAGGGGCCAGCCCACAGTATGGGGATGAAGGTGGCTGGATCCTACATGGCTGACCTCGATGTTCGAGTCCCAGATGTGGTGGCTGAAAAAACACCCTGGGCATGTGTACTGGTGCATGTGTAGCCAAATCCTGTCAGGAGAGAGACATGGAGGAGAAACGATTGCCCTGTGACGATTCCCCACGGGCAGTGGTTTCTTCCCTCTCTGTCTCTCTTTGGTGAGCACACACACTGTCAAATTAAAAATATTTAAAAATTCTCAACCCAGAATATCAGTAATGCCAAGGTTGAGGAACCGTGCTTTTGAGAAACTCTTACATGGGAACAATGAGATTGCTCATGTATATTTGTTAAAGCATTGTAATAACAACAGATTCGAATTTTAAACATCCATGGAGGGGAGGGATAAATGAATGCTGCGTGCACGTGCGACTCACTACTGTGTAACAGCGAAAAGGAAGGAAGTAGATTGATCCACATATCAGTAGATCTCAGAAACAGTGTCGACGTAAACAAACCAGATACCTTTGGTAGACCATTTGTGAAAAGTTGAAAACATATACAAAACAAACTGTCATTTAAATATGTAAATAAATCGGGAAATGAATTGGGATGCCATATACGAATGTCACAATAGTGGTTGCCAATAAGCTGATGAAAAACAGGACTAAAACGGGAGGTGGTGAACAGTGGGCTTCAACTTACCCTCTGGTTTTTTTTACAAATACACTTCAAGTGAAATATGATTTCATATTTATGAGAATATGAATGCATGATATGAATGTCATTTGTGGTAAGTTGTAGTTGGTGGGAACAGGAATATTTGTGATGCTACGTTTATAGTTTTAGTATTTCTCAAGGAGGAAAACTCGCCCATGAATTCATAGTACTTAACATAGTGTGTTGAATACTTGTATCCCTTTTTTCAGTTCTTCCTGTTCAGGGAGTTGACAGCTTCTGCAGAGGAAGTGCGTTTTAACTAATTTTTTTTTTCCATTTCTTATTCAGTTTATGTGTGTAATTGGGAAGAAGCACTACTGACCATAATGAATTATTAAATTTGTGCTTAATGCACAAAGTTGGAAACCTTCGTAGATAATGCCAAACAACTGTTATTTTGCCTGGTTTTTAGAAATTAAAATATAAGAATTAATGGGACAATCACCAAAATAAAACATGAAATGTTTCTGTTGAGACACTTTTCCTTTTTTATTGTTGTTGTTCTTGTAAAAAAGCATTTGAGGATGGTAGTTTAAATTTTCAGAAACTACAGGAAATTAAATTTAGGTATCTAGGTGATTCTAGGAACTTTAATCATGAACTGTACTTAAAAATCTGTTAACATTTTTGGAATAGATTATGCTTAACTGAACATTTTATAGAAGTTATTAAAGAGAAAATGAATATAATGTCATAGCTGATATATTGGGTGGTCGGGAAAGTTAGGAAGTGTTTTTCTATGCAAAAATGCATCATGACTTTTCTAGCGACTACATATACATGTGTATATACGTATATATACACATATATATACATACATACGCACACACACATGCACATATATTTTTTTTTTTCAAGAGCCACAGCAATCAGTTGTATATGGGATAAAATACCTATGTCGAGTTAGTCTGTGACCTGCAATTCTTTTTTTTTTTTTTACAATGATATAATAAGTATCTCAAATATAGTGTAATTAAAAGTTATAATTATTCATGTTTTTTCATTTAAATTATGTCAAATTAAATAATGTGGATTAAAATTGCATTTATAATTGTGTAGTTTATAATTCTTAAGCAAAATGTATTTACCAAAAATTATCCCAAAGTTTAGAAAACCCTCTAGTTTAAATTTGAAAACTTAAAACAACCTTTAGTTAATGATTTTTATTTATCCTTGTTAGAACTTAAATGTAAAAATAGTAACCTCTATACATGAATGTCAATCTAAACAAAATATAACTGAAAATTAATTACTTTATTTTTTTTTAAAAAAAGACAGGTGTTAAAATTTTAGATTAGATTTTTTTGTTAAAGGGTTTATACAAATTATAAGAGTGGCTTAATTATAAAATTCATAAAGATAATTTAAATTGAGAATATTTAATTTAATATGATTTAAGCTTAAATTTATAATTATGAGTAGTTATGACTTATAACTATATAGATTTTAAAATAAGTCATATAACCTTTTAAAGATAATTTTTATAATTAGGTGAGAATAAGGCATGAACCATCTCTATTTGATTGCTAATATTTGCAATTATAATAGACTTAGTCCTTAATTGCTGAAAAAGAGTTGCCTATAACATGGTTACCAATTATTCTTCTATAATACAATATGTAATACATTTAAAGATCAACCACCCAAGAAATAAATGTTCATTAAAAAGTTTTAAAGGAACATCTTACTAGTGTCTGTGTGTGTGTGTGTGTGTGTGTGTGTGTGTATTTGTGTAACTAAAGGTAGGTTGATTCTTTGATGGACTCCATGTGTATGGGAGATAATAGCTGATTAGACCTGGAAACTTATTAGACAACTTGCCTTCAAGTGTAAAATATGTACTCTTCCAACAAAGGCATAAGGATCTGGTTTGAACAGAAGGGTGAGATCCATTAACAGTTTTTTTTGTTTTTTTTTTTTTAAGCAGAATATTTGAAGAAAGGCATTCTTTTAAAGTGTGAAGTTGAGTAAGATATTATGGAATGGGAAATTATTTTAAGATAACATATTCAACATGGGAGAAATTGATATGGTGATTCTGAGTTCTGTTCCCAATCCCCGTATATATTCAGTGGGGCACATACTAGGGGTGTTTTGGTAGGAAAGCTGTGGCTCTCTGACTTACATCTTAATCTTATATGTCACTGATTTTAGTTATTAGACTCTCCTTGAAATAAATGTAAATACAGACACGAATTACTAGTTTTCTCCCTGAAGTTTTTTTTTTTTTTTTTTTTTAAGAAGAGATTTTTTTGCTATAGGGCATATGTGCTTGCTGGAGACACAAACAGGAAGTGAAAAGTCACCCCCCATAGAGGATGGCCCCAGAGCAATCCCTTCTCCTCCATTCCCTTCTTGGGATCTTGGGCCTGCACACATGCAGTGAGTTTTAAACCACCGGGTCTGGAACTCGAACGGTGGTCCCCTCTATGGGAGTCCAGCGATGTAACCATTACACCATATGCTGGGCCCTATCCCTGAAATGTTAAGCCATTTGCAAGTGTTATGATAAAGAATTTTTGACGTTGTGGCTGACATTTGAGGCTGAGTAATTCGTTTTTGTGGAGTTTGCTTAGAGATAATGAGGAAGAGCAGGGGGGAGGGGAAGGAAAGGGGAGGGAGACTGACTTGTCAGGCTTTTGGTGTCTTCCCGCCCAACCTCCCCACTAGCTGGGACCCCAGGTGTGTGCCACGTTGCTTCACCTGGTTTCAGGTTGCACCTGGAACTTAACTGGGCTTCCCCCATGGCCTCAGCCTCCGTGTCTCCGCCGTATGTGTCACTAAGGCAGAGCCCAAGTAATTCATTTTTGTACAGGCCACGCCACAGTCCCTTCTCCTCCACTCTCCTCTCAGAATCTTGGGCATGCACTCACCCATGCCCAGCATGAGTATCAAGCTGCCAAGTCCAGGACTTGAACCATGGTTGACTATGTGAGAGTCCAGTGATGTAACCATTATGCCATCTGCTGGCCCTGCAAACCATCGTTGTAGCCAGTATACTGGGCTTTAGAATTTTCTTTTATTTTTTAGGTTGGGCTCAAATATAAGGTCATATCGAAGTAGTACAGAGCCCGACTCTTTCCTGCCACTTGGGCTCCATGGGCAGTGTTCATAGTCTAACTGAGCTTCAGTTCTCACTGTGCAGTAGGTAAAATAGTACTTAACTTCCAAATGGTTATGAGGATTTATTAAAATAAATTGTATTGAATACCTTGTTGAAGGCCAACAGGTGGCATGGCAGTTGAAGTGCTGGATTACTACATGACCAACCACAGTTGGGAGTCTCAGACCTGGAGGCTTGCTTTCTCACTCCCTACCTTCCTCTCTCTCTATCTTTCTAGTGAGTGTGTATGCCCTATAGCAAATTTAACAATAATAATAAATAAGATCAACTAGCAGTTTCGAAAAAAAAAATACCTTGTTTGTGGTCGGTTTCCTTTTCTTCAACTGTAGTACTATATTGGATTTATTACCTTAGATGTGTCAAAAACTCATTCCAAAGTTACTTGTGGGAAAGGTTCTCATAGTTTGGGATCTACTATTTATGAGTTTCAAGAATGGCATACTCTGGATAGATAAAAACTACATGTTGAATGAAGACTGATTGTGTTTTTGTCAGTTGTGTTTTGAACCTTTGTGGTGCACTAATTAGATTGTGATTACATCAAATGCAGTAGTTAAGTAATCTCTTCACATTCTTGCAAGGACCTTGAGCTTCCCGAATTGAAGACAGCATTAGATATTAGCCATCACTTTGTCTTTCAAACTTTTTGTCTTTATCTCTGAAATCCCACCAGTTTTTAACAGCTTGTGTGTCAGATTTAATAGAGAAAGCTGGATTATGTTAGGTTGAACTTAGTCCACTAAAAATTTCAAAAAAATTGAGATAGTTTATATTTAATAATGCCTACTTAGCATTTTTGCAGAATTTAAAACATTGTCCACTAATTAATGAAATGCCTTCTATAATAATTAAGATTATTCTTATTGTTCTTCCCCTGCAGAAAATTTCTGAAGACCTAGTGAAGACAGGAAAATTCAAAGTCTACAGCACTATTATACTGTAAGTTTGCCTTTGAAAGAGAAATGTAAGTTAAGAATATTTTAAGTGTCCAGTGGTTTGAGGGAAAATGTTAGGCAAAGATAGTATATGGGAAGTGTAAAGGAGGATATATTATAATCATGTTAATAATTTATAAGAGCTAACTTATGCCACCTTTTAAAAATTGAAAATGTGTTCTTAATGTATTGAGATGAAGATTTTTACCAAAAGCATTGAAAAATATTTCTAATTCTAACAAGGATTGATCTAATTTATGTACATTTGCTTATTTAAAACTATCAGAATCTAGAAAATCATTGTAGTTTTGTAGGTTGTGATTTGTTTGGGAGACTTATTGTTTAGGTTATTTTGCAGAATTATTTATTTGCTGATTTATTTATGTATTTCATTATTTATTTATTTGATTATTTAGTAAATTATTTATCTGATGAATTATTAATACATCTTCATGACATGCTTTAAATTATTTATAACTTAATTTTGAGTTTATTGCTTTTAGACGCAGCATTGTTACTGACTAGTTTTGATTTTTTTTCTTCATGGTTCTTGAAAATTAAAGTATTAGCTCTAAGGCATAAGTATATTCATTCCAATGCTTGTGGTTTTTTTTTTTTATGATAGAGGTAAAATTTCAGTTATGCTTTGTTTAGCTTTAAATTTACCTGTTTAGGGTTACTGGTAATAGAATGTTTGTTTGTGACTGTGTAGTCATTGTGGAATCACTTACAAATGAATCATGGAGCCTATCATCTGTAAGCAGAGACTGAACATGTAAACCTCAGTCCACATTATCCTTTGTGTCTCTAAAGGGCATGTCTGTATTTCTTACTTATTTTAGAATAAATAATGGAGTCTCATTCATTTTCTTTCAGTGGCAAGTCTGTTCTACTACTGGAATATTTTTACAAAAGTTTAGAAAAATTTAGTTCAACTTCTGTTTGCATCCCTGAGATATAAATTTAACTGACAGTATTTTAAAAAGCAAACCATTATATGTGTATTTGGATAACAGCATGGTGTTTATATAGATTTTTGTGTCAGTCATAATAACATTTATTTCATATATCTCTTATGGAAAGTTTTATATCATTTTAATAAGCTAAAAGGGACAGAGATCTTTACGAATGTGAGATATAATTTCTTTTACGTTAGCTCATAATTTTCTCATGTAAAGTTTTTATTCTTAACCAACTAGATTATCCTTTCTTCTAATCTGCTCTTACAACGTAGTACAGTTGTTAGGGCTCTCTTGTTGGACGGGTTTGATGAATAAGTTAGAATAATCATTTGGGTAAAAAAGTGCCACCTATATAACATGATCTTTATCTCGTGTTGCTCGCAGTGAATGATGTGCTTTATAGTTTAAACGCTTCAGAGAGAAGCTGCATTGTATGTTTAAAGTTGAGATGCTATTGAAATGGAGTGAAAAATGGCCTCTGCAGACAGGTTTCACTGTAGAACTGTAAATTATGCATATACATTATCTAGATATATATCGAGATTTCTTATTTTGAAATATTGAATATATGAATATTTAATGGGAGTGTTTCTTTGGTATCTTCGTATGCTTGCCTTAAAGGACATGTTTCCCTTTGATTTATGTACATGGATTTAGAAATGTGCGTATCATACATATCCATGACTGTTCTGAGATGAGCAAGCACAGATACTGTTGGATATGGATATTATTTTTAAATGCGCTTCAGTGTGCCAGCATGGTGAATAGCTACCTTTTCCCAGTGTGGAGCTGAGGTCTGTATTAGCTGTCACGAGGACCTACCTAGGCCACGCTATTAATATTAACATACTTGTGGAGTATGAGTGGTCTCAGCTAAGTGATCGGTCCTTGGAACATGCATACCTGTGCACACGTAATGGAAATTCTCTCCTGACATTAAAATACATTTTCAGGACTTTTTGAAAAGAGGCATTAGTGCAGACTTTCGCGTAATAGTTGGCATTATCGAGTTCTTAGACAGGCAGGCACAGTGCTCGTGTCTTTTACATGGATTGTTTAGTATTGTTACCTTTATTTCTGATATGAGGAAATAGAGGTTTGGGGATAGATTTAGGGAACTATGGAGCTTGCTTCATACCACACAGCCAAGAGTATGTATTGGCACTGGGGTGGGACACCCTTAGTCTGACTCAGGTTACGGTGATGTGTGTTGAGACAGTGTAATATGATTTGAGGCCAAATTTTTTTTTTAATTGTAGTTATTTATCTGTAATGGATTTTACTTCATAAGTATATTCACTTTGTGTTGCACTTAGTCATCTTTCTTAAAGAGTAGGCAACTACTTGAGCTTCTTGAATTTTTTTCTTTCTTTTTCAATCCTGTGTCATTGACCAGAATTTCACACAGAACTTGTACCTCAGGGAGAATGTGTGTTTGCCTGGTGGATGTCCAACCCTCAGATCATGTTTTTCAACTCCTGAGCCCAAGGCTATACCCAGGGCTCTGTTAGATCAAATCTGATTTCCTTATAAAAGTAATGTTATTGTCAGGGTCAGGCACATACATATTGCTAAAAGAATGATTAAGTACCTGATAGCTAGGCTTTTATAGAAATGGCCACAAACATACTATTAAATGAATCCTAACTACAGTGTTTAATACAGTTAAGTATTTTAACATACACATAAAAAGGACAATAAAGTAACCAATTTTAGGGCCAGCAGGTGGTTAAATCTCTGACCCCCACATGGTCGACTGTGATTCAAATCCTGGACCTGGTGGCTTGCTTTCTCACTTTCCCTTTCTCTCTCTCTGGTCAAATTAAAATATAATAACATAAAATTAAAGAAATCTTTAAAAAAAATGCAACCAATATTACTTTTAAACAGGTATAATTATTTAAATCCCCAGGTGTTAAGCAAAGGTGTGAATTAGGTGTAAAGCTAAAGAAAAAGAATCTTTCCAACCTTGTTAGCTTCCTGGGTTTGTGGGTGTAAATACACATAGCATGTCAGAAAACAGATGAATTACAAGCAAGAGTTTGAGCGGCGTTTGTCCGAGAGCCCAGAGTAGCTGTGTCTGTGATTAGCAGGTTACTGCGAATCCCTGTTTTTAAGTTAGAAAGGTTTTTCAAATAAATAATAAATGTTACATCATAAAGTCCTCAAACACACGATTTAGTAACATGAAAGGCTGTAATAGCTAGGATGACCACATGTTTCTTCTAATTCAGCGTAGTTTGGAGAGGGAAGATGTGAAAGATTGTATTGTAATATCCCAGGGCACTAGACTATGGGGTAAACTGGGGCCTTCCTGGGCAGGTCAGGGCCTGTGATTGGCTTTGTGCTAGCTTCACTGCCTATCAAGCATTTTTTAATAGTGTCTATATGTACATTTATGTAGCGTGTTATGTATTTAAGTAGGAATGTATGATGTAGGAATCTGGATTCACAGGCAGTATTTTTTTTTTTTTTAAAGAGGTTTTTGCCTTAGGGCATGTGTGCTCACCAAGAGACAGAGAGACAGAAAATGAGAAATCACCCCCTGGGAGGGATGGCTACAGCACGATCCATTCTACTCCATTCTCTTTTTGGGATTTTGGGCATGCAAGCACATGCACCCAGTGTGAGTTTTAAGCCATCAGGTTTGAGACTCGAACCATGGTTGACCATGTGAGAGCCCAATGTCATAACACTGTGCTACCTTCTGGCCCCCATGTGCAGTATTTTTAAGAATATTGTCTTTTATGATAAGACTGTTATGGTCAGTATTTATGTATTTTATTCACCAATCAAAAGGCAGTTTGTGGCTATGCCTTTAATAAAGGATAAATGATGTTTATATTTTCAAGGCGAAAATGAAAAGGAACACAACGGTAAGGATGACAAAGTTGGTCTTGGTTTAGTGGATAATTCTAAAATTTTATTCATATCAAACATAACAGGATATTTTTCACGCCTGTGTTGTCTTGTGCATATTCTAATTGGTAGTGTATTGGAAAATATTGAAAGCTAATGCTGTTTGTTATACCTTCAGGTTTATAATTTCACGTTGGATGATCTGGTGTTTTTTTTTTTTTTTTTTTTTTCTTTAAAAGTTATCTTAAATGTCAGGTATGTTGATAAAGTTAGTTTCTGCAAAACATTTTCTTTTTAGTTTTGCCATAGGGCACATGCACTCACCAGAGAAGGGGAGAGAGAGAGAGAGAAAGAAAGAAAGTGGGAAGTCTCTACACCCAGAGGGGATGGCCATACATGAAGTTGTTACTCCTCCGTTCCCCTCCTGGAATGTTGGGCACGCATGCATGTGCACCCAGCTTGGTTTTTCAAGTTGCCGAGTCTGGGACTCAAACCACACAGACTGGATTCAGCTGCTTTTATGACCACACTACTGGCTGGCCTGGCAAGACATTTTTTAAAACTATATTTCCTTAGTGAAATTCTGTGTGAGAAAATAGAAATCTCTGGAAGGAAGTAGTCTTTTTTTTTTTTTTCCTCCTTTTTTTGGTATAGTTTTTTAAAATTCACACCTAATGTGTTAATTTGATATGGCAAATTACATTAACATCATAATTATATTATAAAATTGTAATTTTTTTGTGTGTATGTTTAGATATAGATGACTTAAGTTGAACTTGGTCATTGCAATGACATATTTGTATTGGAATATACATTAAAAAATTAGGAAAATTCTTAGGCAGTAGTTGACACTCATGTAGAATATGAGAACTCTTGTTCAGGGGGCACAGTTCTACTTGGTAACGAAGGACAGGGCTATTGCTAGATTTTCCCCAGGTCTCTCACAGTGTGAAGCACTTCCCGAAATACTGCTGTAATGTTAAGAGTAACAGTATGGTTTATGTGTTGGCTCTGAGTAGTTCTTCTGTAAGTCTGACAAGTAAGAAGTACAAAAAGGTCACCTTAAACACAGGATTGGTTTTTTTTTTTGATTTTCACTATAGGGCGCGTCAGACAGACAGAGAGACACAGAGAGACAGAAAGCGAGAAATCACCCCCCAGGGGGGATAGCCACAATTTCTCCTCCATTCTCCTCTCGGGATCACGATAGCCACTGTGGGAAAACTACTATGTTTAGGGTCTCTGCAGATAGCATGTGAAATAGTTTGGGTCTCTGATATTTCAGGAGAGCAACCAAGGTTGTTCTCATGGAAATGTCTCGAACGTCTTTCCTCCTACCTCTCAGGAGGTTGCAGCATTTACCATGACTGCGTATTTGAATTCTGGGTTAATTAAATAGAACTTTATTAAATTTAGAGTTTCTAAAGTAAAAAGGGGGGCCCTTTTATACTTCAGGGATTCCTTAGGGCATTAAATTACAGTGACACTCATGGTTCTTTAACGTTACAAGGTTCAGTAAAAGACAGTGAACGCAGTGTCTTAGTGTTGACCACCTTAGTACTGCTGCTACTCATCGAAACAGTAAAAAGAAAACAATATAGCAACCACAAAAACAGAAAAGAAAACCCCAGATTAAATAAAAATGTGACATGACGATAGACATATCATCTATTGATTCAATGCTAAATTTGACTTTAATTTGGCTGCCTAAGTAAAGGTTGGAGTACTCACAGGTCATATATAGAACATTCCCCTTACATGAATAGAAGCACACAGACGTGTTCCAGACTGGTTATCACATGGTTTTAAGTCATCCTCAGTACACAGGGCCAGGATGTACAGTCTGGAGAAAGGACATCAGAAAAGATTGAGCAACTTATACCTTTTAAATATAACTATTGTGTTCCTTTTGTCTGTTTTTGAAATCTTCTTTTCCTGTTGTTTACACTCTTTGCTGTGTTTTTTTTTTTTTCTTCCCATAAGATTCCTCAGTAATGGTTTTCAAACAAGGAGGAAATTGCCCCAAGAGGGAATCTTAGAAATTTGTAAGGGTGTTACTATCACGGTGACTGTGAGTGTTTTTGGCATTTAATGAATGTGGGTCCGAGTGCTGTGTACCCTACAATGTGGAAGGCGGGCCCAGACTATCAATTGTCCTCAATATCATACGATTTTGGAATATCTGTTTGATTAAACTCCTTTCAAAGATAAATCAGTGTATTATAATGCTGACAAGATCTTATAAAATGTTACATGAAGAATCTGATCATTTAGGGGAAGTTTATGTGCAGAGGAAGTATAAGTAAAATAAATTATCTTAAAATTATTGTATAATTCACACATTCTTCTACTTTCTGATTTATAGCACTTCCAACTGTATATTTAATTGGAAAGTTTTCACTTAAGTAATGCAGTTACTGGAAACTCAACAACGCGTTGCATTTATGTAAAAGAGGATACTTCAGACATTCTTTTAACAGCAAATTTAATTTTAAATTGGTCTATCATTAAGTTTTATTGATAAGAATTATTTTCTTGATTACCATTCTAAATTTTAATTTCATTTTTAGAGTAATGATAAACATTAATATACAGAAGTTATTTTTGTGTTGTCTAGTCTTTGTATGGTTTTGATACCGTCTCTAGTAACCTGTTATACGTAGTCTCTAACTTTTTGTATTTCATTTCTTTCCCACAAGATTATCTTTTTTTCTGTTTCAGGGTTATGGGGGTATTTTTAAGTAATAGAGATAATGTAATATACTTTCATGTTCTAGAATTTCTGGGATAGGTCATAAGCACATTATCTCTGATCTTAGCATAGATATTATTTTTGGCCGGGGTTCTGCCCCGCGTGCCGTGGCCGGGGTCTGCCCCGCGTGCCGTGGCCGGGGTCTGCCCCTGCGTGCCGTGGCCCGGGTCTGCCCCGCGTGCCGTGGCCGGGGCCCTGTCCCGCGTGCCGTGGCCCGGGTTCTGCCCCGCGTGCCGTGGCCGGGATTCTGCCCCGCGTGCCGTGGCTGAGGCCTGCCCCCGCGTGCCATGGCCGTGGTCTGTCCCCGCGTGCCGTGGCCGGGGTTCTGCCCCGCGTGCCGTGGCCGGGTTCTGTCCCCGCGTGCTGTGGCCGGGGTCTGCCCCCTCGTGCCGTGGCCGGGACCCTGTCCCGCGTGCCGTGGCCGGGGTTCTGCCCCGCGTGCCGTGGCCGGGGTCTGCCCCCGCGTGCCGTGGCCGGGACTCTGCCCCCGCGTGCCGTGGCCGGGACTCTGCCCCGCGTGCCGTGGCCGGGGTCTGCCCCCGCGTGCCGTGGCCGGGGTTCTGCCCCGCGTGCCGTGGCCGGGGTCTGCCCCGCGTGCCGTGGCCGGGGTTCTGCCCCGCGTGCCGTGGCCGGGGTTCTGCCCCACGTGCCGTGGCCGGGTTCTGTCCCCGCGTGCCGTGGCCGGGGCTCTGCCCCGCGTGCCGTGGCCGGGGTCTGCCCCGCGTGCCGTGGCCGGGGCTCTGCCCCCGCGGGCCGTGGCCGGGATATGCCCCGCGTGCCGCAACCGCTGATGGCCGTCTCTGCTTTCCTGAGCCGCGTTCCTGAAACTGTGTTCCATGGAGATTCACCTACCATTTGCGGGGCTGCACGAGACCCACCCTTGGTCCAGCCCTGAGTGCAGTCTACGTTTCCTATTGTTGGGAACTTTATGATCTGATAATTGGAAAAAAAAATCATGTTTATCATAAAAAATAATTAGAATAATAATAATAATGATTGGGGGAAACATAGGAAAGATATTGAATGTTGAAGCGGGGAGATTAATGTCTCTGTACTGACTGACATGCATGGCATTCCCTTTTGAAAAAGAATGTTAAACAATGATTACTAGTTTCTAATTTGCTATAGGGCACGTGTGCTCACCAAAGAGATCGTCAGAGAGAGGGAAAGTGAGAAAGCAAGCTGCCAGGTTTGGGATGCGAACTGGAGTTGGCTTTGAGGAAGTCCAGCGCTTTAACCACCACACCACCTGCTGGCCCCTAGCTCATTATTTTTACTCTAGAAATAAACCCCAAGTAATTATTTTGACTCTAGAAATAAACTCCAAGTCACTTGCAGGAATACCATATTTTATCATTTTCTTCATTTTAACGGTCTGTGTTTTGATGTTTTATCCTCTAACCTTATTTCTTTTCACATTCAATTTAATTTTTGTCTGTTGTTATTTTAACACTAATTAAAAAAAAAAAAAGGTTGTAAGGCACATGCACTTGCCAGAGTGACAGAGAGCGCGCGAGCGAGAAAGTGAGAAGGCACCCCCTAGTGGTTATGGCCGTATTGCAGTCCCTTCTCCACTTAGCTCTTGGGATTTGGGCACACATGCACACGCGCCTGTTGGGTTTTTCAAGCCACCAGGTCCAGAACTTGTACTGTGCAGCTGGTCACGTGGGATCTAGCCACCTCAACCACCATACCACCTGCCCGGCCTTCAACACTAACTGATTTTCAGAGAGAGACAGAGGGAATGTGAGAAATCACCCTGCAGGGCAGATGACACACCACACAGTCCCTTCTCCTCAATCCCCCTCTCAGGATTTTGGGCAGACAAACATGGCCAGTGTGATTTTCAAGCTGTTGGGTCTGAGACCCAAACCATGCTTAGCCATCAACACTAATATTTATTCTGGTTTTCCTTTATCCTTCTCTTTTATTTTCCTGTACTTTTTTTTTCTTATAAGAGAATGACTTATGATATTTCTTCTCTTAGATGCAGAGTTATTCATTATGAACAGATACAGATAAGTGACTGTCTTATTCTTCCTTCTGACATATGAATTTATGTAATGAAATAAGCATTCTTTTAGAAATTACTTTATTAGTATCATAGCTAGGGAATTATATATTTTTTTCCTTTTTCAAAGTTTATTTCCTTTTTTCTTCCATGAAAGAGAGGTGGAGAGCATGCCCAGTAGGGTCCTGTTTCTGTGATTTGCTCTCACCCTCAGCCAGCTACAGGTCATGGACGGGCTCACGCCGAGTCCTCGGGGGACACCTGCTCTGTGAGCTCCACGCATCCACGCGCTCAGCCTCAGAGTGTTCCACCTCAGCACTGTGCCACTGTCGAGCCCAATAGACTGGTTTTGAAACATTCTTTACATATTGGGTCACTGGAAAAGTCATGGTACTTTTGTGCATAGAGAACCAGAAGGATATGTCATGACTTTCCCGAAGAACCAAAAGTTAGGTTTTATTATCTCTACGTTGCATTTCACGATGGTGCTGGGAATGAGGGTGGCCTTGGAAATGACTGAGTTAAGAGCCGTTGTTCTAGAATTGTAGACTTATTTCTGATCGCCCTTCCAACTTGTGTGTTTAAAGGACACTTGCAGAATAGATTGGTGCTTCCCACATGCATGAGAAAAATATTGATGCCAACATTACAGGTAGAATTAAATTGTCATTTTAGCATGAACACTCTTCTTGTTAGTGTTGTAGGGGCTTACTCTAATTTCTTTGATTTTTTTTAATAGTTTTTTCTTTTTAGAGGTTTTTGCCTTATGGTGCATGTGCTCTCTGGAGAGAGAGACAGTGAGAGGGCGAGTGAGAAATAACCCCCCAGGGGGGATGTCCATGCCACAATCCCGCCTCCTTCATTCTCTTCCTGGGGTATTGGGAACACACGTGCACATGCTCAACGCGATTCCCAAGCCACCGGGTCTCGGACTTGAACTGCAGCCAGCCTTGTGGGCGTCTGGTCATGTAACTTGCCCCGGCTGGAGGGTAAAGAGGGGAAGGGCTGTGATTGAGGAAGGACAGACAGATAAAAGCAGGGGTCGGGCGCTCCTGGGGCCAAGTCCTTCTGCGCTCATTCCTTTATAGGAGGTGCCAAGCCCGGTGCATCAGCTGTGGAGCCTCCAGTGCTTCTGAGCAAGCTCTCCTGGCCTGCCCTGGCTGATGCTCAGTAAAGCCCAGCAGTAGGTGAGGTCTTTGTCTGCAGCTTTAGCTGGCCCTGCAGTGATAGCACAAAGCCCGTATCTGCTCTAAGGTACTCCCTGGACCCCCTTTTGTTTTCCTAATTTGAGCACATATCTCTATTTTTCTTGGCGAGCTTTTTGTTTTTACACTGGACCTTCTGAATTTGCAGAACTTTTCATTTTAAATTGGGGACTTTTTAAAATTTTTTAACTGCGTTTTTGTTAATTTTGCTGCTCTTAGCTTTTTTACTCTGACAATTCCTTTTTCTTGGAGTTCTCCCTGTTTCACCCCCAACTTCAAATGGATTCCTTCAATTGTTTGCTACTTTTCTGTTTTAGCTTTTGAAATTTCTTCGTAGCCTTCCAATACATTTCTTGGCCTTCTAAATTTAACGATTTAATGAATTTCTTAACCTCCTAAATTTCTTCTTAGCCTTCTAAATTTCTTAACCTTTCAATAAACTTTCTTTCTAGCCTTCTAATTACTAGCATTCTAAGAACCCTCAGCTTTTTTTCACTTCTAAATTTAACTTTCTGAATCTCTTAGCTTCTAAATCTCCTCTTAAGTTCTAAGTTTCTTAGCTTTCTAAATTTCTTACTTCTAAATCTGTTAACTCTGAACTTCTAAGTTCTTAGCTTCTAAAGCTCCTGTAAGTTTAACTTTAGTAACGAACATACTTGACATCGTACTCTGCACACACAGGACCACACTCAGATATACAGGTTTTCTCCCCGAGGTGCTCCTGTTTCACTCCCGACTGACTGCACATCCACTCCTTATATTTCTCTCTACTTTCTTTTATTACTTTACTCTCTCATTTCCAGCAGGACCCTGGAGTGTCCACTTGCATTGTCTTCCATACTAGGGTCCCTGTTTGGGCACCACATGCCCCAGCCTGAGGGCAAAGAGACTGGGCACCCAGAGGAGAAGGGCTACGAATTAGAGAAAGGCAGATAAAAGTGGGGCTCAGGTGGACCCGGCGTTTCTGCTGGAGAATGCTGCAACCCGGAGCCTTTCTGTGCTATTCTTTTATGGGGGGGGGGGGGCGAAATCGCGTGCTTCAGCTGCAGAGCTCCTCGTTCTAAACAAGCCTCTCCAGGCCTGCTCTGCTGACGCTCAGGTTTCTCCTATCTGTAAAGCCCAGCAGAAGGTGAGGTCTGGTTAGCGCCTTTGCATGCCCTCAGCTACAGTGCAGAGTGTGCCCACTTTCGGGCATTCCCTGCAGTAACCGCTATACCATCTGCTAGTCCCTCTTTGATATTTCATAAATGAAATGAAATGACTATGAAGTATACCTAATAATGGGATTGAAAGATGAGAGTTTATTTTGTCCAAAAGGCAACCAGATCGAGTGGGTAGGTTTTGCCTAAAATTCGAAAAATTACTCATGTTCACCGATCGATTTTGGGGGGAATATGAAATTGATAACTATGTGATCACTGACAGCCATTTTGAACTGCTGTTTTATAGGTAAATGTCCTCCCTGGCTTCAGAGAACCCATACTGTTATACTTGGTTATTTATTTTTTTTAAATGAAACCTAATTACAAAATAGCCCAGTTAAACTATTAAACCATAGTGTGAGTGAATGAAAACAGAATTTTTTATACACACATGCATACATATGCATTTATATGTAGAGATGCATGATTTTGTTCATCTTCAAAGCGACACTATTAAAATACATGAGTATAACTTTAGACCTGGGCGTGTAACATTTTGGTAGTCATCTGATAGTGGCTTAGTATATAGTCTGTCATCTGAAGAAGAATACAGCCATTTTCATGAATCAGAGAATCCTTTGTGGAAAGAATATTTATGTCTTACTGCTCCCTCTGATATTATTTATTATGGTTACTAGGTATATTTCCGTGGCTGCTGTTCCCATTTCATTCAGTTGTGCTATGTATAGTGAGATCTTGAAGGTCAAAGATTTGGTATCTTCAGAGATTGGAAAGCTTTATTCTTTTCTTAATCTGTATTTCAACTCCTTTTTTTTTCCTTTAACTTCATTATATGGAAAGAGATCCTAAGAAAGATTGGAACATATTTATTTTATACTCAGACTTGATTAACAGTTTGATTGGGCATAGAATTCTAGGCCATAGATTATTTTAGATATGGAAGGTTTGTTTCCTAGCATTCATTGTTACTACTGAGAAATCTATTGCAACATTTTTTTCCCATTCACCTTGTTTTCCACTGTGTGGGCTGTTTTTATCATTTTGGAAACTATTAGAATCTTCGTCTCTGAAATTTTATGTGCCATGTTTTGGGATAAGTTTTGTTCATTGTTTGACTACTGTCCCTTCAGAGAACCCTTTCATCTCACGAGCGAGTGTCCTTCTGTGTGGTGGTATTAACTTGAATTATTTTCTCCCCCTCTCC